>CANTUT010000107.1:907500-1112500 GCA_947687605.1 Reutealis trisperma | reverse complement strand
TCCTCTCTGATGTGAGGAATTACATCAGACATTATGCATTTGGTATAAGCCCATGGGTAGGGTGAGAGTACCTGACCTTTATTAGGGAGGAACACCAAACTGCAAGGCTCGATTAGTCTTGTATAATGTGATGCATGTGAGTGAGTAAGGCTTAGGCCACCACTTTTTAATATTTATGTGTGGGAAGCTCTCCGCTTCCAAGACACTATCATTTCTACTAAATTGCATTCTAAAGTTCAATATGGCCAATTTTGGTTAATATCACTCAATTGCTATCTTGAATCAACCCAAGTGATGACTTCTTTATTGCTTGCATGCTATGTTATATTATTTTGTACTCACTAAGCTTGTCTCATCTCATAGTTGTTTATAATTTTCTAGGTTGGGGTGATCCGTTAGTAAGGTAAATTCTGAGCTATGTTTCTTCACTTAGGACTTGCTAAAAGTGTTATATTTGTATTGCTTCTGTTATTTTGAAGAATAAACAATCTAGAGCTCCATGGTGTTTCAAGGCTTAGTATTAAAGTATGTTATGTTAGAGAGTAGTATAAACAATTGATAATATTTGTTATGTAAAAGCACATATGATAGTGAGTAAGAATGTATGGATAGTATTTATTTACATTTATAAATGATGTTCTACTATTGATCATGAGATGACACTAAAGTGTAATAGTTATAAATGAATGGTTTAAGAAATAATAGGAAAGGATAAAGATTGAATGTGGTTTTGATCTTGGGAAGGATTGTAAAATGGTAATAGGATCAATGTTGTTCTACGGGTTTAGGTGACCTTATGTCTCCCTGAACTCTAGGATAGTCACAGTATAGAAATTGGGTTGTGACACTTTTGACGTTCTAAGGCCCATTAACAAGCCCATAAGCCCATTAACATATTTAGAAAATTCATTTTAACTTCCTTCCATTCCTTTCACTATAACTTTCAAATTTATGTTCTCTAACTTCTTTATATACATCACTAGTTATCATATGAACTCTATTTAATTCATTAGAAGACAATTAGTCATAATAAAATCATAAACTAGGCAAACATTGCATATTAAGTCACAAGATTCCTACCCGATTCCTTATTATTTCTATACTATATTAACATTCAAAAATCTAGTCCTCTATTATTATTAGTAATTAGAATAAGCTATTACACTAAATATAAATAGGAGCAAAAGAGTCTAATGTGAGTACTTAATATTATAATATGACATGTGACATAATTTATGAACCATTATTGTTCAAACCATTTTCATTGAAATACTCCAATTTGACGTTGAGGATGAATTGCCTATTGAATACTGAGCCATTGGATATGATATTTCTTTATGACATTTGGCCATTGCGAGCCCTTTCACTTTTATTTCATAACATGACAATTTATGAGAACTATTCTTGTATTGGAATATTTTCTATTGAAGCCCTATTGTGAATATCATAAGAACCTTGTTATTGATACCTATTGTTAAGCAAAATACCCTTCTAATGTGGGGTAATACATTGGATGTTGTGCACTTGGTATGAGCTTGTGGGTAGTGTGAGAGTACCTAACCTTTGTTAGGGGGAATGCCTAACCATAAGACCTAATCAGCCATATGTAATGTGATATGTGCGAGTAAGGAAGGTAGCCACTCTTTTATTTACATGTGAGAAGCATATCGTTTCTAAGAATTTATTATTTCTGCTAAAGGCATTGCTCCTGTTTTGAATGATAAATTGATTCATAATGACAATTTTTATTATCATCACTCTATTACCACAATGAATATATCCTAATAATGACCTAAATACTCACCTTATATTTTATTAGTATGTACTCATTGAGCTTTGTCTCATTTCTTAGTTGTTTAAATTTTTCAAGTCAAGTTGACAAGTCAGCAAGGTAAATTCCAATCTTGTTCCTTTCACTTGGAAATTGCTTTACTAATTTTGGGTGTTATGAATTTTGGTTATGCAACTATAAAGACGTTTATTTTAGAGCTCTATGGTTACCAAAGGTTTAGTATTAATATGTTATTAGATTTATATGTACTGTAAACTGTATTGTAATCTATACTATAATTATTATTGTGTTAGTGTGTTAAGTAATGAAAATATACAAAATGAGATGAATATTAAAATGGTATTAATGAGCATTTGGTAATATATAAAATGATAAAATAGTAGTTAGCAATAAGAAAAGGCAATTAGGTTTTGATCTTGAGATAAGGTTCAACACTATAAATGGTAAAGAATAATAAGTTAAATGGGTTTCTACAAGTTTAGGTGACTTTATGTCCCCTTATGCCCTTGAATCGTTACAGCTTAAAAGTGGGTCATGACATTTGATGTGCTTAAGTTTACTTTAATACAATTCAAAAAGTTGCAAATTCACATTTTTTTTTTCTTGTGTGACAATTGGTGAAACTGTATCAATGAATCCAAGTTCCTTTAAGAGACTATCCTTTTGTCTCTTTTAACAATCATTTAAAGAAGTCAAGTACGATTGAGACCTCGAGAGTCTTTGGCATACTTTGCATTAATTTCAAAACAAAAAGGGCATTTGACAAAATTTTTGGCACACCTAATGGGACATTTGTCACACAATGCCACCAAAAAATAATAGTAAGGATAAATAAGTTACTGAAATGACTGCATCTTTATATGCAGAGGAAGTGACTATAACAGTAGCAGTTGGATTCATATGTCCTATGATTGAACAAATTGAGAAGAGTCAAGTCCCCTATGGGCTCGTGATATCCCAGAGAAAATAACTGATCCAACACCTCTTGCTTTTTAAGGCATTGATGGATGCCTAAGTTCCTTGGAAAGTAACATGTCCTATATGGAAAAGAACATGCGTTTTATGGAAAAGTTGATGGCAGACATGAAAGCCTTTTGGAGCAAGTAGGATCTGGGCAAGTTGTTACTTATGGAGGGGTTGCTCCTATCCTTAATCATCTTACAAGACAAGCTTCTAATGAATCCTTAGACTTAGTGGAGTCTAATGGCTACTTTTGATAGAACACCAACCAATACTGCAACAAAGAAATAAGACTCAAGCTTTGTTAAAAACTATAATTAACATAGTCAAACCTTACTATGGTAGGTCTACACAAACTACACCAATATAACCACAACCATTGCCTTTACAATAACCGCCACAACAATTTCAAGGGCATACCACCCCAAAGACCATCCTTGCAGCATACAATGGAGAGGAACTAACATTTGCACAAGTCTTAAGCTTAGGGAGCAACCAAAGGGTAGGGGCAGGAATTTACATACCTGGTGTTATTGCTAGTTAGACTCCTCCAGCCTCTCTTGTACCTCCTATAGTTCAAGTGAATCTGAAGGCTATTAAAGATGTTGTACAAGAGTTATATGGTCTAGGCCTCTATTAGATTGGCAAGCTTGAGTTCCACAAGCCGTATCTATAGCCATTGATCGAGAAAATCTTTATCCAATGGGATACCACATTCCATACTTTATTCTATGGAGAAGATGGATACTCCACATTAGAGCATATTACTAGATTTACAATACAATGTGTAGAATTGGCAAATTGTGAGAATTTTGGTTTAAAAAACTAAGACTATTTCCAAATTCTCTAACAAGCCAAACATTTACATGGTATTCAACACTACCGAGGGACTCAATCTATTCATGGTAAGAAATAGAGAGAAAGTTTCATACCTTATTTTTTTGGGCTAAGCCAAAGGTCTGTGTTGCTGAGCTATCAAGGATGACTTAGAGATCACTTCAAAAGATGAGAAGTAGGTGCAAAAGAAGATTGGGGATACTTGAAAGAAGAGTCAGTCCTCTTTAATGTAGTACACCTTTGACATGAGCAAAATAGAGGAAATCTTTAACTTCTCCTCAAAGAAGATTTCATCACTTTGCTTATGGGTCACCGCATATCTATAAAATAAGAAGTCAAAGGAAAAAAGTACTGCAAGTATCACAACTTCTAGAACCATACAACTAACACTTATTGGTCTTCTAAAAATGTCATTCAAGACAAAATTAATAAGGGATTCCATAAGAAAAACAAGGAGACCATGCTAATTGATGAAGACCCCTTTCCTTCCATGGCTATTATAAATATTATCTTTGTGAATCTTCGTGCTCTAATTAATGAGAAAAATGAAATAAACAAGAAGCATATAAGGGAAAGGCAAAGAAAATGTGGATTCCTAAAAGTCTACGCAAGGGTCAATAAGAAACTGGGCAAGATCCTCATGGAAAAAAGAAAAGCCTGCTTTAGACTCACCCTCCATATATTGTAGTTCAAGAGAGACTATGTGAGACTACCAAAGGTATGCCTAAGGTCTTTATGGAAATTTGGATGGGAGTTTATGCTAGAGTCTACAAAAGGGGCTTAGATTGGGTTAGATTGCAATATGAAAATTGAGAATCAACCTGATACTCAGTATTTACATTTCAATACTCAAAGAAGTTGGCTTGGGATTTTTAAGAGTTTGCTTAAGTGTCTGCCTCCAAACCTGCATAAGAATCTTCTTGAGGGATTACTAGAGATTAGGCCAAACTCTAACATAAAAAGGAAATTCAACCTAAGACTTACCATCCCCAAGCTATTATCCAAAGGAGGCAGCCCAAGGTTACTAAGAGTTTGCATATGAGTCTTCACTAAAGTCTGCATTAGAATCCTCTAAAGGATCTGTTGGAGACTATGCCAAATACTAATGTGAAAAGGAAGAGTCTATCTCAGACTTTTCATCCATTAGCTGTCACTCAAAGAAGATAGCTCAAGTTTGTGCTATGACTTATAGAATTCAAGGAAAACCAGTGGTACCTTGTTCACCACAAAATGTTTCTCCCGCCCCTCACAAGAACCCAAAAGAGGAGGCTTTAAAGGAAGAGGGCTGCTGCATGGATAGACTCTAGAATAAAAGAGGGACAAAAAGAAGGTTAGATTATAAAGAATATACTTGCAGATATGGAATCAGTGGCTAGCAACATAGAAGCCATAAACATGCAGGAAATCAAATTTGACTAAATTTTCACAACATTGAGGTGTTCCATGACAGCCATCACTTTACCAGCTTCATTTCAAAGGCTTTTAAAGGATGAGGAGCTTGAAGATGAGTCTTAATGTTACATCCCAACCTTAGAGATATAACAGTCCTAGAACATGGGGAGACATAAGGTCACCCATGTCTGTAGAACCCACTTACACATAAACAAATCATTCCTAGGATCATCCCAAACCTCTTATAAATAACTCATTTAAAACATTTAAATGAATACCTTTAATTGTAGAAGATTGTAATTAAACATTTCCCATAAAATCCATAAGAAAAATAATATATATCAAAATGAGCATCAATCAATATCCCCATAGCATCTAAATACAGAACTTCATAAAATGGTATTATTAATGACTTTGATAAGGAATCCTCCAAGCGAAGTAGAATGCTTGAGCCATTACCTTGCCTCCTCATATTTGCTCACATGGAACCACACAAGGAAAAGAGAGTGAGATAGATGATCTCAATAAGTAAATGATAAAGCATATACATTATCACATATTCCTTTGGAAAGGAAACACATAACTTATACACATAGTTCATGATTTATAATTCATGAATCAAGTTGCAATTTAGCAAGGGTTCAATTGGCAAGGTTTGCAAAAATCAAATTGATAGCACATAGTGAGTGAAGGCTATTGCTCTATCACTCGAACACATTAAAGAGAGATGGCCTTATACCAAATTCCAACTCCTATCACTTATAAGGCATAAAGCTAATCAGGCTCTATGGCTAGAACTGCCCCTTTCTAATTGAGATGGATACACTATCCCTATCCATCAGGTTAAGACCGTGTGTATAGGTTCCAATGATTACCTGTATCAGCACGAGGATTTTGCATAAAGGGTTAAAGGTACCATAGCTAGAGCTAATGGTAATCACAAATAATAATATCACATAAGGCAACAATAACATGTATCCCAACAACAATAGTGGTTTAACTTTTGAACAAAAGATACAATGATAGTATAGTTCCAAAAAGAATATAAATTAGGGTGATAATCACAAGAAGTTCTCATTGGATAAACAAAATAGTTTAGGACCAAATGTCCTTTGGCAACCCAAGCTTTACAAAGAAATCAGTTAATTAAATTTTAGGATAAAAGGAACTTGGGTTTGAAAGATCACAAAGGCTTACATAATAATATATCACATTCTTATAACACAACATAATGTTGTTCACACTTATAACATGAACACAGCGTTTACTTACCTTGGGTTTCCTTTGCTCCTAGTATACGTAGTCCCTTTGCACTTCTAAAGCTCCTCAAACTCTAACATAATATTTAATTTAATACTTAGTATTTATTTACTCATGATGCTATTATCCCATAATTACCCCATGCACATATAGCATACACATACACTCAGAGTTGCACATATAAGTGTACTCATCACTTACAAATACTATGTTGACTTTAAAAGTCTTGCACACTTAGGCCTCATAGGCTCATATGAAAACACATTACAATCATGTAAATACCTTTCTAAGGTCATCATAATATTAGTACCTCAATATCAATTCACTTTAACAATCATCTTAATAGACTTTACACTCCCATACATGTCAACTTATCAATTAACCTTTCAAGTGTCATGCTTAACTCTTATGATCCTTTCTATTCAATTGTCACTTCATCAACTCAAAACCATGTGTTCATCATCAAGTCATCATAACATCTAGTTCCAAATTTCCCAATCACATTTACATTCTAATCACAATATATGGTTAAGATACCTTAAGTATACCAAAATGCCTTTAAGCTTATCTAGGGTCATACCTTCAACTAACATGCAATTTTATCATTTATTATACATACATACATGTCAATAATCATCAAAACACATCACATAAAAATTATAAATATTGCGATAAAAGTATTAATGTAGGTCGAATGCATCACCAAAAGCAAAAACTAAATTCTCTTTCTTTTCGCACTTTTCGTCTATTTCAGTAATAGGTAAAAACATGGTTTGAACTAAGATTTTTCATGTAAACACAACAAAAATCCTTTTAGAATTTTAATTCACATGAATTGGCTACACATAGTATTGCTTATTCATGAAAATTCAACTTTTGGGTTATAGGGTACAAAACCATGAGTTTTCTTGTTTTTGGTATTTCTTGATCATTTCAGAAATATGTACATAGGTTGTTTAAACTATTATTTTTCATTCAATCATAGAAATATCAGTTTAGAACATGTCCATGCATGATTTGACAGCCATAGATAATATTTATACAAAAAAATTCCAAGTTTTAAGCCTTAGGTGAAAATCATGACTTTTCGCGCTTTCTGCGCTTTTCGTTCATTACAGCAATATACAGACACATGGTTCAAATCATTATTTTTCATCTAAACAAAACAAATATCAAATTATAATTCTTTCTCACACAAATTGGTAGCCACATATTAATTTAATAATAGAATTTTCCAACTTCTAAGTTCTAGCACAAAAATCTTGAATTCCTTTGTTTTCTGAAACTTTCTAGTCATTACAAAAATATGCAAAAATATAATTTAATCCAATATTTTTCATCAAAACATATAAAAAATCAGTTTAGAAACCAATAATGTGCAAATCACCCCCCTCTAGTGATGTTTATGCATAAAAATTGTGATTTTAATTTATAGAATTCACCTTTGGAGAAATCTCGCGGAAAGATTTATGTTTTCGGTAGAAAATAGATTTTCTCTCTCAAAAACTCACCCAAACAGAATTAAATCCGAAAAAATCAGTAAAAAACTTGTTCAAAATAATTTTCTCATAATTTATTTCATAGAAATCAGTTTAAGAATTGAAAGAGAAGGAAAACTTACGATTACGGTCAAGAAATTGCGAAACTAAAAGGTGTTTTCTTAATTTCAGTTGAGAGAAATATTTTGAGAGAATTTTTCTGCCAAGATACAGAAAATTAGAGTGATGGCTGCTGGAAACCCTATGCTGGCCAAATTTTACATTATATATTAGGGTTTTAGGCAATTTTCCACTAATACCCTTAATGAACTATGTTAGAAGGGTTTTTGGGTAGTGGGCTTTTATATATTTGGGCTTTTTATTTAAATTAGGGGCTGCTTATAATTAAAAATAAAAAGAATATTTTTCTTATTATTCCTGTAATATTTCCCCCAAAATATTTATTTTAAAAATTATTTTAAAATACTCATAAAATTATTTTATGCTTAAAAATTGCCTTTATGCATGAAAATTCATTTTATTTAAAATAATTTATTTTATGTTAATTTACTTCATATAAATCATTTATTTCACAATAATAACTCATATTATACATATTAAAATTAATTTAACATGCCATATGCTCATTAATTACATAGCACAAATATTCCCATAAAAGCATGCACTTAGTGTTAATAGTTCTAAGTCATGCAAATTGGTCCTGAAAACTCCTAGGGTAGGTGTGGGTTGTTACACTTAAAAAGAACTAAAGACTCAGGCGGCAACCTTTGAGAAACATACTATGTGCAAAAAGTGACCATTCAAGCCACAAAACCTAGAGTGCCAAAAAGAGTGATCTTTGAGAGGCCTGCTAAAAGGATGATAAAACATATTAAACCATTGTATATTAAGGCAATCTTAGTAGGAGGATGACCTCTAGAGTCTTAATAGATAGTGCTTTTAATGTTAATATAATCCCATTGATGATGGCCTTAGAATTGGGCAAGAATAAAGATGATCTTATAGTAGCATATGTGTGAATCTCAGCATTCAATGGTGAAGTCACAAGGACTCTAAGAGTCTTACATATTGAAATCTAGGTTGAAAGCAAGTATGCACTCATAGCTTTTTTTTATGGTGAATTCTTGTCACATTCCAACCTTATGAGATACGAGGATCCTAGAACATGGAGAGACATAAGGTCACCCACGCCTGTAGAACCCATTAACATATAACAATCATGCCTAAGATCTTACCAAACCTTCTTCATTAACTCATTTAAAATATTTAGATAAATACCATAATTTGTGGAAGACTTAAAGTAAATCATTACATATAAAATCCATAAGGAAAATAATATAAATCTCTATAAGTATCAATTGACATTCCCAGAGCATATAAAGACAAGACTTCATAAACATAGTCTTATTGATAACTTGGACAAGGAATTTCCCAAGCGAAGTAGAATGCTTGAGCCATCACCTTGCCTCCTCACATTTGCTCTCCCGGAACCACACAAGGAAAAGGGGTGAGACAGATGATCTCAATGAGCAAACAAAAAGGCACATACATTATCACATATTCCTTTGAAAGGAAACACATAGCTTATATACATAGTTCATGGTTTATAACTCATGAATCAGGTTGCAATTTAAGCAAGGGTTCAATTTAGTAAGTTTGCATAAATTACACTTATAACACTTATAGAGTGAAGACTATACTCAATTCACTCAAAACACATCGAGGAGAGATGGCCTTTGCCACATTCTAACTCCCATCACATAGAAAGCGTGAAGCTAATCAGGCTCCACGGCTAGAACCGCCCCTTCTAGTTGAGGTGGATACACTACCCCTATCCATTGGGTTAAGACCATGTGCACAGGTTCCGATGATTACCCGCATCGGCACGAGGATTCTACATAAAGGGTAAAGGTACCATAGCTAGAGCTATTGGTAAACACAATTAACAATATCACATAAGGCAATAATAGCATGTATTTTAATAACAATAGTAGTTTGGCTTTCAACAATAATACAATGAAAGTGTAGTTCCAGAAAGAATACAAGTTAGGGTGTCATTCACAAAAAGTTCTCATTGGATAAACAAAATAGTTTTAGACCAAATGTCCTTTGGCAACCCAAGCTTAACAAAGAAAATCATGTAATAGCATTTAGAATAGAAAGAACTTGGGTTTCAAAGATCACAAAGGTTCACATAACAATATATCACATTCTTGTAACACAACATGATGTTGTTCACATTTGTAGCAAAAACATTGTTTTTACTCACCTTGGGGTTCCTTTGCTCCTAGTACTCATAGTCCCCTTTGCACTTCTAAAGCTCCTCAAACTCTAACATAATATTTGATTTAATACTTAATATTTATTTACTCATGATGTCCCTATTCCATAACTACCCATGTATATATAACATACACATACACTTGGAGTCCACACAAAGGTGTACGCATCACTTGCACATATCACGTTGACTTAAAAGTCTTGCATATCTAGGCCTTATAGGCTCACATGGAAACACATTGCAATCATATCAATACTTTTTTAAGGTCATCACATTATCATTACCCCAATATCAATTCACTTGTCAATTATCTTAGTTCACTTTACACTTCCATACATGTCAACTTAACAATTAATCCTTCAAACATCATACTTAACTCTTATGATCCCTTTTACTTCATTAACTCATAACCATATATTCATCATCAAGTCATCATAACATCTAGTTCCATATTTCCCAATCACATTTGTATTCTAACCACAATATAATATTAAGATACCTTAAGTATACCAAAACGCATTTAACCTTATCTAGGATCAGACCTTCAACTAACATGCAATTTCATCATCTACTATATATACATTCATGTCAACAATCACTAAGACAAATCACATAAAATTTATAAACATTTGGACATAATTGTTCATGTAGGCCAAATGCATCATTAAGGTGAAAACCAAATTCTTCTTCTTTTCGTGCTTTCCGTCTACTTTAGAAATATGTAAAAACATGGTTTGAACTAAGATTTTTCATGTAAACATAACAAAAATCATTTTAGAACTTAAATCCACAAGAATCGGCCACCATTGGTGCCATTAATACATAAAAATTCAATCTTTTGCATTACAGTGCACAAAACATGAGTTTTCTTGTTTCCGGTATTTTTCGGTCATTTCAGAAATATGCAAACAGGTTATTTAAACCATTATTTTTCATTCAATCATTGAAAATATCAGTTTAGAACACATTCTTTCACAAATTGGCAACCATAGATAGGGTTTATACAAAAAAATTCCAAGTTCAAAGGCTTAGGTGAGAAATCATGAGTTTCCGCGCTTTCCGCGCATTTCGTTTATTTCAATGATAAATAGACACATGATTCAAGTCATTATTTTTCATCTTAACAAAAAAAAAAAATCATAATAGAACATCAATTCACACAAATTGGCAGCCATGTATTTATGAAAGAATAAAATTTTCTAATTTCCAAATCCTAACACGAAAACCTTGAATTCCTTTGTTTTTCGAAACTTTTCGGTCATCACAAAAATATGTAGAAATATTATTTCATTCAATATTTTTCATCAAAATAAATCAAAAATCAGTTTATAATGCAAACAAGTACAAATCACCATTCCCCCCCCCCCCCCCCGTATGATGTTTATGCAATAAAATTGTGATTTTAAGTTATAGAATTCACCTTTGGAGAAATCTTGCGGAAAGAATCATGTTTTCGGTAGAAAATAAATTTTCTCTCCCAAAAATTCACTCAAACAGAATTGAATCTGTAGAAATCAGTAATCAAATAGTTCAAAATAATTTTCCCATAATTTATTTCATAGAAAACAGTTTAGAAATCGAAAGAGAATAAAAACTTACGATTACGATCACGAAATCGCGAAAAGGTAAAGTGTTTTCGATATTTCGGTAGAGAGAATTATTTTGAGAGGTTTTTCTACCAGAATACAGAAAGAATAAGGGAATGGCTACTGGAAACCCTTGTTTGGCTGAAAATTAAAATATATATTAGGGTTGGAGTGGAATTTCCACTATTACCCTTAATGAAATAGGTTAGGAGCATTTTTGTGTAGTGGGCTTTTGGGTATTTGGGCTTTTTCTTTAAAAATTTCAGCTGAATGTATTTAAAATGAAAATAATATTTTTCTTTTTAATTCTAGAATATTTCCCTCAAAAATATTTATTTAAAAATATTTTTAAAATACCCATAAAATTATTTTATGCTTAAAAATTGTTTTATGCATGAAAATTCATTTTATTTAAAATAAATTCTTTTATGCAAATGCACTTCATGTAAATCATTTATTTCACAATAGCAACACATATTATGCATATTAAAATTAATTTAATATGCCACATGCTTATCAATCACTTAGATCATAAATTTTCACACAAGCACACACTTAACCTTATAGATTCTAATTCAAGCAATTTATCACGAAAATTCCTAGGATGAGTGTGGGTTGTTACAATTCTAATGACAATTATCGCACTTTGCTAGGAAGGGATTGGATTCACATCGACTGGTATGTGCTATCTTCACTCCATCAATTCCTTTTATTTTGGAAAGGGGATGAGGTGGAAATAGTGTGGGCTAATGGGAAGCCTTTCAAAGCCTTCATAAATGTGGTGGATGCAAAGTTCTATGATGGGAGCTTTAGGCCGATTCAATTTAAAAGGAAGAGCAAATATAGAGGGCCTAAAGCATTTACCTTGGTCAATAAGGAGGATTATCAATAGTAAGTTATGATTCTACTCCTAAAATCAATGATTGTGCCTTACCATCCCATCATATAAGAAGTTGATGATAAAGTTCACCTAAGAAGAAAGGGCAGTAGTTGTAGCCACTTTGTTAAAGGCATAAGTGCAATAAGCTTTCGACAGGTTACTAGCTGAGGAATGTTAAGAGACATTAAGGCCTGAAGTGATCGATGAAGGAGAATAGCCTGCAGAAGAGGTCTAGGGAATTCAATTACATAAGTTGAAGGATGCTTCACCTAAAATGGAAAACACCAAGACTAAAGTCCAAGATCCTTTAAAGGAAGTCAATATGGGGATTTCTAAGAAGCTTAAGATTACTAATATGAGCAGCTTGCTCTAACCTACATTGAAAAGGAAAATGATTGAGTTAGTATAAGAGCTCAAAGACTACTTTAGTTGGGGATATGATGAAATTTCAATAATGAGCAAGAGACTAGTAAAGTACCACCTTCTCATCAAGTTAGACTCTTATCCCTATCAACAGCCCCTAGAAGAATGTCAAGGTACTGTGGAAAATATTTTCCCACCATAAGGGAATAAAGTAGCTAAAGGTGAGCTACATTCAAACACTTAAGATTGAGACCAACTCATTATACTAAGGCAGTCACCAATTTTTAAAGGAAACAAATCCTCCATAATAGAGTTACCTATTAGACAAGATTGGAATGGGAGAGAGCGCTTTTTACCTCTTAGTAACCTCAGTTTCCATGCTTAGGTCTATGTTTGTCCTTTCATTTATTGCAATTCTTATAAGATTTGGGCAAAAACCATATTTATCTAAGGTTTGACATAATCCCCAAGACTCATTCTTCCCTTTTCCCTAAAGAAAATGAAGGGTTAGGTGGGTAAATGAAGTCGAAGGTCCAAGTCATGATTCATTTAATAAGCCATGATGGTCCTCGGGTACATGGAGACATAAAGTCACCCAAACTCCATAAAACCCCATTTAACTTATTATTCTTTACCATTTACAAAAATCTTATTCAATGATCAGAACCTAATTACCTTTCCTTATTGCCATTATTAGTTTATCATTTTACATATTACCAAATACTCATCAATACAATTTGCATATTCATTTCATATAATATCCCCATTTGTATTTCATATCATTATCCATATGTTCATTATTTAATACACTAACATAATGGTAATTACAATATAGTTTATAGCACATATAAATCCAATAACATATTAGTACTAACCTTTTGTAACTATAGAACTATAAAATAATGGTCTTCATAGTCATATAACCAAAATCCATAACACCTTAAATTAGCAAAGCAATTTCCAAGCAAAATGATAAGGCTTGGAATTTACCTTATTGACTTGTCAATCTGACTTGAAAAATTTAAACAATTAAGGAATGAGACAAAGCTCAGTGAGTACATAATAATACAATATAAGGTGAGTACATAGGTCATTATTAGGATAAGTTCATTATACAAATGGAGTAATGTTAATGAAAATTGTCATTATGAATCACTTCATCATTAAAGACAAGAGCAATATCTTTAGCAGAAATAATAAGTTCTTATAAGTAGTATGCTTTTCACATGTAAATAAAAGAGTGGTAGCTTAAACCTTGCTCACTCACACATATCACATTATGTAAGACTGATCAAGTCTTATAGTTAGGCATTGCCCCCAATAGAGGTTAGGTACCCTTGTCCTACCTGCAAGCTTATACCAAGTGCACAAGGTTCGATGTATTACCCCACATCAGAAATTTATTTTTACTTATCAATAGGCATTAATAGAAAGGTTCATATAAGGTTCACAAGGAATTCAATGATCACATTATTAAATCAACATGAAAGTTCCACAATGGTCAAATTCCATAAAGAAGTATCGTATCTAATGACTCAATATTCAATGGGCAGTTCATGTTTAACATGGAATTGGGATATTTCAATGAGAATGATTTGATCAACAATGGTTCATAGAATATGGCACATATCATATTATATTATTAAGTACTCACCTTAGACTCCTTTTCTCCTATTTACATTTAACCTTGATGCTAGTAGTGCTCTTCTCACTCTTGGACAATGTCCTTGTCCTTGTCTTTAGATTCTACACATTTTGCATTTCATTTACACATTAATCACTACCTTGTTATGTCAGTATTTTAAATTTAGCTCAACTTGGTTAACACTTTTACCTTGTCTATTATAGCACTAACTTATTAATTTAAGATCAAGATGCATTATACATATATATCACTAATTTTAGCATTTCCCTTTGTTGCTTTCTAAGTGGCCAAATATATTCACTTAAGGAAAGATAATTCCTTTCCTCCCAATTTCCTTTTTCAACTTCTTATTACTCAATTAGAATCAATTTAAACAAATATCCATTATTCAATGGAATTAATTCTACTTTTACCTTCCAATCCCATAAATAAACCTAATTCATTAAATTTGAGGAAAATTATTTCTATCAATTGAATTTTGAAATGAACATCATAAAAATCATGTTATACTATTCTTAATCTTAATTTTCCCTCCGATTTCATGAATTCAAGTTCAATTCCCAAAATCCCTAAATTGGTCCATAAACCTTAGAATTTGGGAAAAATCTTCAATTTCTCATCAAACCTCAAATTGGTCATAGATTCATTAAATTAATACTCAAATAATCAATTAATTGAGATTCAATCATTTTAATTCATAAAACCCCAACTCTTTCAACTTAAGATAATTTTGGGGAAAACCTATAATTCAATATCAAATCTTCAAATTAATCATAGATATAAGAAATTGACATAATAAAGAACTCATATGGTCAATTAAACATTAAAAGTAAGCATTAGAACATAAGGTCTCTCTTTTAGCTAAGTTTATGCCTTCAAAATTTTCAAGTCTTGAACTAAGTTATCATAATTAATTTTATCACTTCCCAACTATTTTTCTCTATCCAAAATAACCTTAGATACCCTCAAATAAAATTTAGAACACTTCCCCTTTTATTTCATCAACGTGGCCGAAATTCACATGTGGTGTAGCTTAGGTGACTTCCATGCTTTCTTTGCTTATTTTCCAATATTAAACCTTAAATTCTCAAGCTAAATTTCCATGTGTAATCAAAGGATATACAAAATAAACTTTCTCTAGTTTCAATCCTTTTGGTCAAATTCTATATGTGGGAGAAAAAGAAATATTTTGCAACTACAGTGCCAAAGTCATGTTTAGTACAAAGAATGAAGGAGATGAACATAATTTCTTACCTTGGAGAGCTTTGATTATGAGATTCTATGTTGATATTAGGGTGGAGAGGCTTTTTCTTTTATTGATGAAAATCTTTTGGTATAGAGTTTACCAAATGAAGTTCATAAACAAAATTTTCTTTTATATATAAGATGTTGAATGGTAAGGATTTAATCATCTTTAATCTAATGGCAAGCATTTGATCATAATGGAGGGTTATAATTTAATAAAATAGGATGGCTAAGATTTTATCTAAGTTGGTGATATTCATCATATGGTGTTGACATGCTAAAAATGGACCTAGACTTTTATGTATGATGGATGGGAATTCAAATTGCTTAAGGATTTGACTTAATCTAGTCAATTTTGATGGCTACTAAGTTAATTTTTATGGCTAGCTCTTCCAACATGAAATTTTATCTTGGATAACCATTTCTAACATTAAAGGAATTATGTTCACTCACTCATGGGCTTTATGGGCCGGCCATCCAAGTGGGCTTGGGCTTTGGAGTCTAAAAGCCCATTAACAAATCCATATGTGCACATTTCATACTTAGTAACTTAATTAAAATTTTCATTTTTTTATTTTCACTTTACTATACATATTTTTATCTTCTAATATCACTGCACACTTTAAACATTACTAGATAAATTTTATTCACTTTATAATGCATATTTACTAATTCTTTAATTGCACTATTCAAGTAAGTAAACTATATAGGCGCACTAGGTCAAATTAAGTTTGACTTCTATTTTACTATTGCAACTTTGATTAAAATTAATTTGTTATGTCACTTTAATTATCTATAATGACTTAGGAGATGTTTAGATATTACGTTTATTCCTATTCACTAGCACTTTCGAGTCACATCACAAGAAAATAATTAACTTAGTCACATTAAGTCAAACTCGATTTGACTTTCATTTTACTATTAAGATGCTTATCAAAATTGATTACTTTTTTCATTCATTGTCACATTATTCATTAAAATCACTTCTTATGACATTTTTGTGGTTCTTAAGATGCTAGAAAAACCTTGGATAGTATAGAATATGAACATTATAGTGTCATAATTTGAGCAAGTAGGTTACTTAGTCACATTGAATCTCTTCTTATTTCAATTTAATTTTACCATCACAATACTCATTGAAATAAATCTCTAATGGCACCATTGCTAACTTTAATGAGTTAGGGAAACCTTAGGTATTACAGTCTAAGAATTTAGTATATTGCTAGAAATGCGTGGGGTTAGACAAAGCATGTAAGAGTCTATTGTCTGAACTGGTATATATTGAGCATTACCTAAGGAGTCTATTCTCTTTGTCTAAAGAAGTCATATAAGAAGGGATTGTTGATGCTATGGCAGGAGTACGAGCTACCAAATGCAAAAAACAAGTATGTTAAATTCTAACTTAAAATATTTAAGTTGTATTTAAATTTTATAAAAATTTCAGCAAAGTCTCCCTAAAAAAATGGACATCCTATAGACACACTTGTTTCTATCCAAACTAGAAAATTTCATTCCCACAGCTTATCTCTTCAAGCCTACAATAAAACTTCAAATTCTCCGTCAAATTTTTATGACTAAATTTCACTCTTAAGAAAACTTGCCTTCTTACTCTTAGGGGATTCGAAAATTTCCATGTTTAGTAACATCCGTTATGTTGGTTCTAATGCTATCCCTAGTGCTGGTGTTATCTTTGGTACTATTTCTGATATGCTATCTCAGTCCCTGGTACTATTCTTATTTCATTTTAAATTTTAAGTTTTTAAAATAATTTTTTCTTTTGTTTTTCAATATATATATATATATATATATATATATATATATATATATATATATATATATATGTATATATATATATATTTGTTAGTTTGGTGTATTTACTTTCATAAATATGTCAATAACTTATTTTTATTTTATTTCTCTACATAAAAAAAGAATTTTCAAAAAAAAAATTTAAATAAGTCTATGTATATTTTATTATTGTCTCTTTAATTTTTATTAAAATTTTTACAATAAATAATTTTCAAAAAATAAAAAAATATATGCCTAAGTTTCATTATTTTTATATTTATTCTTCTGTAGTTTTTAATTTTTTATCTATATATTAATATTTTTCAATAACAATAACAATAATAATAATAATAATAATAATATTTAAAACAAAAAGTTGCAAAAAAAAAAAAAAAAAAAAAAGGTAAAACTGAAAATGTAATACCTAAGGTTTTTCTAATTTATTAAAGTTAACTATTGGACAATGAATGGAAAATGAAATTAAATTTGATAAACATTTTAGTAGTGAAACAAAAGTCAAACCTAGTTTAACTTAACATGACTAAGTTAATTATTTTCTTATGATTTGATGCTAAAGTGGCAGTAAATGGGCATGAAGTTGATTTTAATCAAAGTTACAACAGTAAAATAGAAGTCAAATATAGTTTGACCTAGTGAGCCTATCTGATGTACTTACTTGAACAATGCTATTATAGAGCTAGTAAATGTGTATTATAAAGTGAATAAAATTTATCTAACAATGTTTAGAGTGTGTAGACAAATTAGAAAGTAAAAATATGTACACCAAAGTGAAATTAAAGAAATGAAAATTTTATTAAGCTACTATGTATAAAATGTGCATATGGATTTGTAAATGGACTTTTGGACTCCAAAGCCCAAGTCCATTTGGATGGTCAGCCCATAAGGCCCATGGGTGAGTAAACACAACTTCTTTAGTGTTAGCAATGATTAGCCAAGACAAAATTTGATGTTGGAAGATCTAGCTACAAAAACTGACTTTGTAGCCATAAAAAATTGGCCAAGTCAAATCCTTAAACAAATTGAATTCTCATCTTTCCTATACAAAATACTAGATACATTTTTAGTATCTCAACACCATATGATGAGCATTACCAAATTAGATAAAATCCTATCCATTCAATGTGATTAGATCATAACCATCCATTGTAATTGAATTTTAGCCAATGGATTAGATATGATCAAATCCTCACCATTCAACATGTCATATATAAAAAAATGCAAATTTACGTTATGAACATGATTTGCCAACCTCCACACCAAAACTTCACACCAATAAAAGAAAATCCTCTCCATACTAACATCAACAAAGAACCTCAACAAAATTAAAGTTATCAAGGTAAGAAATCTTGCTCATCTTCTCCTTTTTTTATTCTAAGTATGATCTCGGTGTTTTAGTTGCAAAATTTCCTAAATTCTATATCTATATAATTTCACCAAAGAGAGAAAATAAATAGGAAATGTTATTTTGGATGTTCTTAGATTGAGTATAGAAATTTGACTTAAGAATTCAAGGTTCAATATGTGAAGATAGGCAAAGGAAGCATGAAAGTCACCTAAGCTCCACCAAAAGAGAAATTTGGCCACTTTAATGAATAACTAAAGGAAGTGTTCAAAATTTTAATTGAACATATATAAGGTTATTTTAGTAAAGAAAAATAGTTTGGAAGTGTCAAAATGAATTATTGAAATTTTGAAGGTATAACTTAGGTTAAAAGAGGAAGTTCAAGTTCTAATAATAGTTTTCCATGTTTAAATGATGATAACATGCTAATTTCATAATTCCATGATCAATTTGAGAAGTGGTTAAGGAATTATAAGTTTTTCCCAAATCACCCCAATATGGCAAAGTTAGGGTTTTATGAACTAAGGTGATTTAATTTCAACTGATCAACGAGTATTGATTATACATGTGTTAATTTGAAGAATATATGATCAATTTGAAGTTTGGATACAAAATTGATGGTTTTTCTTAAATTCTAGGTTTTATGAGACAAAATTGGGATTTTGGGATTTAAACTTGAAATTATGTAATTAATTGATAAATTGAATTTAAAAAGGGTAAGTTCCAATGTTGGTAATGTCAACTGTGAAATGTGATTGATAGAATAATTTTTCTCAAATTTAATGGATTATATCAAGTTAAGAACTTGGAGTTTAAGGAAGAGATTAATTCCATTGGAGATTGGGAAATTACTAGATTTGGTAATAGTTAAATAATGTAAAGATAAATTATGGAAATTGAATAGAAAGAAATTAAAATTCCATAGTAAAATACTCAGCCACTTGATAGAGTGACCAATGAAGATGTTAAAAAAAATTAGTAATATGTACATGAATAGTGTCTCAACCTTAAATCAATAAGTTAGTACTATAATGGCCAAGATAAATGACAAAGCTGAACTAAATTTAAACTAATGATGTAACAAGGTAATGATTAATGTGTAATTGAAATGCAGAATGTGTAGAATTTAAAGACAATGACAAGGACATTGTCCAAGAGGTTAAGGAGCACTACTAGCATCAAGATTAAATGAAAATAGAAGCAAAGTAGTCCAAGGTGAGTATTTAATAATATAATATAATATGTGTCATATTCTATGAACTATTGTTAGTCAAACCATCCTTATTGGAATATCCCAATTTCTTGTTGAACATGAATTGCCTATTGAATGTTGTGTTTGGATATGATATTTCTTCATGGCATTTAGCCATTATGAGCCCTTCCATATTGATTTCATAATGTGACATTTGATGAGAATTATTCTTGTATTGACATATCTTCCATTGAATTCCCTATTGTGTATTTTTTATGAACCTCTCTATTGATGCCTATTGATAAGCAAAAATACCTTTCTAATATGGGATAAAATATTAGACCTTATGCACTTGGTATAAGCCTACGGGTAGGGTGAGAGTACCCAACCTTTGTTGGGGGGAACGCCTAATCATAAGACTTGATCAATCTTGCATAATGTGATGCATGTGAGTGAGCAAGGCTTAGGATACCACTCTTTAATTTAAATGTGTAGGAAGCATGCTGCTTCCAAGAAATTACTATTTCTACTAAGGAAATTGTTTTTATCTTAAATGAGAAATTGAGTCATAATGATAATTTTGATTAACATCGCTCCATTGTCACAATGAGCCCATCCTGATAATAATCTATATACTCACCATATATTATATATTATGTACTCATTGAGTTTGTCTCATTTGTAGTTGTTTGAAACTTTTTAGCTCAGGTGATGTATTAGCATGGTAAATTTTGAGTTGTGGTTCTCTACTTAGAAGTGGCTTTGCTAGTTTTTGAGTTTTGAGTTTTGTTTATGTTACTTTAAAGACACGTAATATAGAGTTCCATGATATTTGAAGGTCTAGTGATAAATATATTGAATTGATAAGTATTGTAATCTATATTTTAGTGACTGATGTTATTTTAGTAAGTAAAAGATGTATGGATGACATTTATAAATATATGAAATAGGAAATTTCAAGTAATAAACATGAAATTGCATTAATTTGTGTTTGCAATAAGTAAATTGATAAAGTAATAATTTGCAATACTCAAGGATTTTATAGCTCATTTTAATTACTAATAATATTAGAGAATTAGATTTTTGAATGTTTGTAACAACTTACACCTACTCTATAAGTTTCCATGACAAGTACTTGAATTTAGAGCTATTATAGCTAAGTGTGTGCTTTTGTGAAAATTCATGGGTTATGTGATTGATGAGTATGTGGCATGTTAGAGTAGTTCTAATATGCATAATATGAATAATTATTGTGAAATAAATGATTTATAAGAAGTGCATAAGCATAAAATAATTTATTGCACATAAAATAAATTTTCATGTACAAAGTGATTTTTAAGCATAAAATAACTTTTATGAGCATTTTTAAAATATTTTTACATAAATATTTAGGGGGAATTTCAATGAAAGTAATAAGAAAAATATTTTATTTTTAATTACTTATAATCAGCCCATAAATTAAATAAAAGGCCCAATTTCCCAAAAGCTCATTACACTAAAACACTCCTAACCTAGCTCATTAAGGGTAAACATGGAATTTTGCCAAACCCTACATATTTAAAGCTAATTTCAGCTAAACCCTTGTTAGACAGCCACATTCTGTTATTCTTCATAATTTTTGCTGAAAAATTCTCTCAAAAATGTTCTCTCAACTGAAATTAACATGATACTTTCAAACTTTACGATTTTGCGACTGTTTTCATAAGTTTTTCTCTTATTTCAATTTACTATCTGATTTTTTTGTTTTAAACTAATCATGAGAAAACTATTTTAGGCTATGTATTTATTGATTTTCTATTGATTAAATTCAACCTAGGTGAATTTTTGAAAGAGAAATCGATTTTTCTACTAAAAACACAACCCTCTCTACGTGAGTCCTCCAAAAGTGAACCCTAAAGCTCAAAATTTGAAATTTCATGAATAAACACAAGGGGGGCTGCCAATTTATATATTATTGTGTTTAAATTGATTTTTTTTATGTTTAGATAAAAATATTGATTTAAATCATATTTCTAAATATTACTGTAATGATCAGAAAATACAGAAAATAAGGAAATTCATAGTTTTCATCCTAAAACTTAAAAGGTGGAGTTTTCATATATATAAACCCTAAGGGAGTGCCAATTCTTATATCATTGTATTCTAAACTAATTTTTGCTTTGTTTGGATGAAAAATTATGGTTTAAATCATATGTTTACATATTACTGTAATGATCAAAAAATACAAAAAGCAAGAAAATTCATGGTTTTCACCCTAAAAGCTAAAGTAAGAAAATTTTCATGCATAAATATACATATGGGTGCCAATATGTTCTAAAATTATTTTTGTTATATTTACATGAAAAATCTTGGTTTAAACCATGTTTTGCATACTACTGTAATGAACGAAAAGCAAGAAAAATCCATGTTTACCTTGATTGTATGATTTGGCCTATAGAGGAATTTTGATCCTTATGTCTATAATTTTGGTATAAAATATTTCAATGATTATTGGCATATATACATGAATAATAAATGATTTAATTGCATGTTGGTTGAAGGATTAACTCTAGACAAGCCTAGAGATAATTTGGCTTACTTAGGGTTTACTAACCCTATTACTATGTTATGATTAATATGTGTATATGATTAAGTGACAAGTGAAATAGGTCTATGATGTGTTAATAATGAATTAATGATCTTAAATTGATTATGAGATGGATGGTATGATGTCACATCCTAAATTCAAAGATATGATGATTCTAGAACATGGGGAGACATAAGGTCACTCACGCCTATAGAACCCACTCATACATATACAAGTATTATCTAGGATCGTACCAAAACCACATACATTAACTTAAATAAACCATTTATAAGAAAATCTTAAGTTGCAGAAGAATAGTTAAAATATTTTTTAAATACAATCCATAAGAAAAATATTGCTTAGACTCCAAATAAAATCATCAAAACATAATGTTCCAAAAATAAAGTTCCCATCATAATAACTCCTAGAGCGTCTAAGAACTCATCATAGTATAGCATAATAATAACTTTGACGAGGGAATTTCCCATGTAGAGTAGGTTGCTTAAGTGATCACCTTGCCTCCTCGTAATGCATACCTAGAACCACACAAGGAAAAAGGGTGAGATAGATGATCTCAATGGGTAAATAATATAGTTTAAACAATAACAAATATCCATTAAAAAGGGCCTATAGCTTACAACACATAGTTCATGATTCATCATTCATGATTCATTGTTTACAATTTAGCAAGGTTCGTAGAAAACACATTTATAATACTTATCACTTATGAAGAGTTGACGGCTATTTTAGCTCATTCTCTTTAGGGAGAGGTGGCATTATAGCAAATTCCAACTCCCAACCCATCACTTATAAATAGTACTGAAACTGATTAGGCTCCACATCTAGAATTACCCCATCTACTTAAGGTGGATACACTACCCCTATCCCTCAAGTTAAAACCATGTGCATAGGTTTTGATGATTACCCACATTGACATAAGGATTTATACATAAAAGGTTAGAGGTACCATAGCTAGAGCTAATGGTAATCACTTATAATAGTAGCACTTAAGAAAACAATATCATGTAGCAAAATAGTAATAGCAATTTAACTTATTGAACAAAAGATAAGATAATAGTGTGGTTCTAGAAAGAAAGTAAGGTAAGGCAACAATTATAAAGGATCTTTCATATTATTGAATAAAAATAATGGCTTTGGACCAATTGTCCTTTGGCAACCCAAGCTTAGCAAATAAATCATATAATTATAATTGAAGTTAGAAGAAAAGACTTGGGTTTCAAGAATCTCAAAGGTTCCTATAACATAATCACTTGTACTTATAACATGAATATAATGTTTACTGACCTTATGGTTCCTTTGCTCCTAGTACATGTAGCCCTTTGAACTTCTACTACTCCTCAAGCTCTAACATAATATTTGATTAATACTTAGTATTTGCTTAATCATCATGCTATCCTGTCCCATAACTACCCCATGCATATATAACATTCACATAAACTTGGAGTTGCACTTAGAAGTGCACTTATCACTTGCACATAACATTTGGCTTTTAAAGTCTTGCACACTTAGCCTTTATAGGCCCACATGAAAATACATTATAACTCATATCAAGACTTTTCTAAAATCAAACACAATATATTATGATCTTAATATCAATTCCATTTAACATTTAACTTAATACATTTAACACTTTACATAAATATCAACTTAACAAGTAACCTTAAAGAGTCATGCTTATCTCTTTTGAACAAATCATACCATCCATCCCATAGTCAATTTAAGATCATTAATTCATCATTAACTTCTCATAAAACCTATTTCACTCTTCACTTAATCATATACACATATCAATCATAACATAGTAATAGGGTTAGGAAACCCTAAGTATACCTAATTGTCTCTAGACTTGTCTAGAGTTATTCCTCCAACCAATATGCAATTAAATTAGTTATCATTCATATATACATGTCAATAATCATTAAAATGCATCTTATAAAAATTATAGATATTGGAATTAAATTCCTAATGTATGCCGAATACCCTATAATCATGGAAAACATAAACTTTCTCACTTTTCTCACTTTCTGCTCATTACAGTAATATGCAAACACATGATTTAAACCAATATTTTTTATGTAAAAATGTCAAAAATCATTTTAGAATGTGCCAATGTATAAATCAGCACCCATATGTATACATATGCATGAAAATTTTCCAACTTTAGGTTTTAGGATGAAAACCATGAATCTTTCTTGTTTTTGGTACTTTTCGGTCATTACAATAATAGATAAACACATGATTTAAATTGATATTTTGCTTGTAAACATGACAAAAATTATTTTAGAACATTAACATGTAGGAATCAGTAGCATTGGTAATTCATATGCATGAAAATTCTAATTTTAGGTTTTAGAGTGAAAATCATGAGTTCCTTGCTTTTTGGTATTTTCTAATCATTACAATAATACACAGAAATATGTTTTAAATCAATATTTTTCATCTAAACACAACAAAAATCAATTTATAACACAATGACATACAAATTGGCAGCCCTTCCATTATTATTCATGAAAATTCCAAACTTAGAGTTTTAGGATTTAACTTTAGAGGATTCGCATAAAAGGGGTTATGTTTTCACTGGAAAATTCAATTTCTCTTTCAAAAATTCACCTATGCCAAATTTAATCAATAGAAAATCAGTAAATACATAGCTCAAAATAATTTTTTTATGATTAGTTTCATAAAAATCAAATAGTAAATTCAAAGAAGAGAAAAACTTACGAAAATAGTTGCAAAATCGCAAGGTTTGAAAGCACCTTATAAATTTCGGTTGAGAGAATATTTTTTAGAGAATTTTCTGCTAGAAATATAATAGAAAATAGAATGGTGGCTGCTACAACTATGACTGGCCAAAATTAGCTTATTATATTTAGGGTTTTGGGCAAATTCCAAGTTTACCCTTAATGAGTGAGGTTAGGAGTGTTTTGGTGTGGTGGACTTTTGGAAAATTGGGCCTTTTATTTAATTTATGGGCTGATTATAGGTTATTAAAAATAAAATATTTTTCTTATTACTTTCATTGAAATTCCCCCTAAAATATTTATTTAAAAATATTTTTAAAATGCTCATAAAAGTTATTTTATAGTTAAAAATCGCTTTGTGCATGAAAATTCAATTTATGTGAAATAAATTATTTTATGCTTATGTATTTCATATGAATCACTTACTTTGCCATAATAATTCATATTATGCATATTGGAGTTAATCTAATATATCACATACTCATCAATCAAATAACACTTGAATTTTCATAAAATCACATACTTAGCTATAATAGCTCTAAATTCAAGAAATTTGTCACTAAACTTAGGGTAGGTGCAGATTGTTACATATGATTTGTTCAAAAAGAGATAAGCATGACTCATTAAGGTTACTTGTTAAGTTGATATATGCCAATTTATACATATTTCTATTTTAAATAAATTTTTGTTGTGCTTAGATGAAAAATATTGATTTAAAACATATTTTTGTATATTACTGTAATGATCGAAAAGTTTTGGAAAATAAAGAAATTCACAGCTTTCGTCCTAGAACTTAAAAGTTAGAAATTTTCTTGTGTATGAACCCTAGGGGCTATCGATTTGTATCCTAAATTGATTTTTGTTATGTTTGGATGAAAAGTAATGGTTTAAAGCATGTGTTTACATATTATTGTAATGACCAAAGAGTACAGGAAACAAGAAAGGTTCATGGTTTTCACCCTAACATATAAAGTTGAAAATTTTTCATGCATATGAATCTATATGGTTGCCAATTCCTATATGTTCTAAAATTTTTTTTTTTATTACATGAAAAATCTTAGTTTAAATCATGCATTTGCATATTACTATAATGAACATAAAGTGCAAAAAGGAAGAAAGTTCATGTTTTAACTTGAATGTGTAATTCGGCCTATAATTGGAATTCAATCCCAATGTTTATAATTTTTATTTGATTTATTTTAATGATTATTGACATGTATACATGAATGATAAATGATTAAATGGCACGTTGGTTAAAGGAATGACTCTTGACAAGCCTAAAGGCGATTTGGTATACTTAGGGTATCTTAACCCTATGTCGTGATTAATATGTGAATGTGATTAAGTAACATGGAAATAGGTTTTATGATGAGTTAATAATGAATTAATAATCTTGAATTTAATGAAGAGATTGATTAAGTGAATTGGTCATAAGAGATAAGCATGACACTTGAAAGGTTACTTGTTAAGTGGAAATATATGGAAGTGTTAAGTATACTAAGTGAAATGTTAGTGTGAATTGATATTAAGATCATGATATTGTGTTTGAATTTAGAAAAGTATTGGTATGAAGTATTATGTGATTTCATGTAGGCCTACAAAGGCTAAGTGTGCAAGACTTTACAAGCTAATGTGTTATTTGCAAGTGATGAGTGCATTTCTATATACAGCTCTAAGTGTATTGAATTTTATATGTGCATGGGGTAGTTATGGAATAGGATAACATGATGATTAAATAAATACTAAGTATTGAATTAAATATTATATTAGAACTTGAGGAGTTTTAGAGGTTTAAGGGCTATAAGTACTAGGAGCAAAGAAACCATAAGGTGAGTAAACATTATATTCATGTTATAAGTGCAAGTTATTTTGTTATGGGAATCTTTGAGACTCTTGAAATCCAAGTTTTTTGCCTATTTTCTAGAACTACACTATCATTATATCTTTTGTTCAAAAAGTTAAACTACTATTGCTATTGTCACACATGTTATTGTTGCCTAAAGTGCTATTGTCATATGTGATTACCAATAGCTCTAACTATGGTACCTCTAAACCTTTTATGCAGAAATCACCATGCTAATGTAGGTAATCATTAGAACCTATACACATGGTCTTAAACCAATGGATATGTAACAACCCACAACCACCCTAGGAATTTTCGTGACAATTTGCTTGGCATAGAACTATTAAGACTAAGCATGCGCTTTTATGGAAATTTATGTGCTATGTGATTGATGAGTATGTGGCATGTTAAATTAATTTTAATATTCATAATATGGGTTATTATTATGAAATAAATAATTTATATGAAGTACTTTAGCATAAAATAAATTATTTTACATAAAATGAATTTTCATACAAAAAGGCAATTTTTAAGCATAAAATAATTTTGAGTATTTTAAAAATATTTTTTAATAAATGTTTTGGGGGAAATTTAAAAAAAAAAAAAAAAAGATAAGAAGAAAAATATTTTATTTTTAATTACATATAATTATCCCCAAATTAATTAAAAAGTATAAATACCTAAAAGCCCACTATACCAAAACACTCCCAACCTAGCTCATTATTCGTAATCTTAGAAATTGCCCAAAACCCTAGATATATTATATGAATTTCAGCTAGCCTTTCATTCTAGCAGCCACCACTCTACTATGTCATTATTTTGATAGAAAAATTCTCTCAAAATTATTCTCTCTACTGAAGTTTACAAAATACCTTCAAACTTTGCGATTTCGCGATCATTTCGTAAGTTTTTCCTTCCCTTTCAATTTGCTATTTGATTTTTATGAAACCAATCATGGGAAAATTATTTTGAATTGAATATTCATTGAATTTTAATTATTAAATTTAGCCTAGGTGAAGTCTTGAGAGTGAAATCAATTTTTTTTACTGAAAACACCAACTTCTTTATATGATTTCTCCAAAGGTGAATCTTACAACTCAAAATCAAAATTTTCGTGCATAAACACTACAATGGGGGGGGGGGGAGGGGTGATTTTTGCATATTTGTATTCTAAATGGATTTTTGATGTGTTTAGATGAAAAATATCAAATTAAATCATAGTTCTACATATTACTGTAATGACCAAAAAGTTTTAGAAACCAAAGAAATTAATGGTTTTCGTCCTAGAACCTAAAAGTTAAAAATTTTCGAGTGTATGAACCCTATGGGCTACCAATTTGTATGAGTTGCAGCCTAAATTAATTTTGTTATGATTAGATGAAAAATAATGGTTTAAAGCATGTGTTTGCATATTACTGTAATGACCGAAAAGTACCAAAAACAAGATAGAAGTATGGTTTTCATCCTAAAACATGAGGTTGGAAAATTTTCATGCATATATGTCTATGTGGGTGCTGATTCTTATGGTATAGTGTTCTAAAATGATTTTTGTTTTGATTACATGAAAAATCTTGGTTTAATGCATGTTCTTGCATATTACTATAATGAATGGAAAGTGCTAAGAGTGAGAAAATTCAGGTTTTCTCTTTGGTAGTGCATTTGGCCATTGTTGGAAATTTTATCCCAATGTCTATAATTTTTATATAATATATTTTAATTATTATTGACATGTAAGAATGAATAATAAATGATTAAATTGCATGTTGGTTGTAGGAATGACTCTATACAAGGCTAGAGGCGAATTAGTATACTTGAGGTATCTTGACTTTGTGTTGTGATTAAAATGTGAATATGATTGGGTAATTTAGAAATAGGATTTATAATGAGTTAATAATGAATTAATGTTGTGATTAAAATGTGAACATGATTAGGTAATATGGAAATAGGATTTATGATGAGTTAATAATGAATTAATAATCTTGAATTGATGTAGAGATTGATTGAAGTAATTGGTCATAAGAGATAGACATGACACGTGAAAGGCTATTGATAAGTTGACATGTATGGAAGTGTTAAGTGTACTAAGATGATTGTTAAAGAAAATTAATATTAAGATCATGACATTGTGTTTGAGTTGAGAAAAGTATTAGCATGAATTACAATGTGTTGTTATATGAGTGTACGAAGGCTAAATGGCTAAGACTTTTAAAGTCAACATATTAAGTGCAAGTGGTGAGTGCACATCTATGTGCAACCCTAAGTGTATACAAATGTTATATGTGCATGGGCTAGTTATGGGATAAGATAACATGATGATTAAATATATACTAAGTATTGAATTAAATATTATGTTAGACCTTAAGGAGTTTTAGAGGTTCAAGGGTTACGAGTACTAGGAGAGAAGGAACCACAAGGTGAGTAAATAGTATGCTATTGTTACAAGTACAAGTTATCATGATTATGTTAATGGGAACCTTTGAGATTCTTGAAACCCAAGTTCATTTTCATTTTAAAGTATGATTATGTGATTTCTTTGTTAAGCTTGGGTTGCCAAAGAACAATTGGTCCAAAACTAATAATGTTTATTGAATGATATGAAAAAACCCTTTTGTAATTGTATCTTATCTACTTTATTTTTGGAGCTACACTATTATTATGTCCTTTGTTCAAAAGGTTAAATTGCTATTATTATTGTGGTATATGTTATTGATGCCTTAAGTGCTATTGTTATATATGAATACCATTAGGTTTAGCTATGGTACCACTAACCCTAAATGCAGAAATCCTCATGCTAATGTGGGTAACCATCGGAACCTGTGCACATGGTCTTAACTTGATGGATAGGGGTAGTGTATCCACCTCAGCTAGAAGGGGTGGTTCTAGCTGTGGAGCCTGATCAGTTTTATGACTTTATAAGTTATTAGGTTTGGAGTTGGAATTTGTTATGAGGCCTTCACTCCCTTGAGTGAATGAGTTAGAATAGTCATTTACTCCTATTAGGTAATAAATGTTATAAGTGTGATTTCTATGAACTTACTAAAGTGAAAATCTTGCTAAATTGAAACTATGAAACCACGATTTGTAAATAATGAACTATGTGTTATATGAAATGGGTTTTCATTGGAAATAGGATATATGATATCGTTTATGCTATAATTGTTTACTTATTGAGATCATCTATCGCACCCATTTGTCTTGTGTGGTTCTAGGTGAGCAATATAAGGAGGCAAGGTGATGGCTCAAGCATTCTACTTTGCTTAGGGGATTCCTTGTCTAAGTCTTTAAATATACTATGTTATGAAGAGTTACTCGTAGATGCTCCGAGAGTTTATTTTGGAATATTAACCGTTGATGGTTTATTTTAAGACTTTAAATGTTATTTCCTTTATAAGATGGTTTCAAAGTATTTTGTTAAACTATTCTTCTACATATTGAAGTTTCCTGTATTACTGGACATTTAAGTTAGTACATAGGATTTTGGTACAATCCTATGAATGATTTTTATAAGTATAAGTGGGTTCTACGGGCATGGGTAATGTTATGTCTCCCCATGTTCTAGGATTGTCATGTCTCTAAAAATTAGGATGTGACAAAGCTGGTATCAAAGCTATAGTTTTTAAAGTCTAGTTTAGACTTGTCTATTTATTAAGTTAGGTAAGTATAACCCTAGAGCATAGGAATTCTCCTATCATATCAATTGCAGTCTATAGCTAGCATAGTTTTGCAAAATCCTAATAGGCTATAGTAATTCTTGTTATTGTTTGCTTGCCTTACGGTTCTCTTGATAGATGACCAAGAAAATTACCCCTACTCGAGGACCGTGACCTAGAGCACCCTATGTGACCTACAAGAGGACTTAGTTGGAGATGTTTGAAAGAGTTATGTTTGTGATTCACCCTATGAGGTAGGAGACCTTTGATAAGAAGGAGCACCTCGAGGAGTGCTTGGACCATGATTAGGTTTAAAATAAGATTTAGAAATTGTAGGATGACTACTCAAATTTGAAAGAAGAAAAATGACATCTTAGGCTTTTGGTTCATACCTTAAGGGAGGATCTGGAGAGCTTAAGGCAGGGATTGTTGTGCATGGGGGAGACTACTTGCCATTGAGGTCTTTATCTTCGACTAGTCACCGGTAGGATAGAGATCTCCTTTGTTACCGATGTGGCAGCAGTGGTCATGTTGCTCTCGACTATCTTAGTAGAGGACACATGAGGGCTAGGATGAGTAGTTGGTGATGATCGACATAACGACATAGTACATTATGTGATATGAATGATATTTCCTTTGATTGCCTGGTTACTTAGTATGAAGTGGTTTCTTTATTGCTTATGACATGATTAACTTATATATGATAAGGGAATTTATGATGCTATGAGTTATATGATACATGATTATAATGCATGACCTAGGCAATAATATGAGATATATGCTATGTGATAAGTGATGTATGATATGTGCCTTATGACATGACATGATAAATCCTTAGATTGAGTGCATGATAAATGCCATACTAGGATAATAGGATTAGAAGGGTTAGTAGGGATATAGTATTAAGTTCCCTTATCATGATAAGTGGAATGCCTCCTAAAAAGAAGGTTCACACCACAGCCTAGCCTATTAGGGCAAGTGAGGATGCCTTATCAAACACTGCATCGCATGCAGCCTTTGCAACCGCACGGTCAAGGGAATGATCCAATTTGGGGGCACCATCTATGGGCTTTAGTGAGCAAGCATCTTTGTAAGAGGTGCAAGCGATGCATGAGGAAATAAGAGACTTGCATAAGGAATTAGAGGAGCTACGAGCTCTGAAGCAGGAAGTGCCGCCAATGCAAGAGAGGAATGAAGTTTCGCCACTTGTGGTAGTGGCACCTGCTCAGAAGGAGAGGAAACGACTACCCAATGAAGGGATGATCACAGCAGAGTTCAAAAAGCTATAGCCACCTACCTTTGGTGGTGAGGAGGGTGATGATCCACATGAATTTTTGGATGAGATGGACAAGCTAGTCCTTTAATTGTCTTGCTTGGATGCCTAAGTGATTGAGTTGGTAGGACTCCAACTCAAGAAGGAAGCTTGGTATTGGTATGAGAGAAACATCAAGGAGTGACTATATGGAGCATACCCACCCACGTGGGCAGAATTTAAATAAGAAGTTATGGATTAGCTCTTGCCTAAAGGAGAAAGGTAAGATAGGGCATTATAGTTTGAACAACTAAAGTAGAAATTAGGAATGACAATATTAGATTATGCAAAGGAGTTTAATTGGCTTAGCAGATTCGTACCAATATTATTCCTACTAAAGCAACCCATATTAACTGGTTCTTAAGAGAACTCATCACACTTCTGCTCAACTCATTAGTAGCAACAAAATTTCCAACCTTGGCCAAACTAATAGATAAGGCCAAGGTAATGGAGAAGGGGTACAAGGTGGAGAGAGCCAAATGAGCCAAATGGGACTAGAAGGGGAGGCATTGGAACAAGAGCTATAGAGGACAGCATAGAGGAGGAGGTGGCCCAAGGAAGGAATCTTCAACACCTGGACCACAGAATGGTCAAGCTAAGAAGGAACTCCACGCTAGTGGCAAGTGTGGAAAGAAGCATTATGGAATTTGTCAAAGGATTTTGTGTGCATGCCTAAGGTACTGGCAAATGGGGCATTTCATTAAGGACTACCCTTAGACAAGGAATCTAAGGAATGTGACCTCTGTGCCTCCATCATCCAGACTATACCAACCCTAAGCATAAAGAGCGAAGAATAAAGGGCCAGCTAATGGGAATGCACCAACAGTGGACAATAAGGAAAAGGTCGCATTTTTGCCCTAAATTAGCAAGAGGCCTGCACTTCGCACACGGCCATTACAAGTATCATTCCTATCCAAAATTGATGTTTGATTGATTATGGTGCTATGCATTCTTTTGCTTCCCCATGTTTTGCTATAAGTCCTGGAAAAAATAAGGAACTAATGATTGAACCTTTAGTAGTATCAACTCCTTTGGGAGAAGTAATGGAAGTGAAGTATGTGTTTAAGGATTGCAAGGTAGATATTAATAGACAAAAACTTCCTATAGAATTGCTAGAATTAGATGCACTTGAGTTTAATGTAATCTTAGGGATGAATTGGTTATATGAGCATAGAGCTCGTATTGACTGTAAAAAGAAGCTTATCAAGTTTTGAGCCAAGGATAGGAAGAAGCTTGTATATCAAGGAGATAGGATTAAGAATCCTCCAAACTTAATATCAACTTTGGGAGCAAGAAGGATGTTAAGGAAAGGGTGTTAAGCTTACTTGGCCCATGTAATCAATGCTAACAAAGAGGCTACCGTTCATGACAAGAGCATTCCAGTGGTGGATGAGTTCATAGATGTCTTTCTAGAAGATTTACCAGGAATACCACCAGGCCATGAGATCAAATTCAATATCAAATTGCTACCGGGTATGCATCCTATATCAATATCTTCATACCACATGGCACCAACGGAGTTGAAGGAATTAAAGATGCAACTACATGATCTACTCAAGCAAGGTTTTATCTTACTGAGTAGCTCACCATAGGGCACTCTAGTGCTATTCATAAAGAAGAAAGATGTCTCATTCTAGATGTGCATCATTTATTGCCAACTTAACAAAGTCATTGCGAAGAATAGGTATCCTTTGCCAAGGATCGATGATCTTTTTGATCAATTACAAGGAGTTAGTCACTTCTCCAAGATCGATTTGAGATCTAACTATTATCAACTAAAGATCCATAAAGAAGATATCTGCAAGACTGCCTTCCATACTAGATATGGCCATTATGAGTTTACAGTTCTGCCATTCGGTTTGATGAATGCTCCTGCTATTTTCATGGATTTGATGAATCGAGTATTCAGGCCATTCCTTGATAAGTTTGTGATCATTTTCATTAACAACATCCTAATTTATTTAAAGAGTAAAGGAGAACATGACAAGCATTTAAGGATCATGCTACAGACATTGTGAGACCACCAACTCTATGCAAAACTATCAAAGTGTGAGTTTTAAATGGAGTCTATCAACTTTCTTGGACATATAGTAAGTAAGGAAGGGATTCAAGTTAATCCAAAGAAAGTTGAAGCGATAATAAGTTAGCCATGGCCCATAACAGTTTAGGAAGTACGGAGTTTCTTGGGCATGGCTAGGTATTATCATAGATTCGTATAAGACTTTTCTAAGATAACAGCCCTATTAAGCAAGTTAACAAAAAAGCAAGTTAAGTTCAATTGGGAAGAGTCCTATGAGGAGAGCTTTCAAAAGCTTAAGAAGTGCTTAATATCAACCCTAGTCCTAGCATTACCTGAAGGTGAAGAAGGATTCATCATTTATTATGATGCTTCAAGAATAGGACTTAGATGCATCATAATGCAAAATGGTAAAGTCATTGCCTATGCATCACCATAACTGAAGAGGCATGAAGTGAATTACCCTATTCAAAATTTGGAATTATCCACAGTAGTGTTCGCTTTAAAGATCTAGAGACATTATATGTATAGAATGAAGTGTGAGATCTACATGAATCATAAGAGTCCTCAGTACATCTTAAGCCAAAGAGACCTCAACTTGAGGCAGAGGAGGTGGGTTGAATTGTTGAAGGACTATGACTATCAGATTCTCTACCATCTCGAAAAGGCGAATGTGGTAGCGGATGCCTTGAGTTGAAAATCAATACAAAGCCTAGCCCATGTGACTATGCGAAAGAGGATGATCATGAAGGAGTTAAAGGAGTTGTTTAGCCAAGGCTTAAGGTTAGAGATTGGAGGATTAAGGGCTTTACTGGCTCATTTCCAAGTGAAGTCTAAACTAATGGGAGAAATAAAGGATTCACAAGATAAGGACCCACACATGGTTAAGTTAAAGGATGAGACAAAAAAAGGAAAGAACCTTGAGTTTGAAGTGGTCGATGGAGTTTTAAAGTGTGGAAATGGAGTTTGCGTACCTGATGTGGAAGGATTAAGGGAAAGGATATTGAAGGAGGCACATTAGACACCCTATTGTGCTCATCCTAAAGCTACCAACATGTAATATGATGTGAAAACTAACTATTGGTGGCTTGGACCGAAGAAGGATGTGGCTAAGTTTGTAACATCCACCCTAACTTATCAGCAAGTCAAGTACGAACACCAATGACCCTCTAGATTGCTATAAGAAATTCAACTACTTGAATGGAAATGGGAGTGCATCACTATGGAATTCATAGATGGTTTTCCTATAACCTCTAAAGGATTTGACTCTATATGGGTCATAGTGGACTGACTAACAAAGTCTACTTATTTTCTAGGAGTTAAGACCACACACTTTGCAGCTCAGTATGCATAGCTATATATGGATGAGATCGTGAAACTACAAGGAGTACTGATTTCCATCAACTCAAATTCAGGCACTCAATTCATCTCCAGGTTCTAACAGAAGTTACAAGAAGCATTAGGAACACAACTAGATTTCAGTACTGCATTTCATCCTCAAATGGATGGACAATCTAAAAGGACAATTTACACACTCAAGGATATGCTAAGAATGTGCGTCTTAGGTTTTGGTGGTAGTTGGGATAAGTACTTATCTTTGATCAAATTCACCTACAACAACAACTATCATTCGTCCATCAACATGGAACCATATGAAGCATCATATGGGAGGAAATGTCATTCTCCAGAGCATCATATGGGAGGAAATGTCATTCTCCAGTTTATTTGGTCGAGCCTGGAGACAAATATGTGGAAATGCTAGAATTGCTTAAGGAGACTATCGAGAAGGTATGCTTGATTCAAGTATGATTGAAAATGGCCTTCAGTCAACAAAAGAGCTATGCAGACCCTAAGAGAAAGGATGTTCATTTTGCCCTGGGAGATCACGTCTTCTTGAAGATTTCCCTAATGAAAGATGTTATGAGATTTGGTAAGAAAGGGAAGCTATCACCACACATCATTGGTCCCTTTAAAATTTTGGATAAGGTTGGGGAAGTATCTTATAGGCTTGCTTTACCCCCAGCTATTGTATATGTGCACCCAATTTTTCATATCTCCACATTAAGGAAGTATGTATCAGATGCATCTCATGTCTTATCACCTCTGGACATTGCAATGAAGCAGTTATCCTATGAGGAATTACCAATAGCCATAGTGGATCAACAAGCGAGAAGGCTAAGGAATAGGGAGATGCCCATGATTAATGTCCAATGGCGTAATCATGGGATGGACAAGTCCACTTAGGAAGTTGAGGAGGAGATGTGGTGAAAGCATCCTCAGCTTTTCAAGAGCATATAGGTATGTATCTAAATTTGAGGATGAATTTCCTTTATGGGAGGGAGAATATAATAACCCATATCCAGCCTAGGAATTTTCATGACAATTTGCTTGACATAGAACTATTAAAACTAAGCATGCGCTTTTATAGAAATTTATGTGCTATGTGATTGATGAGTATGTGGCATGTTAAATTAATTTTAATATGCATAATATGGGTTATTATTATGAAATAAATAATTTATATGAAGTGCATTAGCATAAAATAAATTATTTTACATAAAATGAATTTTCATGCAAAAAGGCGAATTTTAAGCATAAAATAATTTTATGAGTATTTTAAAAATAATTTTTTAATAAATATTTTGGGGGAAATTTTAAAGAAAAATATTTTATGTTTAATTACTTATAATCAGCCCTAAAATTAATTAAAAAGCCCAAATATCCAAAAGCCCACCACACCAAAACAGTCCTAACTTAGCTCATTAATGGTAATCTTGGAAATTGCCCAAAATCCTAGATATATTATATGAATTTAGGCCAACCCTTCATTCCAGCAGCCACCATTCTATTATTTTATTATTTTGAAAGAAAAATTCTCTCAAAATTACTCTCTCTACCGAAATTCAAAAAATACCTTCAAACTTTGCGATTTCGCAACCCTTTCATAAGTTTTTCCTTTCCATTCAATTTGCTATTTGATTTTTATGAAACCAATCAAGGAAAAATTATTTTGAACTGAATATTTACTGATTTTTATTAACTAAATTTGGCCTAGGTGAAGTCTTGTGAGAGAAATCAATTTTTCTACCGAAAATACCAACCTCTTTAGTCAATTTCTCCAAAGGTGAATCCTACAACTCAAAATTGAAATTTTCATGCATAAACACTACAGGGGGGAGGGGGCGGGGTGATTTCTACATATTTGTATTCTAAATGGATTTTTGATGTGTTTAGATGATAACTATTAAATTAAATCATATTTCTGTGTATTATTGTAATGACCAAAAAGTTTCAGAAACCAAGGAAATTCATGGTTTTCACCCTAGAACCTAAAAGTTGAAAAGTTTCATGTGTATGAACCCTAGGGGCTGCTAATTTGTATGAGTTTGCATCCTAAATTGATTTTTGTTATGATTGGATGAAAAATAATGGTTTAAAGCATGTGTTTACATATTACTATAATGACCAGAAAGTACCAGAAACAAGATAGAAACATGGTTTTCATCCTAAAACATGAAGTTGGAAAATTTTCATGCATATATGTCTATGTTATGCCAATTCTTTTGGCATAGTGTTCTAAAATGATTTTCTTTTATTAAATGAAAAATCTTGGTTTAATATATGTTCTTGCATATTACTATAACAAATGGAAAGTGCGAAGAGTGAGAAAATTCAGATTTTCTCTTTGATAGTGCATTCAACCATTGTTGGGATTTTTATCCTAATGTCTATAATTATTATGTAATATATTTTAATGATTATTGACATGTCAAAATAAATAATAAATGGTTAAATTGCACGATAGTTGAAGAAATGACTATAGACAAGGCTAGAGGCAAATTGGTGTACTTAAGGTATCTTAACTTTGTGCTGTGATTAAAATGTGTATATGATTAAGTAATATGAAAATAGGATTTATGATGAGTTAATAATGAATTAATGATCTTGAATTAATGAAGAGATTGATTGAATGAATTGGTCATAAGAGATAGACATGACACTTGAAAGGCTATTGATAAGTTGATATATATGGAAGTGTTAAATGTACTAAGATGATTATTAAAGCGAATTAATATTAAGATCATGACATTGTGTTTGACTTGAGAAAAGTATTGACATGAATTATAATGTGTTATCATGTGAGCCTATGAAGGCTAAATGGGTAAGACTTTTAAAGTCAACATTTTAAGTGCAACTAATGAGTGTACATCTATGTGCAGCTCTAAGTGTATGCGAATGTTATATGTGCATAGGGTTATTATGGGATAGGATAACATGATGATTAATTATATACTAAGTATTGAATTAAATATTATGTTAGAGATTGAGGAGTTTTAGAGGTTCAAGGGCTACAAGTACTAGGAGCGAAAGAACCACAAGCTGAGTAAACAGTATACTATTGTTACAAGTACGAGTTATCATGATTATGTTAATGGGAACCTTTAAGATTGTTGAAACGCAAGTTCACTTTCATTTTAAAGTATGATTATGTGATTTCTTTGTTAAGCTTAGGTTGCCAAAGGGCGATTTGTCCAAAACCAATAATGTTTATTCAATGATATGAAAAAACCCTTTTGTAATTGTACCTTACTTACTTTCTTTCTGAAGCTACACTATTATTGTGTCTTTTGTTTAAAAAGTTAAACTGCTATTGTTATTGTGGTACATATTATTAATAACTTAAATGCTATTATTGTATGTGAATACCATTAAGTCTAGTTATGGTACCTCTAACCTTGAATGCAGAAATCCTCATGCTGATGCGGGTAATCATCGGAACCTATGCACATGGTCTTAACTTGATGAATAGGGATAGTGTATCCACCTCAACTAGAAGGGGCAGCTCTAGTCGTGGAGCCTGATCAATTTCACCACTTTGTAAGTTATTAGGTTGGGAGTTGGAATTTGGTATGAGGCCACCTCTCCCTTGAGTGAATGAGCTAGCATAGTCATTTACCCCTATTAGGTAATAAAAGTTATAAGTGTGATTTTTGCGAACCTGCTAAAATGAAAATCTTGCTAAATTGAAACTGTGAAATCATGATTTGTAAATTATGAACTATATGTTATACGAAATGGGTTTTCTTTAGGAATGGGATATATGATATCGTTTATGCTATAATTGTTTACTCATTGAGATCATCTACCTCACCCCTTTCTTTTGTGTGGTTCCAAGTGAGCAATATAAGGAGGCAAGGTGATGGCTTAAGCATTCTACTTCGCTAGGGGGATTCCTTGTCCAAGTCTTTAAATATACTATGTAAAGAAGAGTTACTTGTAGGTGCTCTGGGAGTTTATTTTGGAATATTAACTGTTGATGATTTATTTTAAGACTTTAAATGTTATTTCCCTTATAAGATGGTTTCAAAGAATTTTGTTAAACTATTCTTCTGCATATTCAATTTCCTATATTATTGGACATTTAAGTTAGTACATGGGGTTTTGGTACGATCCTAGGCATGATTTGTATAAGTATAAGTGGGTTCTATGGGCATGGGTGACGTTATGTCTCCCTATGTTTTAGGACTGTCATGTCTCTAAAAATTGGGATGTGATAGGATAGGGGTAATGTGTCCACCTTAGCTAGTAGGGGCAGTTCTAGCCTTGAGGCCTGATTAGTTTTATGACTCTTTACAAGTTATAAGTTGGGAGTTGGAATTTGGTATGATGGCACCTCTCCCTTAAGTGAATTGAGCAGGGTCTTCACTCATAAGTAATAAGCGTGATTTTGGCAAACCTTGTTAAATTGCAAACTTTGAACCATGAGTTATGAATCATGAATTGTGAATTATGAACTATGTGTTTTAAGCTATGGCCCTTTTTAAGGGAATATATGTTATTATTTAAACTATGTTGTTTGCTCATTGAGATCATCTATCTCACCCTTTTTCTTTGTGTGATTCTAGGTGAGCAGTATGGAGAGACAAGGTGATCGCTCAAGCAACCTACTTCACTTATGAAACTTCCTTGTCATGGTTGCTATGATGCTATATTATAAAGAGTTTTCTTAGATGCTCCAGGAGTTTCATTATTGGAATATTAATTATTTGATAAATTATTTTGAGTCTTAAATGTTCCTTTCATATGGATTATATTTAAAGTATTTCAATACTAGTCTTCTATTAGTTAAAGTTTTTTATTATTATTGGATAATCAAGTTAATACATGAGGATTTGGTATGATCCTAGGCTATGTTTGTATAAGTATAAATGGGTTCTACGGGCGTAGGTGACCTTATTTCTTCATATGTCTTTGGACAGTCATATCTCTCAAATTGGGATGTGATAAAGTTGGTATTAGAGCTGTAGTTTTTAAAGTATAGTTTAGACTTGTCTGTTCAATGGGTTGATTAAGTATAATCCTGGAGCATAGGAATTTTCATGTCATGTCACTTGCAGTCTATCACTAGTATAGTTTTGCAAAATCCTAATAAGTTATAATTCTTCTTATTGTTATTGTTTATGTGTCTTATGATTTTCTCCTTATATTGACCATGAAGATCACCCTTGCTAGAGCACCTAGGCCTAAGGCACCTTATGTGACCTGCAAGAGGACTTGGCTGGAGATGTTTGAGAGTTTTGCTTGTGATTCGATCCAAGAGGGAGGAGATCCCTGAGGAGGAGGACCTTGAGGAGTGCTTGGACTATGATTGGATTCATAATAAGATTCAAAAGTTGAAAAAAGATTGCTTGAACCTAGCAAAGGAAAATCAAAGTCTAGAAAATCCAAGTCTAAGGTCTCTAGTGCATACTTTAAGGGAGGATACTAAATAGATTAAGGGAGACTACTCACTATTGAGGTCCTTGTCTTACTGGACATTGGTGGGATAGATATCTTCTTTGTTATTGATGCAGTAGTAGTGGTCATGTTGCTCTCGAGTGCTCTCTTATTGACCATTCACTTACCCGATCTTGGAGCCTACTCGATGACTACCCTAGTGGAGGACATACAAGGGCTAAGATAAGTAGTTGGTGATGATTGGCATAATGACATAGTACCTTATATGATATGTATGATATTTCCTTTGGTTGCTTAGTTACTTAGTATGGAATGATTTATTTTATTGCCTATGACATGATTGACTTATATATGATAGGGAAATTTATGATGCTATAAGTTATTTGTTACATGATCATGATACATGATGCATGCTTTGATATATATGCTATGTGACATATGCTATGCAATATATGATATGATATGATAGGTACTCATGAAAAATTTGTGATGAGTATGACATGATAATGGGGTTAGATGGGTTAGAAGGGAGTTAGCACTAAATTCCCTTATCGTGATAGCAGAATGCCTCCCAAGAAGAAAGTCCGCACAGTTGCTTAACTCATTAGGGCTAGTAAGGATGCAATATTAGACACTGCTTCGAATGCTGTCTCTGCACCTGCACGATCAAGAGAAAGATCTAATTGAAGGGCACTAACCATAGGCTCTGAGAAGCAAGCATCTTCGCAAGAGGTGTAAGCTATACATAAGGAAATTAGAGACTTGCACAAGGAATTAGATGAGTTATGAGATCAAAGGCGAGAAGTACTGGCAACACAAGAAGGAAATGGAGTTCCACCTCCCGTAATAGTGGCACCTGCACAGAGGGAAAGGAAGCGGCTATCTGACAAAGGGATGACTGTCTCTAAGTTCAAGAAGTTATAGCCATCTATCTTATGCGGTGAGGAGGGTGATGACCCTTATGAGTTCTTGGATGAGATGGACAAGCTAGTCTATTAATTGTCATGTTCAAATACTCAGGTAATTGAGTTGGTAGGACTCCAACTCAAGAAAAAGGCATGGTATTGGTATGAGAGAAATATTGAGGAGTGACTATATGGAGTTGACCCACCTATTTGGGCAAAATTTAAGCAGGTGTTGATGGATCAATTCTTGCTTGAAGGTAAGAGGCAAGATAGGGCACTACAGTTCGAGCAGCTAAAGCAGAATCCTAGAATGTCGATATCAGATTATGCTAAAAGTTTAATCGACTTAGCAGGTTTGCTGTCAACATCATTCCTATTGAAGCTAGCCATATCAACCACTTTTTAAGAGGGTTGATCATACCTCTGGTTAACGCATTAGCAGCAACAAAATTCTCGACCTTTGCTAAGTTGATAGATAAAGTAAAGATAATGGAAAAGAGATATAAGTCATAAAGGTTAGCATAGAGAAGGAAGGGGAGGACCAGGAAAAGAAACTTAGTCAACAACTTGTGACCATTGTGGCAGGAAGCATTCTGGGGTTTGTTTAAAGGTCTCCGACGCATGTTTGAGGTATGGACAGATGGATCACTTCATTAAGGATTGCCTTCAGACTAGGAACTTAGGAAATGTGGCCTCAACACCTCCACCACCTGGACCATCTCAACCTCAAAGACAAGGAGCCTAGAATAAGAGACACAAATAAGACTCTCGCTAGTAGTTAGTAACTGTTAGCCGAGTGGCATAGGACTTATAAGATATGAATGATATTATATGACTAATTAGCTATTTGGCTTGGGTTTGATCTTCTATTGCCTATGAGATGATTGACTTTTAAAAATGATAGGAGAGCCCATTATGCTATAGGTTATGTGTTACATGATTAAACATCCCATGATATGTGATACATGTTAGGTGATATATGTCCTATGATGTGATATTATATGATCGGTGCTCATGTTAAATGCATGCTAAATATGATATTTTGATAGTAGGGTTAAGTGGATTAGAAAGAGAATTTGACTAAGTTTTGGTCCAATTTAGATTAATGATTGATAGGTATAATGTTATGAGGTATGAAATGCTTACATGTTACAATGGTTTATATATGAATTATATGGAATATTAAATGATAATTGTGATTGATGCCATAAAAAGAGAAAGGATATTTAGTAATGATCAGTAAGAGAATAAAACAAATTAGTTACATTACATATACATAAGAATACAGTATGAAGTAAGTGAAGTATATTAAAGAATTTATGGTTTACATACTACCATATAGACTAGAACAATAAGAAAGGTAAGAATTTCTCTATCACTTAGGTTAATATAAAGTATAGTCAAAGGAGGAATATTAATCTGGTATGATTTAAAAAGAAAAAGGTATTATTCCCATTTGAAATTCTAGAGCAAGATGCTTGATTGATTCTAGTGCTACACATTCATTTATGCTTCCAAGTTTTATTAAGATTTTGGTAGAGATAAGGAATTATTAAATGAACCCTTAGTAGTGTCGACCCCTTTGGGAATAATGAGGGAAGTAAAGTATATGTTTAAGGACTGTGAGGTAGACATTGATGGATGGAAGCTTCCTGTGGAATTGTTAGAATTTGGTGTCCTAAAATTTGATGTGATCTTAGGAATGGATTGGCTATATGAATATGGAGCTTGTATTGACTGTAGACAAAAACAAGGAGAATTTCAAACTAAGGATAGGGAGAAATTTGTGTATCAAGGAGATACTTATGATTAAGATCCACTAACTTAATCATAGAATGGATAAGTGTACTTGGGAAGCCGATGAGGGAATGTGACAGAAGCATCCCTAGCTTTTCAAGAACATATGAGTAAGTATTTAAATTCAAGGATGAATTTCTTTTAAGGGGGGAGAATGTAACAACCCACACCCACCCTAGGAGTTTCGTGATTAATTTCTTGAATTTAGAATTATTGTGTCAAAATATGTGATTTCATGAAAATTCGTGTATGATGTGATTTATGGGTATATGGCATAATAGATTAATTTTAATATGCTAAATATGAATTATTATTATGAAATAAATGTTTTATATGAAGTGCATTAACATGAAATAATTTATTTTACATAAAATGAATTTTCATGTAAAAAGGCGATTTATAAGTGTAAAATAATTTTATGAGTATTTTTAAAATATTTTTAAATAAATGTTTTAGGGAAATTTTAATGAAAATAATAAGAAAAATATTTTATTTTTAATTACCTATAATTAGCCCACAAATTAAATAAAAAACCCAAATATCCAAAAGTCCACTACACTAAAACACTCCTAACCTAGTTCATTAAGGGTAATCTTGGAAATTGCCTAAAACCCTAAATATATAAGATGAATTTTGGCCAGCCCTTATATCTAGTAGCCACCATTCTGTTATTTCATTATTTTAGTAGAAAAATTCTCTCAAAATTATTCTCTCTACCGAAAATCACAAAATACCTTCAAACTTTGCGACTTCTTGACCGTATTCGTAAGTTTTTTCTCTTTTCAATTTATTTATTGGATTTCTATGAAACTAATCATGAGAAAATTATTTTAAACTAAATATTTACTGATTTTTATTGATTAGATTTGGCCTAAGTGAGTTTTTGGAAGAGAAAATAATTTTTCTATCGAAAACACAAACCTCTCTACGCGAATCCTAAAACTCAAAATTGAAATTTTCATCCATAAATTTAAGGGGGGCTGTCAATTTGTACATATTTGTGTTCTAAATGGATTTTATTATGTTTAGATGAAAAATATTGATTTAAAATATATTTTTGTATATTAATGTAATGACCAAAAAGTTTCAAAAAAAAGGAAATTCATGATTTTCATCCTAGAACTTAAAAGTTAGAAATTTTCATGTGTATGAACCCTAAGGGCTGTTGATTTGTATGATTTTGTATTCCAAATGAATTTTTGTTATGTTTGGATCAAAAATAATGGTTTACAGCATGTGTCTATATATTACTGTAATGACCGAAAATTACTAGAAACAAGAAAGGTTCATGGTTTTCACCCTAACACCTAAAGTTGGAAAATTTTCATGTATATGAATCTACATGGATGCCAATTCCTACATGTTCATGTTCTAAAATGATTTTTGTTTTGATTACATGAAAAATCTTGGTTTAAATCATGCATTTGCATATTACTATAATGAACGGAAAGTGCGAAACGGAAGAAAGTTCATGTTTTTACTTGAATGTGTAATTCAGCCTATAATTGGGATTCAATCCCAATGTTTATAATTTTTGTGTGATTTATTTTAATGATTATTGATATGTATAGATAATGATAAATGATTAAAATGCATGTTGGTTGAAAGAATGACTCTAGACAAGCCTAAAGGTAATTTGGTATACTTAAGGTATCTTAACCCTATGTTGTGATTAATATGTGAATGTGATTAAGTAACATGGAAATAGGCTTTATGATGAGTTAATAATGAATTAATGATCTTGAATTAACGAAGAGATTGATTAAATGAATTCATCATAAGAGATAAGTATGACACTTGAAAGGTTACTTATTAAGTGGACATGTATGGAAGTGTTAAGTATACTAAGTGGAATGGTAAAGTGAATTGATATTAAGATCATGATATTGTGTTTGACTTTAGAAAAGTATTGGTATGAAGTATTATGTGATTTTATGTGGGCATACAAAGGCTAGGCGTGCAAGACATTACAAGCTAATATGTTATGTGTAAGTGATGAGTACATTTCTATATGCAACTCTAAGTGTATTGAATATTATATGTGCATGGGGTAGTTATGGGATAGGATAACATAATGATTAAATAAATACTAAGTATTGAATTAAATATTATGTTAGAGTTTGAGGAGTTGTAGAGGTTCAAGGGCTATGAGTACTAGGAGCAAAGGAACCACAAGGTGAGTAAACATTATATTCATGTTATAAGTGCAAGTGATTTTGTTATGGGAATCTTTGAGACTCTTAAAACCCAAGTTTTTTTCCTACTTTCAATTATAATTCTGTGATTTCTTTATTGAGCTTGGGTTGCCAATGGACAACTGGTCCAAAGCCATTAATATTTATTCAATGATACAAAAGACCCTTTGTAATTGTTGCCTTACCTACTTTCTTTCTAGAACAGCACTATTCTTGTATCTTTTGTTCAAAAGTTAAACTGCTATTGCTATTATGACACATGTTATTGTCGCCTAAAGTGCTATTGTCATATGTGATTACCATTAGCTCTAGCTATGGTACCTCTAAACCTTTTCTGCAGAAATCCTCGTGTCAATGTGGGTAATCTTCAAAACCTGTGCACATGGTCTTAATCGAAAGGATAGGAGCAAAGTATCCACCTTAGCTTAATGGGGCAGTTCTAGCCATGAGACATGATTAGTTTCATGACTCTTTACAAGTTACAAGTTGGGAGTTGGAATTTGGTATGATGCCACCTCTTCTTTAAGTGAATTGAGCAGGATCTTCACTCACCAGTGTATGCGAGTGAATTGAGCAAGGTCTTCACTCATAAGTAAAAAGTGTGATTTTTATAAGCCTTGTTAAATTGCAAACTTTGAACTATGAGCTATGAATCATGAATTGTGAATCATAAACTATGTGTTATAAACTATAGGCCCTTCTTAAAGGAATATATGTTATTGTTTAAGCTATGGTGCTTACTTATTGAGATCATCTATCTCATCCCTTTTCTTTGTGTGGTTCTAGGTGAGCAGTATGGGAGGCAAGCTGATCTCTCAAGCAACCTACTTCGCTTGGGAAATTTCCTTATCATGGTTACTATGATGCTATACTATGAAGAGTTTTTTTAAATGCTATAAGTGTTTCATTATTAGAATATTAATTATTTAATAAATTGTTTGGAGTCTTAAATGTTCTTTTCATATGGATTATATTTAAAGTATTTTAATATTATTCTTTCACTGGTTAAAGTATTTTATTATTATTGGATAAATAAGTTAATGCATGAGGATTTGGTATGATCTTAGGCTATGTTTGTATATATATAATTGGGTTCTACGAGCATGGGTGACCTTATGTCTTTCCATGTCCTAAAACTATCATGTCTCTCAAATTAGGATGTGACAACTTTAAAAAAGTCATAGTATTTGTTATAATATGATTTCATGTGAGCCTAAGAAGGCTAAGTGTGCAAGACTTGAAAGTTAACATATTATAGGCAAGTGATGAGTGCACTTCTAAGTGCAACTCCAAGTATATGTGAATGTTATATGTGCATGAGGTAGTTATGGGATATGATAGCATGATGATTAAGCAAATGCTAAGTATTAAATTATAATATTATGTTAGATCTTGTGGATTATTAGAAGTTCAAGGGCCACAACAATAAGGAGCTAAGGAACTAAAAGTGAGTAAATATTATATTTATATTACAAGTACAATTGATTATGTTATGGGAACATTTGAGATTCTTGAAACCCAAGTTCTTTTCTACTTTCAAGTATAATTATATGATTTCTTTGTTAAGATTAGGTTTTCAAAGGATAATTGGTCTAAAGCGATTATTGTTATTCAATGATATGAAAGATCTTTTGTAATTGTTACCTTAACTTACTTTTTTTCTGGAACCACACTATTATCTTATATTTTGTTCAATAAGTTAAATTGCTATTGCTATTATGCTACATGATATTGTTTTCTTAAATGCTATTGTTATAAGTGATTACCATAACACTAGCTATAGTACCTCTAACCCTTTATACAGAAATCCTAGTGCTAATACAGGTAATCATAGAAACCTGTGCATATGGTCTTAACCCAATAGATAGGGGTTATGTATCCACCTTAGTTGGAAGGGGTAATTCTAGCCATGGAGCCTGATAGGAGTTAGAATTTGGTTTGATGCCACCTCTCCTCTATATGTTATGTGTTATAAGTGAGATTTCTGTGAAACTTTCTAAATTGCAAACTATGAACCATAAACTATGAATCATAAATTTTGAATCACGAACTATGAGTTATGAGTCCTTTCTAAGGGATATGTGTTATTGTATAAGCCCTATTGTTTATTCATTGAGATCATCTATCTCACCTATTTTTCTTGTGTGGCTCTAAGTGAGCATTTTGAGGAGGCAAGGTGATCACTCAAGCAACCTACTCCACTTGGGAAATTCCCTTGTCAAAGTTATTATTATGCTATACTATGATGAGTCCTTAGACACTTCAGAAGTCCTTATATTGGGAGTTTTATTTTTAGAATATTATTTATTTAATAGTTTATTTGGAGTCTTAAATATTCTTTTCACAAGGATTGTATTTATAAGTATTTTCTTTAAATTATGCTTCCAATGGTTAAAATTTTCCTTATTATTAGATAATAAAGTTAATGCACAAGACTTTGGTAAGATCCTAGGCAAATGTTACTTTGTCCATGAGTGGGTTCTATGGGTATGGATGACCTTAAAGTTAATGCATGAGACTTTGGTAAGATCCTAGGCAAATGTTACTTTGTACATGAGTGGGTTCTATGGGCATGGATGACCTTATGTCTCCCTATGTTCTAGGACCATCATATCTTTGAAAATTGGGATGTGACAAAGTTGATATCAGTACAAAGGTTAGGTATCCTTTGTTGCCATTTGACTAGTGAGAAAGTTGGTATCAGAGCCATAGTTTTTAAAGTCTAGTTTAGACTTGTCTAATTATGGGATTGGTTAAGTATAATCCTGGAGCATAGGAATTTTCTTGTCATGTCACTTGTAGGCTATCGCTAGTATAGTTATGCGAAATCCTAATAAGCTATAGTACTATTTGTTATTGTTTATTTGTGTGCCTTATGATTCCTTTACTAGATGACTGGGAAGATTTCCCCTACTAGAGGACCATGACTGAGAGCACCGCATATGGCATGTAAGAGGACATGGAGAGAGATGTTTGAGAAAGTTATGCCTATGATTCACTACAAGGAAGAGAAGATGCCTAAAGGAGAGGATCCCAAGGAGCATTTGCACTACGACTGGGTTTATGGTAAGATTCAAAAACTAAAAAGTGACTACTCATATTTGAAGGATGAAAATCGATGCCTTAGGCTTTTGGTTCACACCTTGAGGGAGAATGTGGAGCAGCTTAAGACTAGAGGTGTTAAGCAAATGGATGACCACACACATAAAGATCCTTGTCACTCGCCATCGAGGATTTTGTCCTTGATGAGTCGCGCACCAATAAAGATTTACTTTGCTATAAATGTCATGGTTTTGATCACATTTCTACTTATTGCCCTCTTATTGATTATTCGCCTGAGCAACTTTGGAAGTTACCTAACATTTATCTTAATGAGGGGTATAGTTGAGGCTTGTGCTGGTAGTTAACAACTATTAGCCTAGCGGTATAGGATTTGTACGATGCAAATAATACTATTTGATTCCTTAGCAACTTAGTATGGATTGATTTCTTTTATTGATTATGACATTATTGAATTATTGTAACAACCCACACCCACCCTACAAGTTTTCAAGACCATTTACTTGAATTTAGAGCTATTAAAACAAAATGTGTGCTTTTATGAAAATTCATGTATTATGTGATTAATGAGTATGTAGCATATTAGATGAGTTCTAATATGCATAACATGAATTATTATTGTAGAATAAATGATTTATATGAAGTGCATATGCATAAAATAATTTATTTCACAAAAAGTGAATTTCCATGCACAAAGCGATTTTTAAGCATAAAATAATTTTTATGAGTATTTTTAAAATATTTTTAAATAAATATTTTGGGGGAATTTCAATGAAAATAATAAGAAATATTTTTTTTTTATTTTTGATTGCCTATAATTAGCCAATAAATTAAATAATAGGCCCAACTCACTAAAAGTCCACTACACCAAAACACTCCTAACCTAGCTCATTAAGGGTAAACTTGGAAACTTCATCCAAAATCCTAATATTTAAGCTAAAATTCAGTGCCCATGAGTTTAGACAGCCACCATTCTATTTTCTATCATATTTCCAATAGAAAATTCTCTAAAAAATATTCTCTTAACTGAAACTCACAAGGTGCTTTCAAACAGTAGCCTTTACTCTATATTTATATTACAAATGGATAGGGTAGCAACCTTCACTTTAAATGTTACAAGTTATAAGTTTGGTATATGTGAACCATGTTAAATTACAAACTATGAGTCATGAATTACAAATCATGATCTATGAGTTATAAGCTATAAGCCTTTTCTAAGGGATATGTGTTATTGTATAAGTTGTATTGTTTACTCATTGAAATCATCTATCTCACCCCTTTTCTTTATATGGTTCCAGGTAAGCATTATGGGGAGGCAAGGTGATAGCTTAAGTAATCTGCTCTGCTTAAGGGAATTTCCTTGTCCAAGTTTATTATCATATGTTGTTATTAAAGAGTCACTTTTAGATGCTCAAGGATTTTTGGAGTTTTATTTTTGGAATATTATTCGTTTGATAGTTTATTTGGAGTCTTAAATGTCCTTTTCATATGGATTATATTTAAAGTATTTTAATACAATGCTTCTGCTAGTCAAAGTTTTCCTTATTATTGGATAATTAAGTTAATGCATGAGGTTTTGGTATGATCCCAGGTAGTGTTATATGTGTATGAGTAGGTTTTACAGGCGTGGGTGACCTTATGTCTCCTCATGTTCTAAGACTATCATATCTCTAAAGTTAGCATATGACAGAGATGGTATTAGAGCTAAGGATAGGTACCCTTTGTTGCCATTATACCAGTGACAAAGATGGTATCAGAGATATAGTTTTAAGTCTAGTTTAGACTTGTCTATTTATTTGGTTAGTTATGTATAATTTTGGAGCGTAGGAATTTCTCCTGTCATGTCATCTGGAGTCTATCACGAATATAGTTCTGCAAAATCCTAATAAGCTATAGTACTCCTTGTTATTGTTTGTGTGCCTTACAATTCTTTTATTAGATGACCAAGAAGAATACCCCTGCTAGAGCACCTCAAGTGACGTGTAAGATGACTTGGCCAATGATGTTCGAGAAGGCTATGCTTATGATCCACCTCAAGAAAAAGAAGACCCCTAATGAGGAGGACCCTGTAGATTGTCGAGGTTATAACTGGATTCAGAGTAAGATGCAGATGTTCAAAAAATACTGCTCAAACTTCATAAGACAAAATCAACATCTGAGGTCCCTAGTGCATGCTATAAGAGAGGATGAGGAATAGATTAAGGCTAGAGATGTCAAACAGATGGAAGACTGCATACCCGATCATTGCCTTAATGAGGGACATAGTTAAGACTCACACTAGTAATTGATAATGATTGGCCTAGTGGCATAGGACTTGTGATATGAATGATATTATTTGACTACTTAGCTACTTGGGTTAGATTTGATTTCTTCTATTGCTTATAAGATGATTAACTTCTATATGATAGGGAAGCACATGATGCTGTAAGTTATAGGTTATATGACTACAATACATGATACATGCCATGATATGTGATATATGCTAGGTGATATTTGTCCTATGATATGATATTATATGATGGGTGCTAAAGTTAAATGCATGCTAAGTATGATAATTTGATAGTGGGGTTAAGTGGATTAGAAAGAGAAGTTGACTAAGTTTTGATCCAATTTAGATTAATGATTGATAGGTATAATGTTATGAAGTATAAAATGCTTATATGTTACAATTGTTTGATATACGAATTATATGGAGTTATTAAATGATAATTATGATTGATGCCATAAGAAAAGAAATGATATCTAGTAATGATCAGTAGGAGAATGAATTAAATTAGTTACATTGTATATACATAAGTAAATGGTATGAAATAAGTGAATTATATTAAGAAATTTATGGCTTAGATGCTACCATATAGACTAGAACAATAAGAAAGGTAGGATTTCTCTATCACTTATGTAAATATCAAGTATAGTCAAAGGAAAAATATTAATCTAATATGATTTAAAAGAAGAAGGTATCATTCCCATTTAAACCTCTAGTGCAAGATGCTTGATTGATTCTAGTACTACACATTCATTTGTGTCTCCATATTTTGCTAAGAGTCTTGGAAGAGATAAGGAATTAATTAATGAATCCTTAGTAGTGTCAACTCCTTTGGGAATAATGATGAAAGTAAAGTATATGTTTAAGGACTGTGAGGTAGACATTAATGAATGGGAACTGTCTGTGGAGTTGTTAGAACTTGGAGTCCTAGAATTCGATGTGATCTTAGGAATGGATTGGCTATATGAGTATGGAGCTTATATTGACTGTAAAGAAAAGCAAGTAGAATTTTAAACTAATGATGGGGAGAAATTTATGTATCAAAGAGATACCTATGATTAAGGTCCACTAGCGTAATCATGGAATGGATGAGTGTCTTAGGAAGCCGAGGTAGGGATGAGGCAGAAGCACCCTCATCTTCTTCAAGAACATATGAGTAAGTATTTAAAATTTAAGGACAAATTTCTTTTAAAGGGAGGAGAATGTAATAACCAACACACACCCTAGGAGTTTTCATGACAATTTACTTGAATTTAAAGCTATTAAGACAAAATGTGTGTTTTATGAAAATATATGTATTACGTGATTGATGAGTATGTGGCATATTAGATGAGTTCTAATATGGATAATATGAATTATTATTGTGGAATAAGTGATTTATATGAAGTGCATATGCATAAAATAATTTATTTCACATAAAGTGAATTTCCACACACAAAGCTATTTTTAAGCATAAAATAATTTTTATGAGTATTTTTAAATAAATATTTTAGGGGAAATTTTAATGAAAATAATAAGAAAAATATTTTATTTTTGATTACCTATAATTAGCACAAAAATTAAATAATAGGCCTAACTCACCAAAAGCCCACTAGACCAAAACACTCCTAACATAGCTCATTAAGGGTAAACTTGGAAATTTCACCCAAAACCCTAATTTTTAAGCTAAAATTTGGCCCCCATGAGTTTAACAGCCACCATTCTATTTTCTATCATATTTTCAGCTAAAAATTCCCTCAAAAATATTATCTCAACTGAAATTCACAATATGCTTTCAAACCTTGCGATTTCGCGACTGTTTTCATAAGTTTTTCTCTTCTATCAATATATTATTTGATTTTTATGAAACTAATCATGAGAAAATTATTTTGGGCTGTTTATTTATTGGTTTTCTATTGATTAAATTCAGCCTAGCTGAATTCTTGAAAGAGAAATTGATTTTTCCATTAAAAACACAACCTTCTTTATGCGAATTCTCCAAAGGTGAACCCTAAAACTCAAAATTTGAAATTTCATACATAAACACAAGGGGGGCTGCCATTTTGCACATATTTGTGTTTTAAACTAATTTTTGTTGTGTTTATATGAGAAATATTTATTTAAATCATATTTCTCTATATTACTCTAATGATCAGAAAACACCAAAAAAAGAACTCATTATTTTCACTCTAAACCCTAAAATTGGAATTTTGATGCATATGGATAACCTATGGTTGCCAATTCCTATGTTCAAATGTTTTAAAATGATTTTTGTTATATTTATATGAAAAATTTTGGTCTAAACCATGTTTTTACATATTACTGTAATGAACAGAAAGTGCTAAAAGTAAGAAAGTTCATGATCTTCCTTGATTATATAATTCAACCAACATTGGGAATTCAATTCCAATGTCTATAATTTTTATGTGATATGTTTTTATGATTATTGACATATATACATGAATGATAAATGATTTGATTGCATGTTGATTGAAGGAATAACTCTAGACAAGTCTAGAGACAATAAGGTATACCTAGGGTTTCCTAACCCTATTTCTATGATGCGATTAATATGTTTATGTTATTAAGTGATATGGAAAATAATTTTTATGATGAGTTAATAATGATTTAATGATCTTAAATAGATGATGAGATTGATTGTACTTATTGGTAATAAGAGATAAGCATGATAATTGAAAGGTTACTCGTTAAGTTAATATATATGTAAAGTGTTAAGTGTACTAAGTTGAATGTTAAATGGAATTGATATTAAGATCATGATATATTGTGTTTGACTTTATAAAAGTCATAGTATGAGTTATAATGTGATTTCCATATGAATGCTAAGTGTGCAAGACTTTAAAAGTCAACATGTTATGTGCGAGTGATGAGTGCACTTCTAAGTGCAACTCCAAGTTTATGTGAATGTTATATATACATGGGGTAGTTATGAGATAGGATAGCATGATGTTAAATAAATGCTAAGTATTGAATCATAATGTATGATAGAGCTTGAGGACTATTAGAAGTTCAAGGGCTACATGTACTAGTAGCAAAGGAACCACAATGTGAGTAAACATTATGTTCATGTTACAAGTACAAGCTGTCATGTTATGTGAACCCTTAAGATTAGTGAAACCCAAGTTCTTTTCTATCCTAATTTATAATTATATGAATTCTTTGTTAAGCTTGGGTTGCCAAAGGATAATTGGTCTGAAACTTTTATTGTTTATTCCATGATAAGAATGAACCTTTGTGATTGTTACCTTACCTTACTTTCTTTTTAGAACCACACTGTTGTTTATCTTTTGTTCAATAAGCTAAACATCTATTGTTATTATATTACATGTGATTGCATTCTTCAATGCTATTGTTTCCTCTCATTTCTATTACGAATGAGTAAGGTAGCAGCATTCAATCTATATTTATGTTACAAGTGAACAAGGCAGCAGCCTTCACTCTATAATTATGTTATGAGTGGACAAGGCAACAGCCTTTACTCTATATTTATGTTACAAGTGGGCAAGGTAGTAGCCTTCACTCTATAATTATGTTATGAGTGAATAAGACAATAGCCTTCACTCTATATTTATGTTATGAGCGGACAAGGCAACAGCCTTCACTCTATATGTTACAAGTTATATGTTTGGTATATGTGAATTGTGTTAAATTGTAAACTATGAGTCATGAATTACAAATCATGATCTATGAGTTATAAGCTATGAGCCATTTTCTAAAGGATATGTGTTATTGTATAAGTTTTATTGTTTACTCATTGAGATAATCTATCTCACCCCTTTTCTTTATATGGTTCCAGTTGAGCATTATGTAAAGGCAATGTGATAGCTCAAGCAATCTACTCCACTTAGGGGAATTTCCTTGTCCAGGTTTATTATTGTATGTTGTTATTAAAGAGTCACTTTTAAATGCTTTAGGAGTTCTTGTTTGGGAGTTTTATTTTTGGAAAATTATTCATTTGATAGTTTATTTAGAGTCTTAAATGTGCTTTTCATATGGATTATATTTAAAGTATTTTAATACTATGCTTCTGTTAGTCAAAGTTTTCCTTATTATTGGATAATTAAATTAATGCATGAGGTTTTGGTACGGTCCTAGGCACTGTTATATATGTATAAGTGGGTTATATAAGCATGGCTAACCTTATGTGTCTCCATGTTCTAGGACTGTTATATCTTTAAAGTTGGGATGTAACACTTATATATCATAAGAGAGTTCTTTATGCCATAAGTTATGTGTTATGTGACTGTGATGTATCATATATGCTAGGATATGTGATATTTGACATATGCCTTATGATGTGATATGATGAGTACTTATGTTAAATGCAAGGTATGTAGGATAATTTGATAGTGGGGTTAAGTGGATTAGAAAGAGATGTTGACTAAGCTTTGACCCAAACTAGATTAATGATTGATATGTATAATGTTATGATGTATGAAATGCTTAAATGTGATAGTGGTTTGATATATGGATTATATGGAATTATTAAATGATAATAGTAATTAATGACATAAGAAGAGAAATGAGGTTTAGTAATGATTAGTGTGAGAATGTTGAGTATACTCAAAGGAATAATATTAATCTAGTGTGATTTAAAAGAAGAAGGTAACATTACCATCCAAAATTCTAGTGCAAGATGCTTGATTAATTCTGGTGCTACGCATTCTTTTGTATCACCATGCTTTGCTAAGAGTCTTAGTAGAAATAAGGAATTAATGATTGAACCCTTAGTAGTGTCAACTCCTTTAAGAGAAGTGATGGAAGTGAAATATGTGTTTAAGGACTGTGAGGTAGTCATTGATGGACAAAAACTTCCAGTGGAGTTATTAGACCTTGATGTCCTAGAATTTGATGTAATCTTAGGAATGCATTGGCTATATGAGTATGGAGCTCATATTGACTGTAGAGAGAAGCAAGTAGAATTTTGAACCAAGGATGGGGAGAAATTTGTGTATCAAAGAGATACTTATGATTAAGGTACACTAGCGTAATCATAGAATAGTTGAGTGTACTTGGGAAGCCGAGGAGGAGATGCGGCAGAAGCATCTTCAGCTTTTCAAGAGCATATAAGTAAGTATCTAAATTTGAGGACAAATTTCTTTCAAGGGAGAGGAGGGGGGGGGGGGGGGAGAGAATGTAACAACCCACACCCACCCTAGGAGTTTCCATGACAAGTACTTGAATTTAGAGCTATTATGGCTAAGTGTGTGCTTTTGTGAAAATTCATAGGTTATGTGACTGATGAGCATGTGACATGTTAGAGTAGTTATAATACGTATAATATGAATTATTATTATGAAATAAATGATTTACAAGAAGTGCATAAGCATAAAGTAATTTATTACACATAAAATAAATTTTCATGCAAAAAGCGATTTTAAGCATAAAATATTTTTTATGAGCATTTTTAAAATATTTTTAAATAAATATTTTAGGGGGAATTTTCATGAAAATAATAAGAAAAATATTTTATTTTAAATTACCTATAATCAGCCCATAAATTAAATAAAAGGCCCAATTTCCCCAAAGCCCACTACACCAAAACACTCTTAACCTAGCTCATTAAGGGTAAACATGGAATTTTGCCAAAACCCTACATATTTATAGCTAATTTCACCTAGCCTCTTGTTAGATAGCCACCATTCTATTATTTTTCATAATTTGGGTAGAAAAATTCTCTCAACTGAAATTCACAAGGTACTTGCAAACTTTGCGATTTCGTGACCGTTTTTGTAAGTATTTCTCTTATTTCAATTTACTATCTATTTTTTTTTTTGAAACTAATCATGAGGAAACTATTTTGGGATGTGTATTTACTAATTTTCTATTGATTAAATTCAGCCTAGGTGAATTTTTGAAAGAGAAATCGATTTTTCCACTAAAAACACAACCCTCTCTGCACAAATCCTCTAAAGGTGAACCCTAAAACTCAAAATTTGAAATTTCATGCATAAACAAAAGGGGATGCTGCCAATTTATATATTATTGTGTTTTAAATTGATTTCTCTTTTGTAGTTAGATGAAAAATATTGATTTAAATCATACTTTTGAAAGTTACTGTAATGATTGGAAAATACAGAAAATAAGGAAATTCATGGTTTTCATCCTAAAATTTAAAAGGTAGAGTTTTCATATGTATAAACCCTAAAGGACTACTAATTCTTATATCATTGTGTTCTAAACTAATTTTTGTTATGTTTGGATGAAAAATAATGGTTTAAATCATGTGTTTACATATTACTATAATGATCGAAAAAGTACAAAAAGCAAGAAAATTCATGGTTTTCACCCTAAAACCTAAAGTTAGAAAATTTTCATGCATAAATATACATAAGGATGCCGATTAGTGCATTAGTATGTTCTAAAATGATTTTTGTTATGTTTGGATTAAAAATCTTGGTTTAAACCATATTTTTGCATATTACTGTAATGAATGGAAAGTGCAAAAAGTAAGAAAAATCCATATTTACCTTGATTGTATGATTCAGCCTATAGAGGAATTTTGATTCGTACATTTATAATTTTTATATAACATATTTCAATGATTATTGGCATGCATACATGAATGATAAATGATTTAATTGCATGTTGGTTGAAGGATTAGCTGTAGGCAAGCCTAGAGACAATTCGGCTTACCTACAGTTTACTAACCCTATTACTATGTTATGATTAATATGTGTATATGATTAAATGACAAATGAAATAGGTCTTATGATGCATTAATGATGAATTAATGATCTTAAATTGACTATGAGATGGATGGTATGATTTTTTTCAAAAGAGATAAGCATGACCCTTTAAGGTTACTTGTTAAGTTGATACATAAATAAAATGTTAAGTGTATTAAATTGAATGTTAAATGGAATTGATATCAAGATCATGATATATTGTGTTTGACATTAGAAAAGTACTATGAGTTATAATGTGATTTCATGTGAGCCTAAGAAGGCTAAGTGTACAAGACTTGAAAGTCAACATGTTATGTGCAAGTGATGAGTGCACTTCTAAGTATAACTCCAAGTATATGTGAATGTTATATGTGCATGGGGTAGTTATGGGATAGGATAGCATGATGATTAAGCAAATGCTAAGTATTGAATTATAATGCTATGTTAGAGCTTGAGGATTATTAGAAGTTTAAGGGCTATAGCAATTAGGAGCTAAGGAACCACAAGGTGAGTAAACATTATATTAATGTTATAAGTACAATTGATTATGTTATGGGAACCTTTGAGATTCTTGAAACCCAAGTCTTTTTGTACTTTCAATTATAATTATATGATTTCTTTGTTAAACTTGGGTTGCCAAAGGACAATTGGTCCAAAGCCATTATTGTTATTCAATGATATGAAAAATCATTTGTAATTATTGCCTTACCTTACTTTCTTTCTAGAACAACACTATTATCTTATCTTTTGTTCAATAAGTTAAATTACTATTGCTATTATGCTACATGTTATTGTTTTCTTAAGTGTTATTCTTATAAGTGATTAGCATTAGCTATAACTATGGTACCTCTAACCCTTTATGTAGAAATCCTCGTGTCAATGCAGGTAATCATTAGAACCTGCGTATATGGTCTTAATCCAATGGATAGGGGTAGTGTATCCACCTTAGCTAGAGGGGGTGGTTCTAGTCATGGAGCCTGATCAGTTTCATGCTTTTTTTATGTGATAGGAGTTGGAATTTGGTTTGATGCCACCCCTCCTCTATGTGTTCGAGTGAATATGGCAACAGCCCTCACTTTATGTGTTATGTGTTATAAGTGAGATTTTTGCAAACTTTTCTAAATTGCAAACTATGAACCATGAACTATGAATCATAAATTTTGAATCATGAGCTATGAGTTATGATCTATGAGCCCTTTCTAAGGGATGTGTGTTATTGTATAAGCCCTATTGTTTACTCATTAAGATCATCTCTTATTGTTTACTCTTTGAGATAATCTATGTTACCCCTTTTCCTTGTGTGGTTCCAAATGAGGCATTATGAGGAGGCAAGGTGATCACTCAAGCAACTTACTCTACTTGGGAAATTCCCTTGTCAAAGTTATTATTATGTTATACTATGATGAGTCCTTAAATGCTTCTAGAGTCCTTATAATAGGAGTTTTATTTTCAAAATAGTATTTATCTGACAGTTTATTTAGAGTCTTAAATATTCTTTCATAAGGATTGTATTTAAAAGTATTTTCTTTAAATTATGCTTTCGCTAGTTAAAATTTTCCTTCTTATTGGATAATAAAGTTAATACATAAGTCTTTAGTAAGATCTTAGGCAAATGTTATTTTGTACATGAGTGGGTACTATGGGCATGGGTGACCTTATGTCTCCCCATGTTTTAGAACCATCATATCTCTGAAATTAGGATGCAACAATGTTAGTATAGTATAAAAATTATAAGGAATCAAGTAGGAATCTTGTGACATAATATGCAATGTTTGCCTACTTCATGATTTTATCACAACTAATTATGCTCTAATGAAGTAAATAGTGTTTGTATGATAACTAATGATGTATGTAAAGAAGTTAGAGAATACAAATTTGAAAAAAAGTTAAAAGGAAAATTTCTAAGTTTGTTATGGGACTTGTTAATAGACTATGGGCTTATTGATGGGCTATGGGCTTGTTATTAGGCCTTTAGTCATCAAAGGCCCAAACCCAACAATAGTGGGCCAACTCATGGGCCCATAATTAGTGTAATCTTAAGCTTATATGTTGGAATAGTTAGCCCAAAACCAAACAAAATGATGTTGTAGGGAAAGTCACAAAATTTGACCAAGGTAGCCACAAAGATTGACCTAAGTAAAATCCCAAAGCAAACATAATTTCTATCTTTCCTACATACAAGTCTAGGTTCATTTTGAGAACTTCAACACCATATGATGAACATCACAATTGTAGAGAGAATCTTAGTGATCCAAATTGATCAAATCACAGCCATTCATTAAAATTAAATCTTAACCATTAGATTTAGCTTGGTCAAATCCTCACCATCCAACTCATCACATATATATGCAAATTTATGTTATGAACATCATTTTGCCTACCTCTACACCAAAATTTCATAATAAGAAAAGAAATTCTTTCCACTCCAATTACAACAAGAGCTTTAACAAATCAAAACTAATGAAGGTGAGAAATCATGTTCATCTTTTGTTTTTTATGTTCTATGGTTGATTTTAGTATTTTGGTTGCATAAAATCTCTCTTACACCATATATAAAATTCAGCCATCCTAGGTTGACCATACATAAGATGTATTTTTGGATTTTTCAAATGAAATATGAAGATTTGGCTATAAAATTAAAGGATTAATGTGAAGATCGATAAAGAAAACATGAAAGTCACCTAAACCTACTAGACATGGGATTAGGCCACCATGAAGAAAATCACAAGGAAGTGTTTTAAATTGTAATTGAATACATCTATGGCTATTTTAAATGAAGAAAAATGATTTAGAAGTGTTAAAATGAATTTTGGAAACTTCGTTTAAAACTTGAACATCTTAGAGGCATAAACATAGTTAAAAAGGGAACTTGGTGTTCTAATGCTAGATTTTTATAATTGAAGGATCATATATGTTTTATATTATGTTAATTTTATATTTCTATAACTAATTTGAAGATTTGATGAGGAATTATAAATTTTTCCTAAATTTGACCTAAGTGGGACAAGTTAGGGTCACATGAATAAAGGTGAATTAAGTCAAAATAATTAGTGGAAATTGATAGCCTAGGTGTTGGTTAATTTAAGGTTTAAAAGGGAAATTGATAGTTTTCCCCAAATTCTAGGGTTTATGGAACAATTTGGGAATTTTGAGATTTAAACTTTAAATCATGAAATTGAATAAGGAATTAGCTTGAAAATGATTAGAAATAAGAATAAGTATGTATATAACACTATTGATACATCTTTATTGTAAGTTGAAGTAATAAAACATGTATAAGTTATAATTAGTAACATCATTAGTTACTAATTAATATGTAATTAAAATGATATGGGTGTAGAAGATCGAGGCAAGGGCAAGGAAATTGCTCAAGATCATGAAGGACATTAAGTGAACCAAGAGTGAATATTAATAGGAGCAAAGGAATTCAAGGTGAGTACTTAATAATATGATGTAATTATGCCTAATTGTTTGCAACCATTACTTGAATTACCATCCTTTGACATGTACTTGAAATGACATTTGATATGTGGTTGCCTATTGATTGTTGAGCCTTTGGAAATCCATATCTTTCTTATATGATATTTGACCATTATGAACTTCTTACATTGGTCCTATGCTATACTCAATGATGAGAATGATTAGTATGCCAAACTATTTTCCATTGAATTCTTATTGTAGACCTTGGATATATTTCTCATTGATATCCATGATTAAGTAGAAATCCTCTCTAGTGTGAGGAAATATATCAAATCTTGTGCACTTGGTATAAGCCCCTGGGTAGGGTGAGAGTACCTAACCTATGTTAGGAGGGAATGCCTAGCCGCAAGACCTAATAAGTTTTGCTTAATATGATGCATGAGAGTGAGCAAGGCTTAGGCTACCACTCTTTAATATTTATGTGTGGGAAGCTTTCTAGTTCTAAGACATTATTATTTTTGCTAAAATGCATTCTAAAGTTCAATATGACCAATTTTGATTAACATCACTCCATTGCTACCTTAAACCGATCCATGTGATAACCTCTTATATTGCCTCTTTGTTATGTTATATTATTATGTACTTACTGAGCTTATCTCATTCCATAGTTGTTTGAAAATTTTCAAGTCAGGGTGATTAGTTAGCAAGGTAAATTCTAAGCTATGCTTCTTTGCTTGGGACTTGCTAAAAATGCTATGTTTTATGTTGCTTATGTGATCCTGAGGATAATCAATCTAAAGCTCCATGGTGTCTAAAGGCTTAGTATTAAAATATATTGTGTTGGAGAGTAATGTAAAAAACTTAATGGATTAATCCCAATTACATTGATTTTCAAAATTCATTATAAAGTAATGATGACTGCTTTTGCTTCAAAACACATTCAACATTCCCCAAAAGGAGAAACCCTTTTACTTTAAATAGATCTTTCAAAATCAAATGCCGTAATTCCAAAAACCATTCAATGGAAAGACATTACCTTACTTGAAGAATGTATTTTGGATATAGCAACCTAACCAGAAATTCCAAAACAACTTGAACAAAATACAAATCTAAGACATATAACCTAATTCTCAGATGGTACAGTCAAACTCACCTTTGAAAGAAAATCAACCAATTCAAGATTTTCTTATAATGATGCCTTTACTTCTTCAACCATTGATGTGGGAAGAGTATCTAAACTCCCTTTTGTTATATATGCCCTATACACTGACTCAAAAGAGCTCGTTCAAACAATTCATATGCTACCAAGGTATTTTACCTCAGATACACCTAGCTCTACACTTTAAAATGTTGACTACCAGACAAACATACCAAGACTGGCATACATTGATAATCAATCTCCAAACCAAGAAGAAGACCACATACCAATTCCTTCTTCTCCAACATCCTCTGCTATTACCTAAATATTGAAACATAAATCAATGCTTTAGAAAAACCTTTCAAATTAAGAAAAAAAAACTTCTCCATGAAGATTTTTATTTAAAAAATAACAAATCAAAGAAATTTTGGTTTTTCAAAAATTTTGCTGGAAGTTAGAAATGAGATCCAAGAAAACTACTATGCTTTTTGTAATGAGTTCAAAATTTGGATAATATTTTTTTGATTGGTTTGAAATTTATGCAAGCCAAAATGATATTGCATATCCTTTTAAAATCCCAAAACATTAATTATTTGTTATTCCTGTCACTTTTAGGAATAAACTCCTAGAATGGAAGGTTGATGGACAAACTATTTAGTATGAATATCCTCCTCCTAGGAAAGTTCTCATTCCTTATAGTAACTGTGAAATAGAAGCTGCCCCCTATAAACTTGTTCATGATGATGATTTTAGGAATACTAAGAATATAGTCATCCAAAATAATTTTTCAAATGATCACCTTCAAACCATAAGAAAATAACTTACTAGGATAGAAAACCATATATAAAAGTTAGTTGTTTCTCACACTGTAGTTTCAAAACCTATAAAGTCTACCAAGATAGAAGGAAAAAAATTCAAGAATCTAGTTTTTGAACCTTACCAAGTTTCTAAAACCAGTCAACAATAGTTTCAAACCAACAAACTTGAGTTCATCTAGGCTATTATTGATCAACTTAGTAGAATAGGTCAAGCTTCTACCTTAAAATCCTTTGGCCAAATAGCACCTGAAACTCTACAGACACAACCTAGGACAATCAATGACATTGAACAAACGTAAGAGATTTTTGATAAAGAAACTCTCAATCAGGAAGCAATTCCTCATGTTAGTAGAATAACCTAGCAAAACCTTATTCCTAGGATTATTGCTCTAGATATTGGTTTCGAAAATAGACCTAATATTTTGACCTAGTCTAGGTTCAATGCCTCATTTGTTATAAATGGAATATAGATGGTATGACTAAATACAATATTCTTTGCCTTCTCCAATAGATGACTTTGGTAGCCAATGCTTATAAAACCCAAACAACAACCTCTCATAAAGCTAAGGTGAGCTCCTTATAGCTAGGTATTCAGGACAACTTAAAAGGATGGTTGGATTATCACCTTAACTTAGAACAACAGCTAGAAATCTTAAGTTCTATTTAAACTTTTCATGATGGAACAACCATCCTAGATGATAGAAGTAATCCAATTAAAGATGTAGTTTCAACTCTCATGTTAACCATATCTCTACATTTTATAGGAGATCCTTCATATTTAAAAGATAAGAATGCTGAGGTCCTTAGCAACCTTAGGTGTAAAAGCTGAGGTGACTTTCAAAACTACCAAAATAACTTTTTCGCTAAAATAATGCTTAAGGAAGACTCCAACCATCCATTTTGGAAAGAGAAATTCCATGCAGGATTACTAAAAATCCTAGGAGAAAAGGTGAGAAATAATATTAAACAAGGTTTTGGGAACCAGATCCCTTATGACCAATTCACTTATGAGAAACTAGTTAGCCTTACCCAAAGAGAAAGACTTAGGATCTACTAAGACTTAAAGCTCCATAAACACTTTAAGTGGGAAATGAAGAAAACTAGGTGTGAATTAGAAAGTTTTTGCCAACTGTTTGATTATAATCCCAGTAGATCCCAATCCTATAGTGGTTAGTGTAAAAACAAATCCTATAGGAAACCCAAACACTCCTATGAAAGATCTTCTGAACCAAAAGGTGAAACCTATTATAAGAAACTCTTTTCTTTAAAAAGGACTTATAGGTCTTATGAAAAACACTAGTCTAAATCCAAAACCAAACCCATAACTGACCTTAAGAATATCACCTATTATAAATGTGGGAAAAAAATGTCAGACTCCATGAACTCCAATTAGAAGAAGATGTCATTAACAAAATTTTAGTTCTTTTTGTTAAAAAATCAAAGTTTGAGTATTCAATTTCCTCAGAAGATAGGAAACCTATTCAAAATGATGAGTTGGCAATCTCATCCTTTAGTTTTCAAATACAAAGTCTAACTTAGAAGTAGAGTTTTCAAAATGTGAACCTTTAATTTTGCACCTTCATCATCCGGCGCAGAGCCGTTACAGCAAAAATTTTTTTAGTCTTCAATTACATTGCTGTCACAACCCACTTATTAAGCCATGATGCTCCTAGAGCCTAGGGAGATGTAAATTCATCTAAACTCATATAACCTTATATAACTTATAATCCTTGAACATTCATCATATTGAACCTTATCCCAAGATTGTAACCTTATTACCTTTCCTTGTTACCCATTACTTGCTTATCATTTCCACTTATAATATCATTTACAAACACACTTGTAAAATTTCTATAATTTCATTTCACATCATTAGTCAAATGTAGATTATTTCATACATTATTGTAATAGTAATTACAATATAATTTACAACACATGTAAACTCAGTAATATTTTTGTACTAAACCTTTCACTACCATGGAGCTCTAGAATAATAGTCTTCATAGTAAAAAATTCACTACACTTGAATTTAGCAGAACTTAAGTGGAAAAATATAGCTTGGAATTTACTTTGCTTACACGTCGACCGTGCCTGAAAATTTTAAACTACTAAAGAATGACACCAGGCTAAGTGAGTACATAATATATATATATATATATATATATATATATATATATATATATATATATATATATATATATATATATATATATATGGTGAGTATAAGGACAATTTTCAAGGAGGGCTCTTTATAGTCATGGAACAATTTTAATCAATATTATTATTATGGCTTAATTTCTCAATTGAGATGGAAACAATATCTTTGGTATACATAACATTCTCTCAGGAGCAGGATGCTTCCCACACATATAAATTCAAGAGTAGCAGCCTAAGCCTTGCTCACTCACATGTATCACATTACATAAGACTGATCAAGTCTTATGGTTAGGCGTTCCCCCCTAACAGAGGTTGGGTACTATTGCCCTATCCGCAAGCTTATACCAAGTGCACATGGTCTGATGTATTACCCTACATCAAAAGGGGATTTTTGCTTATTAATATGCATTCAATGGAAGGTTCATTAGGGAATCATAATAAGGAATTCAATGGAAAATATGCCTATACAAGAATAATTCTCATCAAAGGTCACATTATGAAATCAATGCAGGAGGCTCATAATGGCCAAATGCTATGGAGAAATATCATATTCAATAGCTCAATACTTAATAGGCAATTCATGATCATTATGGAATTGGAGTATTCAATGAAAATAGTTTCATCAACAATGGTTCATATGAGATTTACAATAAAGGGATCAATGATTCATATTATGCGTTTAACATGAAAGTTTCACAATAGTCAAATATCATCAAGAAAGATCATATCAATGGACTCATTGTTCAATAGACAATTCATTCTCAGTAAGGAATTGATATATTTCCAATGTTTATGGTTTGAACCACAAAGGTTCAAAGAATATAACACAAGTCATATTATATTATTAAGTACTCACCTTAGACTCCTTTGCTCCTATTTATATTTAACTCTGATGCTAGTAGTGCTCCTTACACTTTTTGGACAACATCCTTATTCTTGTCTTTAAATTCTACACATATGCATTTTCAATTACACATCAATCACTTTCTCGTTATAACATTTATTTAATTTAGCTTAACTTGCTAACATTTCTATCTTGTTCATTAAAGCACAACTTATTACTTTAAAGGTCAAAATATACAATATGTATACTTATTACTAATTTTAACACTTTCCTTAGTTGTCCTCCAAATGGCCATAGCTATTCATTTAAGGAAGGATAATTCCTTTCCTTTCAATTTCACCTTTCAACTTTGAGCAACATCAATTTAAACACTTTCTAATGTTCAATAGAACTAATTATACTTTCACCATCAAATTCCATGATGAACCTAGTTCACTAATTTTGGGGAAAATCACTTTTATCAATCAAATTTCCAAATTAACATTATACAAATTATATGATTCCATTCTTAAGCTTAATTTTTGTTTCACTTTCATGAATTCAAATTCAATACTCAAAATCTTCAATTTTTCCATAAACCCTAGAATTTGGGGAAACTATTAATTCCTCATCCAATCTTCAAATTGATCATAGAACTTTGTAATTATCATAACATAAAACCTATATGATCCTTCAATTGTCAATATCTAGCATTAAAACATCAAGTTTCTTTTTCAAACTTTACTATGTCTCTAAGATGTTCAAATCTTGAACCAAGTTTCTAAAGTTCATGTCAACACTTCTAAACCATTATTCTTCATCTAAAGTAATCATAGATGTGTTCAAATAGAATTTAGAACACCTCTATCCTTTCCCATTAATATCTTCATCATTTATTCCTATCCATCATATTCTAATTCCATTTCATGATTATAAATAGAACCTCATTCATGCTATTAGTCAATGTTATTATAAATTCTTACTTACAAATATAAGCACTTACACATAACAAATATCATAAATTGATTACAATATTATCCAACATCACATACTTTAGCACTATGCCTTAACACTCCACGGAGCTCTATACTATTTGTCATCAAAATGATCTAAGCAAAACAAATTTATACTTTAGCAAGTCCCATGTAAGAAGCATCACTTAGACTTTACCTTGCTAACTGATCACCTCAACCTAGAAAATTTTAAACAACTATGAGATGAGCCAAGCTTAGTGAGTACAAAATAATATAACATAAAATGCAAACAATAGAGGATGTTATCACTTGGATTATCTTAAGATAGCAATGGAGTGATATTAATCAAATTGGCCATATTAAGCTTTGGAATGCATTCTAGCAAGAATAATAATGTTTTGGAAACAAAAGCTTCCCACACTTATAAACTGAAGAGTGGCAGCCTAAGCCTTGCTCACTCGCATATATCACTTTACACAAGACTGATCAGGTCTTACGGTTAGACATTCTCGCATAAGAGAGGTTAGGTACGCTTGCCCTACCTGCAGGCTTATACCAAGTGCATATGGTTTGGTGTATTTCCTCACACCATAGAGGGTTTCTACTTAGTAATGGGTATTCATAAGGCATATTCAAACCAATATCAAGTATTCAATTATAAGTAGTTGGCATATGAATCATTAGGTGTAGAATGGCATTAACGAAAAGATTCATTACATTGAAATTATCATATGAGAACGGTATTAGATTCAAAGGCTCCTAATTTACGGGTCACACACATTCAATGTCCCTTTTAAGGCATATGTCAATGAATAGCATTTCAATCAATAGTTGCAAACAACATGGCACAAATACATCATATTATTAAGTACTCACCTTAACTCCTTTGCTCTTAATGGCTATTCATTCTTGACTAGATTAAGGTCCCTCATGATCTTGAGCAATTTCCTTGCCTTTGCCTGGATGTTCTTGGTTTGCTTTAATTTGCCAAAGTTGTTGTGGTAAATGGGTAGAGAGAGTTGTAAAGAGAGAGGTGGTGGAGGATCTTAGCGTAGAGAGAGGAGCTAAATGTGATTCTTTAACATAATTATGCTTATATATAGATTGAGTTGGATGGTGAGGATTTATCAAGCTAAATCCAATGGCTAGCATTTGATCTTAATGAATGGCTATGATTGCATCAAGATGGATGGCTAGGATTGATCAAGATGGATGGCTATGATTGCATCAAGATGGATGGCTAAGATTAATCAAGATGGATGGCTATGATTGTCTATACAATGGTGATGATCATCATGTGGTATTGGGGTGCCCAAAGTGAATCAAGACTTACATGTAGGGAAAATGAGAGTTTGATTTAGTTTAAGATTTTGACTTTGTCAATTTTTGTGGCTAATTATCAAATTCTCATGTTTCATTCTCTATAACATAAATTTTTATGTCTCATTCTCTACAACATATGTTACATTATTTTGGGCCTAATATTTTGAACTCATATTTCTTGATATTTTATTGTTGTTAGGCCTAATGGGCCGACCTTCTTGTATTGGGCCTGGGCCTTTGTTATTTCAAGGCCCATTAACAATCCCATAAGCCCATTAACATAGATAGAAATCTCCTTTTCAAAATTTCTTTCTTTTCTTTCATCATGACTCTTTTATACATGTCACTTATCACTATAAAAATTCTATTCAATTCACTAAAGCATAATTAGTCATGGTAAAATCATAAATCATACAAGCATTTCAATTGGCATCATAATACTCCTATTCGATTCCCTTTCATTTCCTATATTAGGCAAATATCTAAAAATCTAGTCTTTTAACATTATTTGTAACTAGAATAACTATGAAACACTTAAATACTACATTTTCTATCCCCCTAAAAAAAATTCATCCTCGAATTTTTAGAAGAGCTTACTAGTTATTCACAAAATAGTTGTGGGTATTTTTGGAGCATGTTGTCTTCTTTTTCCCTAGTGCGCTCTTCCACATCATGATTATGCCACTGAACTTTGACCATTGATATCTTCTTATTTCAAAGCTTTTTCACTTGTCGATCTAGTATAATAGTCGAAACTTCTTCATAGGAAAGGTCTGGATCAATCTCAATCAATTGTGGTTGTAATATGTGTGAGGGATCAGGAATATATTTCCTTAACATCAACATATGGAAAATGAGATACACATGTTCCATTATTAGAGGTAGTGCTAGTTAGTACAAAACTTCTCCCACCTTGTCAAGAATTTCAAATGGTCCAATATAATATGGGGATAGTTTTCCCTTTTTGCCAAATCTCATTATTCTTTCATGGGGGGACTTTCAAAAAGACATGGTCTCCTATCATGAAATAGACATCCTTCCTCTTGGGGTCAGCATAACTCATCTGGCGACTAAAAGCAGTATTCAATCATTCTTGAATAATCTTCACCTTTTTAGAGGCTTCTTTAATCATATCTAGAGCTTCAATATGCTTTTCACCTACTTTGGTCCGGCAAATCAGAGATTGGCATTTTCTACCAATAATGCCTCATACAGTGCCATTCCTATAGAGGAATGGTAACCATTGTTATATGCAAGTTTAGTAAGGGAAGATATTTATCCCAACTTCCCCCAAAATCCATAACACACATATGAAGCATATCTTCCAATATCTGTATTGTTCTCTTAGATTGCCCGTCTGTTTATGGATGGAAAGCCATGCTAAAATCATGCTACATACCCAAAGCTTCGTGCAATTTTTGCTAGAACCTTAATGTGAATTGAGTACCTCTATATGAGTTAACAGAAAGTGGGACTCCATGCAACCTTACAATCTCATTAACATATATTTGGGCATACAGGGCGGCTGAATAGGTAGTCTTCACCTCAATAAAGTGTACCAATTTTGTCATTCAATCTATTATGACCCATATCGAGTAAAACCCTTTCATCATCTTTGGTAGACCTACTACAAAATCCATGGTAATCCGTTCCCACTTCCACTCTGGTAGACTTATCTCTTGAAGTAATCCGAATGGTCTCTGATGCTCAAACTTCACTTACTGATAAGTAAGACATGAAGCTATGAATTTTCCTACATCTTTCTTCATTCCAGGCCACCAATAAGTACTTTTTACATCATGATGCATTTTAGTAGCACCTTAGTGCATATTATACGGGGTTTGATGTGCCTCTTTCAAAATCCTTTCCCTTAATTCTTTTACATTAGGTATGCATAATTGATCTCCATATTTTAAAACACCATCTTCTATGTGAAACTCTGAAGCTTGTCCTTTTTCCATATTCTTAAAGATTTTCATCAACTGAGGATCTTGACCTTGAGACGTCTTTATTTCATCAAGGAGTTTGGGCTTTACTTAGGAGTAAGCCATTAACACTTATGACTCATCCACTTCTAATTGTAAACCTTCATCAAACATCTTCTTTAACTCCTTCACTATCGACCTCCTTTGCATTATGATATGCCAGAAGCTAGTTATTGACTTCCTGCTCAATGCATCTGCTATAACATTGGCTTTACCAAGATAGTAAAGTATTTGGCAATCATAATCCTTCAGCAGTTCTACCCACCTTCTCTACCTCAAGTTTAAATCTTTTTGCTTTAAGATATATTAAAGGCTTTTGTGGTCTACATAAACTTCACATTTTTCCCCATACAGATAGTGTCTCCATATCTTTAAAACAAAGATAACTGCTACCATTTCTAAATCACGCATGGGATAGTTCATCTCATGTGGCCTCAGTTGTCTAGATGCATAAGTAATAACTTTTCCATTATGCATTAATACACATACTAACCCAATTCTAAAAGCATCATAATATATGGCAAAAACTTCATTCCTATCAAGTAATACCAATACAGAAGCTGTAATTAAGCAATCTTTAAGTTTCTGGAAGCTCTGCTCACAAGTCTGATCCCACTTAAATTTGAATTGCTTTCTTGTAAGCCTCATTCATAGTGCTGCTATTCTTGAAAAATCTTTTATAAAATGGCAATAGTAACTTGCCATACCTAAGAAACTCCTTACTTCAGTCACAGTTGTGGGTCGAGACCAATTCACTACTGCTTCGACTTTCTTAGGATCTATTTTACCTTCCTTCTTTACTCAATATATGTCCAAGGAAGCAAACTTGTTCCATATAGAAATCACATTGAGATAATTTAGTATAAACTTGTGCTCCCTTAAGATTTGTAAGACAATTCTCAAGTGTTCCTCATGTTCTTCTTTACTTCTCAAATAAATTAGCATGTCATCAATAAACACACTCACAAATTTATCTAAAAATGGCTTAAACACCTAATTCATTAAATCTATAAAAGCCGCTAGTGCATTTGTCAACCCAAATGGCAATACTGTAAATTCATAATGCCCATATCTCATTCTAAATGCAATCTTACATATGTCCTCACACCGGATCTTAAGTTGATGATAACCTGATCACAAGTCTATCTTGAAGAAATAATTGGCTCCATACAACTTATCGAACAAATCATCAATCCTCGATAGAGGATACTTATTCTTCATAGTCACCTTATTTAACTGTCTATAATCAATACACAGCCTTAAGGATCCATCTTTCTTCTTTACGAACAAAACTGGAGCACCCCAAGGAGAACTACTCAGCTTAATAAAACACTTATCAAGTAGGTCTTATAATTGAACTTTCAATTCTTTTAACTCTGAAGGTGCCATTTGATAAGGTGGTATCAATATCAGCTGAGTTCCAAGCAAGAGTTCAATTATGAACTCTATCTCCCTATTTGGTGGCATTCTTGGCAAATCCTCAGGGAACACATCAAGGAACTCATCTACTATAGGTATCTTCTTAACATATCTATCTACTTTCTCAATCTATAGGTATCTTCGTAACATATCTATCTACTTTCTCAATATTCACTACATGTGCCAAATATACCTGACAACCCTTCTTTAACAACCTTTTTGCCCCAAAAGCTGAAATAAAGTTCATAGTAAAGTTACTCCTATCCCCTTAAAAAGCGAATCTCTCCCAAAGGTGTGGTTATAGTCAAAGGTTCATTCATCATCTCCTTATTCTTATTTAATTTTTTAGCAAAACAAAGTGAAATAAATGAATGCGTTGCACCAAAATCAAACAAACATTGAGCGTTAGTAGGCTAGATAAGGATGGTACCTGTAACTACATTATGGGATGTACAAGCTTTTTGTTGGTTAAGTACATAGATGACTCTTCCTCTACCTCTACCCTTCATAATTTGCACATTGCCTGAGGATTATCTAGTACCATAGCCTTGTCCTCCTGGTCCACGATTTTCTACTTGATTCATTTGCACAGTGGGCTATGAGGCTTCTATAGTAGTCTTTAGGTTAAATGTTATCGGACAATCCTTAATAAAATGTCCCATTTGTTTGTAGCATAGACATGCTCTTATGGCTCCTTGATAGGTTCCACAATGCTATCGGCCACACATAATACAAGTATGTATGGGCTGACTTTATTGTCTTATTTGGTATGTGTTATTATTGCCTGGGGTCAAGGCAACTAAGGTACTCCCAGCTCGAACTTGACTTTGTCCTCCCATTCTCAGCTAGTATTGAGTGGACATTGTGGAAGCATGTTTAGAGCCCTTACTTTGGATAAGACCTCCCTGTTGCTGGCTGCTTTGCCCTTTTCCTTTTCCCTTATGTTTCTGCTCCCTTTCAGCTCTTTCTGCTTTGTGCCGTGCCTCCATAAGCTTAGCTTTATCAATGAGCTTGGCCATAGTCGAAAATCGATGGCTACCAAAACATTATAAAGTGGAGTAATCAATCCTCTTCAGAATCGGTCAACTCTACTTGCTTCCTTAGGCAGTATATAAGAGGCATACTTACTCAAACATTTAAATTCTCAAGTATACTCTGATAGTGACATTCTGGGCCTCTGCTTCAATTGCTCAAATTGAAGGGCACAATTTTGTCTTTCCCTTTTAGTTAAGTACTCATCCATTAATCATTACTTAAACTCGATCCATGTAGGAGGATCATCTCCATTCAATTGATCCTTAATCTCGCTTTGGAACCAATCCTATGCATCTTTCTTAAGTTGTAGCCCTACTAATTCAATAAACTTTTCTTAAGAGCACGACAGTCTTTGGGCTATCTTATCTAATTCCTCTAGAAACTCTTAGGGATCTTCCCCTTCCTCTCCTTTAAAGTCAGGAGGTTTCATCTTTTTAAAGTTATTCACCAAATCTCCTTCTTTCGATAACATTCATCTATGAACACGGCATGGCGCCCCTGGTGGGAGAGGAGGAATATTTTCAATTCTAGGAATAGGTGGCATGATAGGTGGTGGAGGTGGTGGAGGCATTTCCTACCTTTGTCTCATTTGCTCAAGTTGCTGCTATAGTTCTTGATTTTCTTATATAAATACGTTCATGTCTCCTGGTAGTCCTCGTTCTCTTGTATCTACTATGTATTGTCTTGATCGAGATGACTCTCTATCATTATCCCTTATGGATGTAACATTTGATGCTGCATCTGAAGTGATACTTTCAGCTTCTTGGGATCTTTGCCTCTCTTGTTCTATTTTATATGGTAACATCTATGCCACAAATTTGATAATACCTTCTTTTAGCTCTTCTCATATATATATTAATATATAAAATATGTATATTAATTATTTGCAGTCACACTAACTACTATTGAGTATTATCTTTTGTTGTTATGATATTAATCAATCATAATATCTAAAATTCCATATCAATATATCATTCAACAATGTCAAATATCCTTTAACAATTTGTTTACACACATTATAGATCAATTCATTTTCACACGGATACCTTTCATGTAGCAAAGAGCCATACATATCAGTTATCCATTCAATTCATATCAAATCCCAGATAACTTATTTTTTTATTCTTGATGGTTCAAATTTAATATTATTCACATGTTTAATATATGCTTATTTCATAACTACATTCTTTAAGAGGCTTATATACAACAATTTCTTAAAGTTATAGTATGAACTTCTAAGTCATGACTACTATACAAATTTTTTTTTTTTAGCAACCACGACTTACTATAGCAACCATGACCTAATGGTCATGACCGAAGCTAATTTAAGAGATAAAACATTAATTTGGAACTCAAGACACAGTGGATTTCATGACCCCCATCATAATTGCGACCCAGGGCACGAAATGACAATTGTGACCATGACCCCATAATCACGACCGCAATTAATTTTTGGAAAAAATGATCATGGGACACAGTGAGGTTCGTGACCGCAATAATGGTCATGAAAATGCAATTATGACTGCAATGGATAATTCGCGATCGCGATCACAAATTGGTAGAAAAATAACCCCTTTTGCACATGCCAACTTTAAAAGGCTATAACTTTCAGCTATGGATTAATTAGAAGGCCTATAATATGTCAATCGAAGCTTGTTTAGAGATCTATAATTGTGTTAGGGTTTACTTGACACCGCCCACTTTTAGGCCTAAATTCAATCATTTAAAGCTGTTATGGAGGCTCCACAGATTTTTGTTCGACTAAGGCAAACTCTAATTCCAATAATTGATGGACATATCCTTTCTTAAAACCTAAAAGTGATCATATTTCATTTCCTAACTTTCATACAATAGTTACACATCATATGTATATAAAAAGATTATACACATCCCATCAGTTATCTTTCATAGTAGCCTATCGATTACATATATATACATACTGATGACTTTTATCAAAACCTAACCAAAATTCATCTGTTCATCCTCCTATTCTCTTAATTTCTTAAATCTTTCTCATTATTTTCAGCTTCACTTTTCGCAAGGCATACATGTCTACAGCCCGTTGATGATAATAAAGGGGACATCATTTGCCTTCTAATAGGATATCTTTCATCCAAATGGTCCAATCCTCCACAAGCTAGATAAGATGCTCGAGGAAACCTAGCATAACATTACAGAGTGGTGGAATCAGTTCCACTTTTGGATTTTGATGCATATGCCTAACTCGATCTAACTCCCATTTCACATTTCTTATCATTCTTTTCAAGTTCTGTACTTCCTCCCTTAACACATGGAGTTCCCTCATCGCCTTCTCATATTGTGCTTTCATCCTTACCACCCAAAAAGGATCAAGATCCTCTTATGGGTCCATCACCTCAAACTTAGGCAAAGCAGCCGAAATAGCATTAGATACTTCCTTTTCTCTAAAAGGGTTACAGATTTGTGGCATTTACAACCACAATCAAGCAATATAACACTCACAGCAATAGAATAATGCAACAATGCACATATGATTCATAAAGATGAGAAAAATAACTAACATATATCATTAACACAAGTCTAACTTATCAATACAATTCAATGATAACAAGGACTCCTATGCTCCATAGTTTAACCCATAATTCACATAGCTATTAAGCCTATGTAGGATGTAAACCTTTGGCTCTAATACCAACTCTATCATGACCCAATTTCTTAGACCATGACTCTCCTAAATTTAAGGGAGACATAAGGTCACCTAAACTTGTAGAACACTATTGATCAAATTCTCATTTTATATACTCCATTCTTGCAATCTTTCCCAAGATTGAAACCACATACACCCTTTATCATTTCCCACTAATATCTTCACCATTATTGCTATCCATCATATTCTAATGCCATTTCATGATTATAAAAAGAACCTCATTCATACTATTGGTCAATGTTATCATACATTCTTACTTATAAATATAAGCACTTGCACATAACAAATATCATAAATTGTTTACAATATTCTCCAACATCACATACTTTAGCACTATACCTTGACACACCGTAGAGCTCTAGACTATTTGTCATCAAAATGGTCTAAGAAAAATAAATTTATACTTTAGCAAGTCCCATGCAAGAAGCGTAACTTGGACTTTATCTTGCTAGCGAATCACCTTAACCTATAAAATTTTAAACAACTACGAGATGAGCTAAGCTTAGTGAGTACAAAATAATATAACATAAAATGCAAACAATATAGGATGTTATCACTCATATTATCTCAAGATAGCAATGGAGTGATATTAATCAAATTGGCCATGTTGAGCTTTGGAATGCATTCAAGTAAGAATAATAATGTTTTGGAAGCAGAAGCTTCCCACACTTATAAACTGAAGAGTGGTGGCCTAAGCCTTGCTCACTTGTATATATCACATTACGCAAGACTGATCAAGTCTTATGGTTAGATGTTCCCCCCTAACAGAGGTTGGGTACTCTTGCCCTACCCATAGGCTTATATCAAGTGCATATGGCTTGGTGTATTTCCTCACACCATAGAGGGTTTTTGCTTAGTAATGGGTATTCATAAAGGCAAATTCAAACCAATATCAAGTATTCAATGGAAAGTAGTTGGCATATCAATCATTGGGTGTAGAATGGCATTAATGAAAAAATTCATCATGTTCAATTTATCATATAAGAAGGGTATTGGATTTAAAGGCTCATAATTTATGGGCAACACACATTCAATGTCCTTTGTTAGGCATATGTCAAGGAACAACATTTTAATCAATAGTTGTAACAACATGGCACAATTACATCATATTATTAAGTACTCACCTTAACTCCTTTGCTCTTAATGGCTATTCATTCTTAGCTAGATTAAGGTCCCTCGTGATCTTAAGCAATTTCCTTGCCCTTGCCTTGATGTTATTGGTTTGCTCTAATTTGTCAAAGTTCTTATGGTAAGTGGGTAGATAAAATTGTAGAGAGAGAGGTGGTGGAGGATCTTGATGTAGAGAGAGAAGCTAAATGTGATTCTTTAACATAATTTTGCTTATATATATATTGAGTTGGATGGTAAGGATTTATCATGCTAAATCCAATGCCTAGCATTTGATCTTGATGAATGGCTATGATTGCATCAAGATAGATGGCTTGGTGTCACATCCCAACTTTGGAGATATGACGGTCCTAGAACATGGGGAGACATAAGGTCACCCATGTCTATAGAACCCACTTATACAAATACTGCCTAGGATCGTACTAAAAACCTCTTATATTAACTTAAATAAACCCTTTTTTTTTTTTTGAAAACCTTAAGTTGCGGAAACATAATTAAAATATTCTTTAAACATAATCCACATGGAAATAATATTTAGAATTCAACTAAAACCTTGAAGGATAACATTTCAAGATAAACATCCAAAAATGAATATTCCTGAAGCGTCTAAGGATAACTCTTCATGACATATTAACCTAATTTTCTTGGACAAGGAATTCCCCAAGCGAAGTAGGATACTTGAGCCATCACCTTGCCTCCTCATAATGCACACCAAGAACCGCACAAGAAAAAAGGGTGAGATAGATGATCTCAATGAGTAAACAATAGGGATTGTACAACAACACATATCCCTTAGAAAGGGCTTATAGCTCATAACTTATAGCTCATGATTCATAGTTTGCAATTTAGAAAGATTCACAGAAATCAAACTTATAACATATAGAGTAAAGGCTACTACCATAATCACTCAAACACATAGAGTGAAGGCTATTGCTATAATCACTCAAACACGTAGCCGATAATTACTCGCATCTGTACGAGGATCACATAGCTGATGATTACTCGTATCGATATGAGGAGCACATAGTTGATGATTACTCGTATAAGTATAAGGATTTTTGCGTAAAAAGGGTTAAAGGTACCATAGCAAGAGCTAATCGTAATCATATATAACAATAACATTTAAGCCATCAATAACATGTATCCCAATAGCAATAGTAGTTTATTAGTTTGAACAAAAGATATAAGAATAGTGTAGTTCTAGAAAGAATATAAGTTAGGGCAATAATCACAAAGGAATTATCATCGGATAAACAAAAATGGTTTGGACCAATTGTCCTTTGGCAACCTAAGCTTAACAAGGAAATCATAGAAATTCATTTTAGAATGGAATGGACTTGGGTTTCAAGAATGTCAAAGGCTCACATAACATGATATCATATATTTGTAACAAAACATATTGTTACTCATGCTTGTAGCACGAATACAGTGTTTACTCACACTGGAAGCAAGAATATACAGTTTTCTCACTTCGTAGTTCCTTTGCTCCTAATTCACGTAGCCCTTAGACTTTTAAGACTCCTCAAGCTCTATCATAATGTTTAATTAGATACTTATTATTTCTTCAATCATGATGCTATCCTATCTCATAACTACCCCATGCACATTTAACATTCACATATGCTTAGATTTGCACATATAAGTACACCTCATCACTTGCACATGATATTTTGACTTAAAAGTCTCATACACTTAGCCTTTATAGGCCCATATGAAAACACATCACAATCATGTCAATATCTTTCTAAGGTCATCACAATATCATTATCTTGATAACAATTCATTTTAACAGTCATTTTAGTATACTTAACACACCCATACATGTCAACTTGAAAAATAACCTTTCGAGTGTCATGCTTAACTCTTATGATCCATTCATTCAATCAATCACTTCATCAACTCAAGACCATTTATTGATTATCAAGTCATCATAACATCTAGTTCCATATTTCTTAATCACATTCACATTCTAATCACAACATAAGGTTAAGATGCCTTAAGTACACCTTAAGTATACCAAAGTGCCTTTAAGCTTGTTTAAGGTCATTCCTTTAACTAACATGCAATTTTATCATTTATCATACATACATACATGTCAATTATCATCAAAATAACATTGCATAAAAATTATAGACATTGGCATAAAAATATTAATGTAGGCCGAATGCATCATCAAAAGGAAAACTAAATTTTTCTTTCTTTTTGCACTTTCCGTCTATTTCAATGGCATGTAAAAACATGTTTTGAACTAGGGTTTTTCATTTAAACACAACAAAAATCATTTTAGAATTTTAATTCACATAAATCAGCCATACATGGTATTTCTCATATATGAAAATTCAACTTTTGGGTTATAGGGTACAAAACCATGAGTTTTCTTATTTTTGGTATTTTTCGGTCATTTCAAAAATATGTAAACAGGTTGTTTAAACCATTATTTTTCATTCAATCATAGCAAATATCAGTTTACAACATCTTCATGCATGATTCAGCAGCCATAGATAATAATTATACAAGAAAATTCCAAGTTTCAAGGCTTAGGGTGAAAATCATGAGTTTTCCCGCTTTCCGCGCTTTCTGATCATTACAATAATATATAAACACAAGATTTAAATCATTATTTTTTGTCTAAACAAAACAAATATCAGTTTAGAATCCATCCATACACAAATTGGCAGCCACATGTTCAAGAAATCATAGAATTTTCCAACTTCTAAGTTTTAGCACAAAAACCTTGAATTCTTTTGTTTTCTGAAACTTTTCGGTCATCGCAGAAATATGCAAAAATATAATTTAATCCAATATTTTTCATAAAAAATCAGTTTAGAAATCATTCATGTAGGAATTGCCCCCCCCCCCCCTGATATGGTCTATGCATAAAAATTTCAATTTTGAGTTATAGGATTCACCTTTAGAGAAGTTGCGCAGAGAGGTTGGTGTTTTCAATGGAAAAATTGATTTTTCTCTCAAGAAATAACCTATCCCAAATTTTATTAGTAAAAATCAGTAAATATTTAGTTCAAAATAATTTTCCCGAGATTAGTTTCATAAAAATTAAATATCAAATTGAAAGGAAAAGAAAAACTTACGAAACAGTTGCAAAATCGCAAGTTTGAAGGATTTTTTTATGAATTTCGGTAGAGATAAATATTTTGAAAGAATTTTTCTATCAAGATACAGAAAAATGGAGTGATGGCTGCTGGAATGAGAGTGCTAGCCAAAATTTTCATTATACATTAGGGTTTGGGGTGCAATTTCCAAGTTTGCCCTTAATGAGCTAGGTTAGGAGTGTTTTAGTGTAGTGGACTTTTGGCTATTTGGGCTTTTTAATTAATTTATGGTTGATTATAGGTAATTAAAAATAAAATATTTTTCTTATTATTTTCATTAAAATTTTCCCGAAAACATTTATTTAAAAATATTTTTAAAATACTCATAAAATTATTTTATATAAAATTATTTTATGCTTAAAAATCACCTTTTTACATGAAAATTCATTTTATGAAAAATAAATTATTTCATGCTAATGTATTTTATTCAAATAATTTATTTCACAATAATAATTCATATTAGGCATATTAAAATTAATTTAATGTGCCCAAACTCATAAATCACGTCACAAATGAATTTTCATATAATCACACAATTTGTCACAATAAGCCTAAATTCAAATAATTTGTCAATAAAACTCCTAGGGTAGATGTGAGTTGTTACACTAGGATTGATCAAGATGGATGGTTATGATTGTATCAAGATGGATGGCTATGATTGTCTCTACAATGGTGATGATCATCATGTGGTATTGGAGTGCCCAAAGTGAATCTAGACTTACATGTAGGGAAAATGAGAGTTTGATTTGGTTTAGGATTTTGACTTAGTCAATTTTTGTGCCTAATTATCAAATTCTCATGTTTCATTCTCTACAATATAAATTTTTATGTCTCATTCTCTACAACATATGTTACCTTATTTTGGGCCCAATATTTTGAATTCATATTTCTTGATATTTGATTACTCTTGGGCCCAAAGGGTTGGCCTTTTTGTATTGGGCTTGGACCTTTGTTATTTCAAAACCCATTAACAAGCCCATAAGCCCATTAACATACAAAGAAATTTCCTTTTCAAAATTTATTTCTTTTTTGTCATCATGACTCTTTTATACATGTCACTTATCACTATAATAACTCTATTCAATTCAATAAGGTATAATTAGTCATGGTAAAATCATAAATCATACAAGCATTTCAAATGGCATCACAATACTCCTATTCGAATCCCTTTCATTTCTTATATTATGTGAACATCTAAAAATCTAGTCTTTTAACATTATTTGTAACTAGAATAGCTATGAAACACTTGGATATTAAATTAATCTTAATGGATGGCTATGATTTGATCAAGTTTAAGGGCTAGGATTTTCTCTACAATGGTGATGATCATTATTATATGGCTTAGAAATAGCAAGATAATTGTAGACTTAGGTATGGGTGAAGTAAAAGTTCATGCTGGAAAAGGAATTGACTTAGTAAAAAATGGTGACTAGCTTTTCCAACATCTAACTTAGCCTTGGTTAACCATTCTTAACTCTAGTTAAGGCTTATGTTCATCCATTTATAGGCTCAATGGGTTGTCCATCCAATGGGCTTAGGCCTTAGAGTCCAAAAGCCCATTAATAAATTCATATACACACATTTTAAGTTCAGTAACTCAATACATTTTCCATTTCCTTTCTTTCATTTTAATATACATAATTCTACCTTCCAATACCACTACACATTCTAGACATCGTTAGATAAATTCTATACATGTCACATCCCATTTTCGGAGACATGATGGTCCTACAACATGGGGAGACATAAGGTCACCCACGCCCATAAAACCCACTTACACGTATACAAATCATGCCTAAGATTGTACCGAAACCAATGCATTAACTTAAATACCCAATATCATGGGAAAACTCAATATGCGAAAGAATAGTTTAACAAATACTTTGAAAACACTTCATATGAAAATAATGTTAAAAGTCTTAAATAAAATATCAATAATTAATATCCCATAATAAACTCCAAGAGCGTATACAAATATCTATTCATAATATAGTATTATTAATGACTTTGATAAGAAATCCCTAAGTGAAGTAGAATACTTGAGCCATCGCTTTACCACCTCACATTTGCTCACCTGGAACCACACAAGGAAAATGGGGTGAGATAGATGATCTCAATGAGTAAACAATATAGCACATACAATGACTTATATTCCTTTAAAAAGGAATCTCATAGCTTATAACACATAGTTCATGATTTACAATCATGGTTTCAAAGTTTTCAATTTAGTAAGGTTATCACTTTAGGAGATTTGCAAAAATTGCACTCATAATGCTTATCACCCATAGAGAGTAAATGACTATACTAGCTCATTCACTCGAGGGAGAGGTGGCCTCATACCAAATTCCAACTCCTAACCCATAACTTATAAAGTCGTGAAACTGATCAGGCTCCATGGTTAGAACCGCCCCTTCTAGCTGAGGTGGATACACTACCCCTATCCATTGGGTTAAAACCATGTGCACAGGTTTCAATGATTTCCTACATCGGCACTAGGATTCTGCATAAAAGGTGAAAGATACCATAGCTAGAGCTAATGGTTATCACATATGACAATAGCACTTTATGAAATAATAACATGTATCACAATAGCAACAGTAGTTTAACTTTTTGAAAGGAAAATACAATAATAGTGTAGTTCCAAAAAGAAAGTAGCTAAGGTAACAATCACAAAGGGTCTTTCATATCATTGAATAAACATTAATGGCTTTGGACCAATTGTTCATTGGCAACCCAAGCTTAACAAAAAAATCATATAATCATAATTTAGGATAGAAAAAAAAAACTTGGGTTTCAAAGATATCAAAGGCTCACATAACATGGTATCACATACTTGTAACATAACATAATGTTTACTCACACTTATAACATGAATACAGTGTTTACTCACCTTGTGGTTCCTTTGCTCCTAGTACACATAACCTTTTGAACCTCTAAAACTCCTCAAGCTCTAACACAATATTTAATTCAATACTTATTATTTATTTAATCATGATGCTATCCTATCCCATATCTACCCCATACACATATAACATTCACATATACTTAGAGTTGTACATATAAGTGCACCTCATTTTCTTGCACATATCATATTGACTTTAAAAGTCTTGTACACTTAGCCCTTATAGGTCCATATGAAAACACATTATAATTCATGTCAATACCTTTTTAAGGTCAACACAATATCATTATCTTAATATCAATTCACTTTAACAATCATCTTAGTATACTTAACACTTTTATATATGTTAACTTAACTAATGACCTTCCAAGTGTCAAGCTTATCTCTTATGACCAATTTATTCAATCAATCTCTTCATCAATTCAAGATCATTAATTCATTATCGAGTCATCATACAACCTACTTCCATATTATCCAATCACATTCACATATTAATCACAACCTAAGGTACTTTCCGGTCATTATAGTAATATGTAAACACATGATTTAAATCATTATTTCCCATCCAAACATAACAAATATCAATTTAGAATTCATAAACACACAATTCAGTAGCCATATATATATATATATAATTATAGAATTTTCTAACTTTCATATTCTATGATGAAAACCTTGAATTTTCTTATTTTCTAAAACTTTTCGGTCATTACAGTAATATGCAGAAATGTGACTTAATCCAATATTTTTCATCTAAACACATCAAAAATCAGTTTAGAATTCAATGATGTAGAAATCACCCCCATCCCCCCTTTATTGAGTTTATGCATGAAAATTTCAATTTTGAGTTACAGGATTCACTTTTGGAGAAATCACGTAGAAAGATTTGTATTTTCGGTAAAGAATTAGATTTCTCTTTTAAAAACTCACCCAAACTGAATTAAATCTGTAAAAATCAATAAATTTCCAGTTCAAATTAATTTTCTCATAATTTAATTCATAGAAATTAGATAAGGAATTGAAAAAGAAGAAAAACTTATGATTATAGTAAAGAAATCGCAAAGTTGAAGGTGTTTTGAGAATTTCGGTAGAGAGAATCATTTTGGGAGAATTTTTCTATGAAAATACTGGAATAACAGAGTGTGGCTACTAGAAACCCTATGGCTTGCCAAAATTTGGTATTTAAATATAGGATTTTAGACAATTTCCAAGATTACCCTTAATGAGCTAGGTTAAGTGGGTTTTAGTGTAATGAGCTTTTAGGTATTTGGGCTTTTTATTTAATTTAGGGGCTGATTATAGATAATTAAAATAAAATATTTTTCTTATTATTTTTTATTAAAATTCTCTCCAAAATATTTATTTAATAATTATTTTAAAATACTCAAAATTATTTTATGCTTAAAAATTTTTTTTTTGCATGAAAATTCATTTTATGAAAAATAATTTATTTTGTGCTAATGCACTTCATGTAAATCATTTATTCCACAATAATAACTCATATTATGCACATTAAAATTAATTTAACATGCCACATACTCATCAATCACATAGCACATAAATTCCCATAAAGGCATGCACTTAGCTTTAATAGTTCTAAGTTAAACAAATTGGTCAAGAAATCTCCTAAGGTGAATGTGGGTTGTTACAATACATATCATAATACACACTTACTAGCCCCTCAATAGCATTGTTCAAGTATGTGTATCATGTAAGCTCATTGGGTCAAAATAAGTTCGACCTCCGTTATACTATTGTAACTTTGATTGAATTTAACTTCCCATATCACTATCATTATCTCCCAATATCATAGAAGATGTGAACACCAATTCACTAGCACTTTAGTTTCATATTTCAAATAATTTATTAATATAGTCACATTAAGTCAAACTCAATTTGACTTTCACTTTATTATAAGGGTGCTTATCAAGATTGATTCCATTGTTTACTTATTGTCACATTATCTATTAAAATCACTTTTTGTGATATTCTTATGGTTCCTGCGGTGCTAGAAAGGCCTAGAATGGCATGAAATATATATATATATATATATATATATATATATATATATATATATATATATATATATATATATATGGACATTATAGTGCCTCTATTACTAACTCTAATAGGTTAGGGAAACCTTAGATATTATAATTGCTACCAAACATCCAAATTTTCTAAACCCCAAACCAACAACCAATCTCAAAAAAAAGAAAAAATGCCACGTCAGCTACCACCAGAGCAATCGGTGGCACCATCGACTGTATAGGTTATGCCGCCGGCCTCTCCTGTGGCATAGGTGGCGTCGCCGGCCCTTCTAATGACATGGTCCCCATCACCTTTTTTGTAGTTTTCAAAATGCCCCCAATATGATTTTTTAGCATTTTTTCAGGCTTACCCTTTTGGTCTTTTCACTTTTTTATTTTCCAAATTATCCTTACCCTTATTTCCCTATAAATACCCCCTCATTTCCATCATTTTTCCACACTTTTTAAGTTAAAGTTGTAGCTATTCTCTAATTCCTATTTTTTTCTCCCTCCAACCACTCTCTAATTAATTAATTAATCTTTTTAATTAATTAATTATCTCACCCCCAATCAAGTTAATTAGTTAATTAATATTTTTAATTAACTAAAACTCTTTCTTTAAAATTAATCAGTCAATTAATTAATTAATTAATTAATATTTTTAATTAATTAATTAATTTTTCTTTTTTTTTTTTTGAAATTGAAGTTAGTCTTTTTTTAAATCCATCCTTATCCAAATTAATTAATTAGTTATTTTCATTAATTTATCCATCCATCATTTTCATCATGTTAATTAGTTAAATAATCATTTTAATTAATTAATTAATCTCCTTATCAAACCAATCACTTGGTCCCGATAAAATGAAATTTTGGTTCAGTAAAACTTTTCATCCACCAAAATAAAAGGTAATGCCTTTTGCTCTCACTCATAAACTCAAATCAAATCAATCAATCCAATCAACTCCTAAACCCCTCCACTTAATTATAGAACGAACTACGTGGGTTTTGATCCCCATTCAATGGGGTATGTAGGCATATTTGGAATCTAAATCTAAACCTCAAATCCAAATCCCAATCAATCCCCTTTTTCCTTTTTAATTAATGTAATTTATGGATGTTTCATTTTGGTTTTCTCATTGCACTCATACCATGCTCATGCATTAATCATGATATTATAATTGTCATATAATATTTCTCATCCATGAAATTAACTTTTAAATCAAATTAAACTTAAAAGTCAAATTTAGATTATTTAAAACCAAAAGCCTAATCCTCAAACTCAACCTTGGTCGAGGCTAGTAATTTTATCCTTGGGGTAAATTAATTGAAAATTAATGAACTGGAGTCAATTGGGTTTTCCTTTAATTTTCCCATTTAAAAATAAATTAGGGTGGTGACTCCTAAAATCATTTTCAAAAATAGCCAATCCAAACCTGAGGGTTTCATCGTAAATCTAAACCTGAATGAGCATCACGATTTCCTTTAGAGGATCGGGCGGGTGCTCAGGCAGGGCCTCACACCTCATCCTTTAGTTTTCAAATACAGAGTCTAACTTAGAAGTAAATAAAAATTCGAAAAAAATTAATATGCTAACTAGAAGTCAAGAAGCAATTCTTAATGCAATTAAGTATATTAATGATCCCCACCTTTAAAAGGAATGTCTTCACAAACTTCTAAAATCTTTAGAAGAAAAATAGAATGATAAACCTTCCATCTTACCCTCTACCAATAGGAATACTTATGATCTCATAGCAATTCTAGATAGAGGTAAGAAATTCAAAAAACCTATTCCTACCATTCAGGACCTTCAAAAGGAGATTGAAGAGATAAAATTATAACTTAAAGAGCTTAAAGCTAAATAATAAAGAGATTCTGATATACTCCAAAATCTTATTTTGAACTAAAATGACATTTCTAGTTCAAACTCTAATTCTAGTTCAAACAATCACTTAGATAATTTTGAACCTCCAAACCTTGAAAATTTGCAAAGGTTCCAGACATTTTAGAAAATTTTATAAATATTTTAAGAGAAATCACTTCTCGAAAATACTTAATTCAAATCAAAATTGTTTTTTCAAATGATTTCCAATTGGAGAAAATTTAAATTGTATCATATATGGTTTGATTACAAAAAGATATCACCAAAAATAAAAAAAAAATTCTCACAACTATAAACAATTCCAAACTAACCATTGGGGAAAACTGAAGCATCAGTGCTCAACGGAAATATTGCATTAAATAATATTTTTATTCCAACAAACCTTCATTAGATGGTTATACTTGGGACTCCATTCATTAATTTAATCACACCCTATAAAGTCACTAAAGATGGAATTATTTTAAAATCAAAAAATTCAAAACTGGTTTCACTTTTTTAGAAAAACCAAAAACAAGAAATCTTAATCTCATCAAAGCTAATTCAATTTACAATTTTGAGATTAATGCCTTAATAAAAGGAAAATAAACTCATCTTATGCAATTGTAGTAAGATGTAAATTTTCAAAGAATTCAAAAACAATTTCAAAACTATTTGATGTAAGATGTAAATTTTCAAAGAATTCAAAAACAATTTCAAAACTATTTGATGTAAGATGTAAATTTTCAAAGAATTCAAAAACAATTTCAAAACTATTTGATTCAAAGAAGAATCACTGATTTTCAAAATCAAATTGAGAAAGAAATTTATTCTAGTCTTCCAAATGCTTTTTGGAGCATAAAATAACATATAGTTGATTTGCCCTATGAAAAAGATTTTTATGTAAGACAAATTCCAACCAAAGCCAGACCTATCCAAATGAATGAAACCCTAGGAAAACATTGTAAGAAAGATATTCAAGATTTAGAGTCAAAAGATTTGATTTCTGAATCTAGGTCACCTTAGTCTTGTAGTACTTTCTACATCAATAAGTTAGTGAAATAGAAAGAGGTACTCCTAGATAAGTAATCAATTACAAACCTTTAAATAAGACTTTAAAATGGATTAGATACCTAATGCTAAACAAAAAAGATTTACTTTAAAAACTCCATTCTGCTTCCATTTTTCCAAATTTTAATATGAAATTAGGATTTTGGAAAATTTAATTTCATCCCAAAGACTAGTACAAAACTGTGTTTACTATACCTTTTGGTCAATATGAGTGGAATATCATGACTTTTGGATTAAAAAAATTTACCTTTAGAATTTCAAAGAATTATGAATGATATTTTCAATCCTTATTCACAATTTTGCATAGTTTATATCGGTGATGTTCTCATCTTTTGAAATTTTGTTGGTCAACATTTCAAACATCTAAATACATTTTTCTTTGTTACAAAGAAAAATAGTTTGGTAGTTTCAAAATAAAAAATCTCTATTTTTCAAACCCATGTAAGGTTTTTGGGCCATTATATCACTTAAGGAACCATAACACCTAAAGAAAGATCCTTTGCATTTGCATTTAAATTCCTAAATGAAATCTTAGAGAAAATCCAATTGCAAAGGCTCTTAGCGAGTCTAAATTGCATTTGAGATTTCTGTCCAAATATCAACCGTCTTACAAAATCATTACATGATAAGCTAAAGAAAAATCTAGCACTATGGTCAGGCTAGTATACTAAGATTTTATCCAAACTATTAAGAAACAAGTTTCTGATATCCCATGTCTATATATAGCTAATCTTTAAGCTCTAAAGATTGTGGAGACAGATGCCTCAGAATAAGGATATGGAGGAATTCCGGAACAAATCCAAAATGGGTGGGAATGCATTGTCCAATACACATCTACACATTGGAATGATTGCCAAAAGAATTGTTCTACAATAAAAAAAAATTCTTCTAATTATTCTATACATTACAAAATTTCAAAGTGATCTTTAAATAAAAAATTTCTTTTGAGAATTGATTGTAAATCAACAAAAGAAGTTTTGCAAAAATATGTTCAAAATATTGCTTTAAAAAGATTTTTGCTAGATGGAAAGCAATCCTTTTTATATTTGATTTTGATATTGAATGTTTTAAAGGAGATACAAATTCAATTTTGAACTTTCTAACATGAGAATTCCTTCAAAAGAATAATACCTTGCAAATCCAAATACAAAGGCAAGACACCAGAAAAACTCTTTTCAAACAAGGGCAAAAAAAAAAAGCCTAAACCATTTCAAAACAAATACCATCCTCAGAGCAACTAGTCAAATCCTAGATGGACATCATCCTTGAAGATGACTAAAAATAGGTCCAGTCCTCACAAAAAGAGGCCTAAAATAACTCACCAAATAATTTTACCTAATCACCGGAACTCTTTCTGGCTTTTTAAAATGCAACAAAGGCTTCCTAATCCTCTACTTCAAATGCTTCACCAGCCACGTCATCCTCTAAGGAGGACAAAGGTAAAGTTTCCATTACCATTTCAAAACTAAAGATGGAATTTTCATCTAAAAAAACCATTTAAAGAATTTTCAAACCCAAATATTTCACAAATTGTTGTATCATAGAGAAAATAGTTTTTGCAAACTAATGAGAATTTGGAAAAACATAATTTTCAAATGATTTTGACTATGGAAGAAGGTTTCTATAATGAAAATCCCTTCAAATCCATCTTAAAAATTTTCCTAAAAAGATGGTATTTTAAGCCTTGGGATAAGTAAAAAACACAATTCTTTTGTGAAGCTATTCTTGAAACCACTAGGTCAGCAAAACTCAAAAACTTTAAAATAAATTAAAACCATCCTAACCTAGCTGACTCTACTTCTAAATTTAAACAGTTATCCATCCTTTGAACTAGGGATTAGATTTAAGCAACCTTAAACCTTTCCTTGTAGATCTCTCCATACCCGAGTTAGCCATTATTAATACTTTAATTATTAGGATTACCAACAAGGATGGTATAACTCCTTTTTTACCCAAAACAAAAACATAGTCATTCTTGGCTATTCTATTTTAGGAGAAAATTTCAAACTTCAAGACTCCCTTACTAGTTTATACAATGGTGGAATCTCTTTAGGAATATCCTCAAAACCTTATCCCTAAGGTTTAGCCTTGTTATGAACTATTCAAAACCAACTTCAAACCCTTACCTATAGAAAAAGTGGTTTCATCATTTCATCTTTTCTATTCAAAATTTTTCTACCCTGGGTGTCATAACCCAAACCCAAGGGCACGTGATCGGCAATAGGATACCATGATGCATGTGGCTATTAGTGCCTGTCGTAAGCCTGACTAATTGCTGAAAAACAAAACTATCATGTGATAGTTGTAACTATCACAACATAAGGCTATAGGCCTATATATTAAGCATAACTTATACAAACATCACATCATAAGATAGTGCCACATAGGGTTAACATCTCAATCATATCATCAAAGTCATCACAGGGTTCTTGCTTAATCGAACATACTAAATAACCCAAGAGATATTATCTAAGAGATATTAACAACTGACTAATAATATAGAATTCCATATACAAAGAAAAAAAAATAATGCAGAGTACTAAAAAATTAATTTATAGAATAATAGAAAATTTATTACATAACTAAATAATATAAAATTCACTGCTAAAAAATCAAAGGTAGGAATACTCTATTAAAATATCTTCATAAGCTCATTCTGCAACCTGGGAAAAAATATATTGAACATAAACGAGTATTCGACTCAATGAGCTATGTAGTGTTAATATAACTTAACATTTAAAAATAAAAAAATGCTAATGCATATGTTAACCAGTTAAACAACATATATAATCATACAAGGATGGATATCAATCTGTATGAACCACACTAATTGTCAATTTGGGGAGCTAATCCCTTGTATCTAGCTTTCTTAATCCAAAAATGTCTCCTAAATTTAATAAGGTCCGGCTGTCACTAGTTTATACCACACAACCCTAACTCAACTGGCAGTAGCCTTGGCAATAAGCAGGCCTAGTTGTTGTACACTTGTCATAGTTCATCTTCAAATCTTCAAAATTAGATTCATAATCCTAAGTGATTCTTATATCATCCCAATCCCATCTAGTAACCACAAGTAATATGCAATACAAACATAACAAAGCAATCACACATATGTTAAGATGCTTAACTTATATTTATAATGCATAGTTATATACATAGTATATAAACAAGCAATACATGTATGCAAGTGTAACATTAAATAAATAATAAAATGAAGGGTTATACTAACTATGTAACTCATTGATTTGATGAAACCCAATTACTCTCCTCGAAGCCAGACATCTAATACCTAGAAAGAAGATTGAGACACCAGAATTGTATAACCAAAGGATTATATGATATACTCAAACAACTTTAAAGATTCTACTGAAATTTCAGCAGACTCTCCCCTTATAGCTAGGACTTATCCCTCACTAAAACAAAGAAACACACACTTCTAAATAACATTTATAGCTCCACAAAACCTAACACAATAGCAATGACCCCTCCCGGGTCTTCAACTTACAAACACCAAAATCTCAATTCATCAATTAAAATCAAATTCCATTTGTTAACTCAAACATATATATAAGCAAAAAATTATTAATATAGTTAGAAACATTTCTCACTTAAATTAATTTAGTTAATAAATCATTTAAAATCAATATCATTCATTTTCTAATAAAATTAGACTTATAATGTTTCTTTTAATAAAATTAATATACCTAAATTAATCAACTCGAATATGAAAATTTACTTTCTTATGCAAAGGAAACATTTATAGATTAAAATATTTTAATCATATTTGTCATGTTCAATACTCAAATTAAAGTAGTATAAAGATCATATAAATAAATTCATGAAAATCTCTACTTAACTAACTATATGAGATTTTAAAATAAGAAATTAATTTCATTGGTAATAATTTATTCATAAACCAATTTAATTATAATAATATTCAATTATTTTATATTTATTACAATTATTTTTTGTTAAATCATAATATTGCTGGTAATCTCAAATTAACCAATAATAAAATCAAAATTCATATTAATTCATAATTCATATATTTTTCAATTTAATTTCAATAACATAATTAAAATTCCTATTATTATTAACAAATTCATAGAAATTACTAATAGCCAGTTTGAAAATTATCTATGATATAATTACAACTTAGACAATCACATAAAAATTTTAATTATCCAATTAGCACTAAAACAAATAAGTATAGACAAATTACTAATTTTCTTAGGCATTTAAACACTAAAACTAATTATTTGAAAAGCATTATAGGCTTACTAGAATCAAATTCTTCCCAAACTAACTTTGAAATCATGATGTACGAGAAAAATGCAGCTCACTGGAACTTCTGGGTCATCGGCAGTGCTTTGAACTTTTAGTGATCAAAATTTTCTCCATTTGATTCCATTGTCATCCAACCTCCTCACCAATTGAAATTGGCATTAAATGAAAGCTAGAATTAATAGAAAACAATAGAAACTAGGATCACTCAATTTGGAGGTCAAATGAGAGACTTATGCCCAATTGAATTTTTAAACCAAGATGGTCACTAGAGCTACTCTGGGCAGCAGTATCACCTTAACTGATAACCAAAAATGGGCAAAAGTAGTGTCCATGAACTCTTCTCATGGCAAGCTTCAAAATGGTGTAGGTGATATCAATCACCTCCCAATAGTTTGGCTGGAATTGGTGGCCAAACCGGTTACCTTAGTCACCCTCTCCATCTTTCCTTTTCTTCCCCTCTTTCTCTCTCTCTCTCTCTTTGTAACAGACAACTATTTCTTGGTAGTTGGACAACCATCCCAAGGCTACCACTTGGCAATCTCTGTTTGGGTGGTCCTTTTTCTCTTTTTTTTTTTTTTTCAAATCTTTAGAAATTTATAGAAAATTTATTTTAAATAAAAAATTATAAATAAATAGTCATTAAATTCCTTGTAAAATATACTTTAATTTGATATGTTAAAACTTGAAAAATGACCATTTTTAGAATTATTAAAAGTAATTGAATGTAAAAATTAATTTCCAAAAGTTCTTAAAAATTAATAATTGAATATTAAAATATAAAATTTATTATTCTTATATTTAATTTTACTGAATATAATTTAATTAAAAATTTCAATCTAGTACATATAATTAAATAATTATTTATCCTACAAAAATAGATTTTCATAAAATAAATAAATTTTGAGTTGTTACACTACTATATATTTGGTACCTCCATTATCACCATACATAGGATGAACAATGTAATCTCATCAAAAGATTCAAAGTCAAATGATGGGATTCATTTAGAAATAAAATTTCAAAACCTTCAGCCAAGAATAATTACATTCCTTGTCCTTTAGAAACTACCACTTTTTTGGCGTAGAAGTCTTTTGTCATTCCAAAGTTAGCAGCAACTCAATCTAATGATGATTTCTTCTAGATCCTTTAACAACTACTTGGAAATAAACTAGCCTCTTCCAAACCAAGCTCTTCAAAAATAGCCTCTTCATCTTAAAGTTCAAGCTCTTCTAAACCTATTATAGATTTAGGAAATGATAATGAAGATGACTATTTTTGTATCCTATTGCTAAGAAAAAGGTAGAATTGAAATTTTTGAATTTTTATAAAAGGCTTTCTACTGCAAGCAAAAGAGTAGAAATGAAAAAAAAAGAGTATTTTTTTTTATTTATGCCAATAGTGGACTCCTACATTATACTCCACTATCCCATCTATTATTCAAACTATAGACTTGATTTGATATGCCTATATGAATCAAGCATGTGAAGTTTGCAAAAGAATAAATGGATTATAAGCTGGCCTGTCAATCAAGTGGCCTCGCTACATTCAAAATCACAAGATTGCCACCCAAACTCCTCTATAAAACGTAGCCTCATTTTATTTAAAGGGCAGAGTTCTCTTTCTGTAAAAGCTTAGAGATTAAGAAGCTCATGAGTTGAGCAACTTTCCTTATAATCCTTAGCTATATTAGGAATTCCCATTTCCCTTCAAACTGTATCTCTATTGTATTACAAATATATTTTCGTAAATTATCTTTTAAAAAATTTAATATAAGGTATATTTTATTCAAACTTTGTATTTATTCAGTTTTACTTACATTTAAGTAATAGAAGTATGCTCTATGTTTGCCTTTTCTAGGGATTCTGCACATTAGAAACTATGAAAATATTGTGTTTTATTGTCATTATTGAATATTATTGTTACACCTTAATCTTATTAGTGTATGGTGTATATATATATATATATATATATATATATATATATATATATATATATATATATATATATATATATATATATATATATATATATATATATATATATATATATATATATATATATTCATCCTTTGAAACTCCAAGATGACAAACATAATGGTTCTCTTAAATAGTAGATCACAAATTTGGTCTTTTAGAGTTGAAAGTGTGCTATCACGAACCATCTTTGAGCCATGACTATCTTAGGGCATAGGGAGACATAAGGTCACCTAAACTCGTAGAACCCTCTTGTAAGTTATTAATTGCTGAAGAAAACTATGCTACCCTTATCCCAAGATTGGAACCAAAATAACCATTCTTTATCACCGATTACCATATCAATCATCCATAAGATAAACATTTACCATTTTAAATCCATTTTCATGCTTATTGCTTTTGAACTCCATTTTCCAGTATTTTAATTACAACTCATTCATATACTGCTCAAGTGCTTAGACTAAAATAAAATAGTACCAAACCACACACATACTAAGAATATTCTAAATTATATCATTATTACAGACCTTAACAATCTATGGAGCTCTAAAGTAAAACTTCCAAAATACAACATAGTAGATACAACATAATACCAAAAGTAGCAATGCAATTGCCAAGCAAAGATGCAAAACTTATAATTTACCTTGCTAATATATCAGCTGGTCCTAAAAATAAACAACTATAGGATGAGACAAAGCTTAGTGAGTACAAAGTAATATCATAAAGATTAAACAATGGTGTATGCTCAAAGGTGATTCCTTATAGCAATAAAGTAGAGTGGGTTAGAAATTATTCTTATGGAACAATTTTCCCATATATATATATATATATATATATATATATATATATATATATATATATATATATATATATATATATATATATATATATATATATATATATATATATATATATATATATATAACAGATATTATATCTTTAGCAGAACAATTCCTTTCATGGAAACGGTATGTTTCCCAAATAATCAATCAAGTGGCGGCATATGCCTTGCTCACTCCCATATACCTCGTCACATATACAACTAATTAGGCCATACGTACTGGGGACCTTAAACTCTTCCTAGCTAAGGTTCAAATATTCTTTGTCCTATCCGTGGGTCCATTACCATTGTCCACAATGTATGATGTATTGCCCAACATCAGAGGGGTATTTTGCTTATCATGGTATTATTATAATGTTTTTCCTTTCTATCCATGAAATGTTTCAATGGATAATATATAAATAACAATTAGGTTCTCATCATTGATCACATTATAAGATCAACGTAATATAGGCTCACTTGGCCAAATGCCATAAAGGAATATTTGAGTCACTTTGGCTAAATAATCAATAAAGCAGATAATGCTTGCCATAGAATTGCAATGGATTTCAAATTGGAAATGATTTAACATTTATGCTTATATTTAAAGCACAAGTTGCAAAATATTATAAAGTAATCACCTCTTACTCCTTAGCTCCTATATCAATAAACTTAACGCAAATTATAGCGAGGGCCTTTGATATTCCGAGCAATGCCTTTACCTTTCGATTCTACAAATACATCCAAACAATGTAAATCAATTTCTATTCGTTTAACTTTTTAACCAAACTCTAACTATTTCATATAAACATATCATTCATCAATGTCTCATATCATTAACCCCTTACTTACACATGTCATAAACCAATTTAATATCTTTTAAATATCCCTCATAACATAATTAAGGAAACACATGTAACACTAACATCTAATTGCATTCTCAATGATCTTATTATAGGATCACGAATGAGGAAATTCATAAAAATGTTAATGAAATAATCTAGTAATAAGTCACAAACACTAGGACAAACTATTTCAATATGGCCAAAAACATAACTTCCCACGGGTGAAACCTCAACCGTGCCTCCACCCATGCGAGGCTACTGGATGAATTTCTAAATTTGTCCTTATCACACGGCTTGAATCCCAACTGTGTGGTCACCCGTGGCTGTCCAACTCCCATTGATCTTCTTATGCTTTCTTTATTATCTTTCACTTATTAAACTCCAAATTTTCTCCCATCCTTATATTCCCTCAACTAACATGCAAAACTAGTCCTTCCTTAAATCCCTCCACCAAAATCAAACCATAAAAATTAAAGAAAAGTATATGCTTGCTAACAGCCCATCACTCTTAGGTTAGGAATAAGAAAATAAACACTTAAACATAAAATCTTACCTTTAAATGCTTGAAATTTGATTCTAGGTTGAAGAACAAGTTGAGAGGTTATAATCTTTGGAGAGAATATGATTTTGATGCTAGGTTACAAATGAAAAGAATTTACATGTTTTCAATTTATATGTAAATGAAATCAATGGTGTTGATTTAATCTCATAAGATCAGTGATCATATTTTTGCCTAAGATGGATGGTTAAGATTGATCAAGATGGATGGTTAAGATTACCCTTACGTGTATAGTGACTTGGCACCATAATGATGAGTTCCATAATCACCAAAGTGCATATAGACATGGTGATGGGAAAGTGGATTAGCTTAGGTGTTAAAGTTGACAAAAGTCAACAAAGATGGCTATCATCCAAAATGGTGACTAACCTAACTTAACTGAATCCTAACCCATAGTTAACTTATTCTAACCTTAGTTTAGTTAAGTCCCACCAAATTTGGACCTTGGTGGGTTGACCATTCCATGAGCTTGGGCCTTGAGTCCAAAGCCCATTAACGAGCCCATCCGAACACGTTTTTCAAACTTAAAATTTTTTTGTAACTTTTTCCCTTCCCTTTCACTTGGCATTTCAAATCCTAACTTCCCATATCATAATAAACTCAAACTAAGATATATTGCCTTAAATTAATTCAATAAAATATTCATAAACATTCACACTTCATAAAGATACACAATCATGCACTTAGCACCGAGAAGGGTTTCTTTCATCCCATCATTATATCATTGGTACTATACTCATAAAAATTTATACTTTATGGTATTATTATAACTCTAATGATTTATGGAAACCTTGGGTATTACATGTGAGATTTGAGAATTTTTGTCAAAACGCTTTAGAAAGGGTTTAGATATGAAAATATGAGAATGAATTTTAAATCTTTAGTTTTAAATGATGAAATCCTTTTGAGTTAGGTTGTTAAAATGATTTTAGAAAATCACTTTTTAGTCCATAGGAAAAATTTGTTAATATTTTAGACACTAAAAGCTTTGAGAATGGTGGGTCGTGCCATGTACCTAGGTTTAGGCGTGTGCGCTCTTAGTTAGAGGTGCATGCCCTAGTCCCTTATGGTAAGAGTGCGTGTTTATCTACACACCCTTAGTCTGCTGGTTTTTGGCTCTTAGGCCTTGAATATATTTTTAAACCCAAAATTCATCCTTTTAATTCAACCCAACCCTTTATCAGGTAACCGCTTCCTCTCTCTCCAAGCAGGTGCCACTACTGTAGGTGGCATAACTCCATTCCTTTCTTAAGTTGGCAACGCTTCCCGTATTTGAGCTCGTAGCTCATCTATTTCCTTGCGCAAGTCTCTCATTTCCTTGCATATGACATGTACCCCTTATGAAGATGCTTACTCACTAGAGCCCACAGTCGGTGCCCTCAAGTTAGATCTTTCTCTTGACCATACAGGTGTAAAGGTAGCATTCGATGCAGTGTTTGATATGACATCATCATTTGCCCTTATGGGCTGGGCGGCTATGCTAACCTTCTCTTTTTGGGACTACTTATCATGATAAGGGAATTTAGTACTAATCCCCTATCCTAACCCATCTAGCCCCCCATTATACTAGCATAAACAATATGCATTTATCATATCACATTACTAAGAATGTATCATATACATATCACATATCATGAAGTTTTGCACATATCACACATCACGTAGTTTTGCACATATCACATATCACAATCAAATAGCATATATCTCATAATATGAAAATAACTTCCTATCATGGTAAGTTAATCTTATCATAGTAATAAAGGAAATCATCTCATACTAAGTGACTAGGAAGTTAAAGGGAAATATCATTCATATCATATAAAGCACTATGTCGTTACGTCAATCATCGCCAACTATTCATCCTAGTTGTTGTGTTTCCTCCATAAGGGTAATTAAAAGCGATATGGCCACTGTTGCCACATCGGTAATAAAGAAGATCACCATCCGGTTGGTGACTAGTCGAAGACAAAGACCTCGCTAGTAAGTACTCTCCCTCATGCTAAAAAATCCCTGCCTTGAGTTGCTCCACATCTTCACTCAACGCATTAATCATAAGCCTAAGACTTCGGTTTTCCTCCTTCAAGTATGAGTAGTCATCCTTAAAATTTTGAATCTTACTATAAACCCAATCAGGATCCAAGCACTCCTTAGGGGCTCCTCCCTCGTGGGGTGAATCACATATATGACTTTTTTAAACATCTCTGGCTAACTCCTTTTGGAAGTCACATGGGGAACTCTGGGTCGCAGTCCTCAAGCAAGGGTAATCTTCTTAGTCATCTGCCAAAAGAATCATAAGGCAAGCAAACAATAACAAGGATTACTAAAACCTACTAGGATTTTATGGAACTATGCTAACGATAGACTATAAATGACATGATAAAAAAATTCCTATGCTCTAGGATTATACTTATTTAACCCGATAGACAAACAAAACTAGACCTTTAAGATAAAACCTTAGCTCTAATACCAACTTTGTCACATCCCAACTTTAGAGATATGATGGTCTTAGAACACAGGGAGACATAAGGTCACCCATGCTTATAGAACCCACTTACACCTATACAAATCATGCCTAGGATCGTACTAAACCTTATACAATAATTCATTTATATTACAAAAGATAGTAATTAGACACTTCACATATAATTCATAAAGAAATAATATTCATAATTTACTCAAAAACTTTAATAAATAACATCTCAAAATAAACATAAAAAATAATTATTCCTGGAGCATCTAAGGACAACACTTCACAGCATGGTATTATTAATGACTTTGACAAGGAATCCCCAAGCATAGTAGAATGCTTGAGCCATCACCTTAACTAGTCACATTTGCTCACCTAGAACCACACAAGGAAAAGAGGGTGAGATAGATGATCTCAATAAGTAAACAATAAAGCACATCCATTAACACATATTCCTTTGAAAAGGAAACACATAGCTTATACACATAGTTCATGATTTTCAATTCATGAATCAAGTTGCAATTTAGCAAGGGTTCAATTTAACAAGTTTGCAAAAATCACACTTATAACACATAGAGTGTGGAGGCTATTATTCTACCACTCGAACACATAGAGGAGAGGTGGCCTTAAATCAAATTTTAACTCCTATCACATTAAAGGTGTGAAGCTAATTTGGACCTATAGCTAGAACCACCCCTTTCTAGCAGAGGTGGATACATTACCCCTATCCATCGAGTTAAGACCATGTGCACATGTTTCGATGATTACCTGTATCGGCACGAGGACTTCTGCATAAAGGGTTAAAGGTACCCTAGCTAGAGCTAATGGTATTCACATATAACAATAACATTTAAGGCAGTAATAACATATATCATAATAACAATGGCAATTTAACTTTGAGCAAATGATACAAAAATAGTGTATTTTTAGAAAGAATATAAGTTAGGGTAATAATCACAAGGAATTATCATTAGATAACAAAATGGTTTTTAGACAAATTATCATTTGGCAACCCAAGCTTTACAAGGAATTCACTTAATCATATTTAAGGATGGGTTTCAAGATCTCAAGGTTCACATAACATGACATCACATATTTGTAATATAATATAATGTTACTCACACTTGAAGCAAGATTACAGTGTTTACTCACCTTGTGGTTCCTTCGTTCCTAATTCATGTAGCCCTTGGACTTCTAAGATTCTTCAAGATTTATTATAATATTTAATTCAATACTTAGTATTTATTTAATCATGATGCTATCCTATCCCATATCTACCCCATGCACATATAACATTCACATATACTTAGAGTTGCACATATAGGTGCACTCATCACTTGCACATAACATGTTGGCTTAAAAGTCTCATACACTTAGCTTTAATAGACCTAAATGGAAACACATTATAACACATGTCAATACCTTTCTAAGGTCAACACAACATCATTATCTTAATATCAATTCACTTTAACAATCATCTTAGTACACTTAAGACTTCTATACATGTCAACTTGTTAATAGCCTTTTAAGTGTCATACTTAATTCTTATGACCCAATCATTGAATCATTCTCTTCATCAATTCAAGACCATTAATTCATTATCAAGTCATCATAATATGTATTTCCATATTTCCCAATCACATTAACATTTTAATCATAACATAATGTTAAAATACCTTAAGTATACCTTAAGTGTACAAAAGTGCCTTTAGGCTTATCTAGTGTCTTCCCTTCAACCAACATGCAATTTAATCATTTATCATATATACGTACAAGTAAATAATCATTAAAATACATCACAAAATAATTATAGACATTAAGATAAAATCCCATGGTAGGCTGAATCTCCCATTAGAGGGATAACTGAATTTTCTCACTTTTTGCACTTTCTGTCTATTACAGTAATATGTAAAAATATGGTTTGAATCAAGATTTTTCATATAAACCCAACAAAAATCATTTTAGAACATTAATCTACATGAATCAACAGGAATAGGTATGTTTCATATGTGAAAATTCAAAATTTGGGTTTTAAGATGCAAAACCGTGTGTTTTCTTACTTTCAATATTTTCTGGTTATTACAGTAATATGTAAACAGATGGTTTAAACCATTATTTTTCATTCAATCACAAAAAATATCAGTTTAGAACATCCTCATGTATGAATCGGCAGCCATTGATCATAATTATACATGAAAATTTCAAGCTTCAAGGTTTAGGGTGAAAATTATGAGTTTTCGTGCTTTTCGTTCATTACAGCGATATATAAACACATGATTTAAATCATTATTTTTCATCTGAAGAAAACAATTATTAGTTTAAAATATTAAACATCACAAATTGGCTGCCATTGAGTTGTCAAATCATAGGTTTTTCTAACTGTCGAATTCTAGAGCGAAAACCTTGAATTTCCTTATTTTCTGAAACTTTTTGGTCATTACAGTAATGTATAAAAATATGATTTAATCTAATATTTTTCATCAAGAAACATCAAAAATTAGTTTTGAATTCAATGATATAGAAATTGGCCTCCCTTGGTTTGGTTTATAAATAAAAATTTCAATTTTGAGTTGTAGGATTCACTGAGAAATTACGCAGAAAGATTTGTATTTTCGGCAGAGAATTAAATTTCTCTTTCAAAAACTCACCCAAACTAAATTAAATCCATAAAAATTAGTAAATAACTAGTTCAAAATAATTTTCTCATAATTTATTTCATAGAAATCATATGGGAATTTGAAAAGAAAGAAACACTTACGAATACGCGCGAGAAATCACAAAGGTGAAAGGTGTTTTCTGAATTTTGATAGAGAGACTTGTTTTGAGAGATTTTTTCTATCAAAATACAGAAAAATAGAGTGGCGGCTACTGGGAATAGAGTGCTAGCTGAAATTTTAATGTTTAAAGATAGGGTTTTGGGCAATTTCTACTAATACCCTTAATGAGCTAGGTTAGGAGGGTTTTTTGGTAGTGGGCTTTTAGATATTTATGCTTTTTATTTAATTTAGGGCTAATTATAGGTAATTAAAATAATTATATTTTTCTTATTATTTTCTATAAAATTTCCTCCAAAACATTTATTTTAAAAACTATTTTAAAATACTCATAAAATTACTTTATGCATAAAATTTGCATTTTTGCATGAAAATTCAATTTATGTAAAATAAATTATTTTATGCTAATGCACTTCATATAATTCATTTATTTCACAATAATAACTCATATTATGCATATTAAAATTAATTTAACATGCCACATGCTCATCAGACACATAGAGTATAAATTCCCATAAAAGCACACACTTAGCCTTAATAGTTCTAAGTCAAGCAAATTATCATAAAAAATTTCTAGGGTAGGTGTGGATTATTACATTCTCCCCCCCTTAAAGAAATTTGTCCTTGAATTTAAATATTTACCTACTTGTTCTTGAAAAGCTGAGGATGCTTTTGCTACATTTCTTCCTTGACTTCCCACATACAACAATCCACTTTATGATTCCGCCATTGGATCTTAATCATGGATATCTCCTTGTTTCTTAACCTCTTCACTTGTTGATCCACTATAGCTATTGGTGATTCCTCATAGGATAGCTGCTCATCTAGCGTAATGTCTGGAGGTGATAGGATATGAGATGGATCTAACACATACTTCCTTAACATAGAGATGTGGAACATAGGATGCACATGTGCCATAGTTGGGAGCAGGGCAAGTCTATAAGATAGTTTCCCAACATTTTCTAGTATTTCAAAAGGACCAATGAAGTGAGGCGATAGCTTTCCTTTCTTGCCAAATCTCATAACACCTTTCATTGGTGAGACCTTCAAGAATATGTGATCTCCGACAGCAAAATTGATGTCTTTTTGCTTAGGATCCGCATAACTCTTTTGCTGACTAAAGGCCATTTTTAGTCACTCTTAAATCAAAGGTATATTCCTGGTAGTGTCCTTAAGCAACTTTGGCATCTCCACATGCTTATCTCTGGGTTCAATCCAACAAATTGGAAAATGACATTTTCTTCCATACAATGCTTTATATGGTGCCATGCCGATGGACGAATGATAGTTGTTGTTGTAGGTGAATTCAATCAAAAGTAAGTACTTATCCCAGCTACCACCAAAATCCAAGACACATTCTTAACATGTCCTCCAGTGTCTAAATCATCATTTCAGACTGTCCATCTATTTGAGTGTCACATCCCAACTTTAGAGACATGACAGTCCTAAAACATGGGGAGACATAAGGTCACCCATGCCCATAGAACCCATTTACACATATACAAATCATGCCTAGGATCATACAAAACCTCACACAATAACTCTTTTAAAACATTTAAATGGATACCTTTAATTGCAAAATAATATAATTAGACATTTCATATAAAATCCATAAGGAAAATAATAATCATATCCTATTTGGAAACTTAAGAAAAATAATACATCAATCAATATTCTCTGAGCATCTAATGACAACACTTCATAACATGGTATTATTAATGACTTTGACAAGAAGTCCCTAAGCAGAGTATAATGCTTGAGCCATCACCTTGCCTCCTCACATTTGCTCACCTAGACCACACAAGGAAAAGGGGTGAGAGAGATGATCTCAATGAGTAAACAATATAACACATACATTAACACATCTTCCTTTGAGAAGGAAACACATAGCTTATACACATAGCTCATGATGATAATTCATGAATCAAGTTGCAATTTAACAAGGGTTCAATTTAGTAAGGTTGCAGAAATCACACATATATCACATAGTGAGTGAAGGCTATTGCTCTATCACTCAAACACATAGAGGAGAGGTGGCCCTATACCAAATTCTAACTCCTATCATATAGAAGGTGTGAAGCTGATCAAGCCCCACAGCTAGAACCGCCCCTTTCTAGCTGAGGTGGATACACTACCCTTATCCATTAGGTTAAGATTGTGTGCACTGGTTCCAATGATTACTCGCATCGGCATGAGGATTCTGCATAAAAGGTTAAAGGTACTATAGCTAGAGCTAATGTAATCACATAAGTCAACAATATTTAGAGCAATAATCATATATTTCACAATGGCAATATTGGTTTAACTTATTGAACAAAAGATACAAGAATAGTGTAGTTCTAAAAAGAATGTAAGTTAGGGTAATAATCATAAGAAATTCTCATCAGATAAACAAAAGTGGTTTTTGGAGCAATTGTCCTTTGGCAACCCAAGCTTTACAAAGAAATCACTTAATCAAATTTTAAGATAGAAAAAACTTAGAATTCAAAGATCACAAAGCTCACATAATAAGATATCACATGTTTGTAACATATCATAATGCTACTCACACTTAAAACAAGATTACAGTGTTTACTCACATCGGAAGCAGGAATATAGAGTTTACTCACCTTATGGTTCCTTTGCTCCTATTTCACGTAGACCTTTTGAAACTCTAAGGCTCCTCAAACACTATCATGATATTTAATTCAATACTTAATATTTATTTAATCATGATGCTATCCTATCCCATGACTACCCCATGCACATATAACATTCACATACACTTAGAGTTATACATATAAGTGCACTTCATCACTTGCACATACACGTTGACTTTAGAAGTTTTGCACACTTAGCCTTTATAGGACCATATGAAAACACATCATAATTTATGTTAATAAAGTTCCAAGGTCAACACAATGTTATTATCTTAATAACAATCATTTTAATACACATAACACTTCCACATATGTCAACTTAGCAAATAACTTTTCAAATGTCATGCTTAACTCTTATAACCCATTCATTCAATCAATCACTTCATCAATTCAAGATCATCAATTCATTATCAAGTCATCATAAAATCCATTTCCATATTATCTAATTACATTCACATTGTAATCACAATATAAGGTTAAGATACCTTAAGTACACCAAAATGCCTTTAAGCGTGTCTAGGGTCATTCCTTCAACTAACATGCAATTTTATCATTTGTCATACATACATACATTTCAATAATCCTCAAAATACATTGCATAAAAATTGTAGACATTGGGATAAAAATCCATGGTAGGCCGAACGTATTGTCGAGGGAAAAACTGAATTATTTTGTTACTTTTTGCACTTTCCGTCTATTATAGTAATATGTAAAAATAAGTTTTGAACCAAGATTTTTTATGCAATCAAAACCAAAATCATTTTAGAATACTAATCCATAGGAATCGGCCCTAATTGGTATATTTCATTCATGAAAATTCAATTTTTTGCTTTAGGATGGAAAACCATGAGTTTTCTTATTTTTTGGTATTTTCTGGTCATTGCAATGATATGTAAACAAGTGGTTTAAACCATTATTTTTCATTCAATCATAGAAAATATCAGTTTAGAACATCATCATGCATAATTTGGTAGCCGTAGATAATAATTATGCAAGAAAATTCCAAGTTTCAAGACTTAGGGTGAAAATAACGGGTTTTCGTGCTTTTCGTGCTTTCCGATCATTACAGTAATATATAAACACATGATTTAAATCATCATTTTTCATCTAAACAAAACAAATATTAGTTTAAAATCCATTCACATACAAATTGATAACAACATGTTTAGATAATAATAAAATTTTCCAACTTCTAAGTTTTAGCACAAAATCTTAAATTCCTTTGTTTTCTAAAAATTTTCAGTCATCACAGAAATATGCAAAAATATAATTTAATCCAGTATTTTTCATCAAAACACATCAAAAATTAGTTTAGAAATCATTCATGTAGGAATAGTCTCCCCCTCCCCCCCTCTCAGTGATATTTATGCATAAAAATTTCAATTTTAAGTTACAGGATTCACCTTTGGAGAAATCGCGGAGAAAGATTTGTGTTTCCGGTAGAGAATTAAATTTCTGATAATTTTCTCAGTTCAAAATAATCAGTAAAAATTAGTAAACAACTAGTTCAAAATAATTTTCTCATAATTTATTTCATAGAAATCAGTTAAGGAATTGAAAGAGAAGAAAAACTTACGAATACGGGCGAGAAATCACAAAATTAAAAAGTGTTTTCTTTATTTCGGTAGAGAGAAATATTTTGGGAGAATTTTCTATAAAAATACAGGAATAATAGAGTGTGGCTGACAGAGTGTGGCTACTATCTAAACTGATGGGGCCAAAATTTTGCATATATATTAGGGTTTTGGGTGAAATTTCCAAGTTCACCCTTAATGAGCTAGGTTAGGAGTGTTTTAGTGTAGTGGGCTTTTGGGTATTTGGGCTTTTAGTTAATATAGGGCTGATTATAGGTAATTGAAATAAAATATTTTTGTTATTATTTTCATTAAAATTTCCCCAAAATATTTATAAAAAAATTATTTTAAAAATACGCATAGAATTATTTTATGCTTAAAAATCGCCTTTTTACATGAAAAATTATTTTATGAAAAATAAATTATTTCATGTTAATGCATTTTATTCAAATCATTTATTTCACAATAGTAATTCATATTAGGCATATTAAAATTAATTTAACATGCCCCAAACCCATAAATCACATCGCATCTAAATTTTCATATAGTCACACAATTTGTCACAATAATCCTAAATTTAAATAATTTGTCACTAAAACTCCTAGGGTAGATGTGGGTTGTTACATTGAGGGTGAAATGCTATACTGAAATCTAGTTGTGTTCCCAATGCTCCTTGGAACTTTTGCCAGAACCTTGAGGTGAATTGAGTCCCTTGATCCGAGATGATGGAAATTAGCACTCCATAAAGTTTCACGATCTCATCCATACATAACTATGCACACTGGGCTACAAAATATGTGGTCTTAACTCCCAAAAAATGAGCAGACTTTGTTAGTCCGTCCACTATGAACCATACAAAGTCATATCCTTTGGAAGTTCTAGGTAACCCAACTACGAAGTCCATAGTGATGTGCTTCCACTTCCATCCAGGTAGTCAAATTTCTTAAATCAATCTAAAGGGCCATTGATGTTTGTCCTTGACTTGCTGCCAAGCTAGACAAGTTGCTACAAACTTTGTCACATCCTTCTTCAGTCCAAGCCACCAATAATTAGCTTTCATATTCTGGTACATCTTGGTACTTCCAAGATGAGCATAGTAAGGTGTCTGATGTACCTTCTTTAATATCCTTTCCCTTAGTCCCTCCACATCTGGCACACATACTCTTTCCACACACTTTAGGATTCTATTAACTACTTCCAACTCAGGATTCTTCCTTTTCTCCATCTCATCCTTTAACTTAGCCGGGTGTGGATCTTTACCTTGTGAAGCCTTTATCTCCTCTATTAACTTAGACTTCATTTGAAAATGAGCCATTAAAGCTCTCGATTCTCCAACCTCTAGCATCAAACCCTGACTAAATAATCTTTTTAACTTTTTCACGATTGGCCTTTTTTGTACCATCACATAGGCTAGGCTTCCCATTAATTTCTAATTCATGGTAAAGAATCTGACAATCATAGTCTTTCAACAATTCAACCCATCTTCTCTGCCTCAGGTTGAGGTCTCTTTAGTTTAAGATGTATTGAAGACTCTTATGATCTATATAGATTTCACACTTCATTCCATACATGTAATGTCTCTAGATCTTTAGAGCGAATACTATCACGACCAACTCCAAATCATGAGTAAGATAATTCACTTCATACTTCTTATGTTGTCGTGATGCATAGGCGATGACTTTCCCATTCTGAATTTAGATGCATCCAAGTCCTACTCACGAGGCATCACAATAGACAATGAATGCTTCTTCTCTTTCTGGTAATGCCAAAACTAAAGCTGATATTAAACACTTCTTAAACTTCTGAAAGCCCTCCTTATAGGACTCTTCCCAATTGAACTTAACTTGCTTTCTGGTCAACTTGGTTAATGGGGCTGCTATCTTAGAAAAGTCCTGTATGAATTTGTGATAATACCCAGCCATGCCCAAGAAACTTTGTACTTTTAAAACCATTATGGGCCTTAGCCAATTTGCTACTACTTCAACTTTCTTTGGAATAACTTGAATCCCTTCCTTACTTACTACATGTCCCAAAAAGTTTACCGACTCCATCCAAAACTCGCACTTAAATAACTTAGCGTAGAGCTGGTGATCACTTAGTGTTTAAAGCACGATCCTCAAATGTTCTTCATGTTTTTCTTTATTCTTTGCGTAAATCAGGATGTTGTCAATGAATATGATCATGAACTTATTAAGGAATGGCTTGAACACTTACTTCATCAAGTCCATGAAAGCAGCAAGAGCATTTGTCATACCAAATGGTAGAACTGTGAACTCATAAATTCCATATCTATTACAGAAGGTAGTCTTGTAGATGTCTTCTCCATAAATCTTTAGTTGATGATAGCCAGACCTTAAGTAGATCTTGGAGAAGTGACCAGCTCCTTGCAATTGATTAAAAAGATTATCAATCCTTGGCAAAGGATACCTATTCTTCATAATGACTTCATTAAGCTGGCAATAGTCGATGCACATTCAGAATGAGCCATCCTTCTTCTTTATGAATAGCATTGGAGTGCTCTATGGCGAGCTAATTGGTCAGATAAAACCCTTGTTGAGTAGATCATACAATTGCATCTTTAATTCTTTTAACTCCATTGGTGCCATATGATATGGCAGTATTGATATAGGTTATGTGCTAGGTAGCAGTTCAATGTTGAACTCAATCTCATGGTTAGATGGTAATCCAGGTAAATCTTTTGGGAATACGTCCATGAATTCATCCACCATTAGAATGCTTTTGTCTCAAATGGTGGCCTCTTTGTTAGTATCAATTACATAGGCTAGGTATGCTTGGCATCCTTTGCTTAACATCCTTCTTGCTCTTAAGGCTAATATCAAGTTTAGAGGATTCTCATTCCTATCCCCTTGATACACGAACTCCTTCCCATCCTTGGTTCAAAACTCAACAAGTTTCTCTCTATAGATAATACGAGCTCCATGCTCATATAACTAGTCCATTCCTAATATCACATCAAATTCTAGTATATCCAATTCTAGCAATCCTCCAGGAAGTTTTTGTCCATTAATGTCTACCCCACAACCCTTATACCCATACTTTACTTCCATCAACTCCCTCAAAGGAGTGGATAATACTAAAGGTTCACTCATTAATTCCTTATTTCTACCCAAACTCTTAGCAAAACAAGGCAACACAAAAGAATAGGTAGCACCATAATTAATAAAACATCTTGCATTAGAATTTTGGATGGGGGTGACACCTGTAATAGCTGTGTGTGAAGCATAAGCCTCTTGCTGGTTTAAGGTGAAGACCCAACCTTTACCTTTATTCTCTATTGTTGGTGTATTCCCAATCACTGGTCCCTTATCTTGGCTCCTTGCCCTTATGATTGGAGTGGTCTAGACTATGGATGTGTTATGGTCTCATTCCCTTAACTCCTCATTTAAGGACAATCCTTAATGAAATGGAGTGTCCTATTTGCCTACACTTAAGGCATGCACCAAAATCCTTTTGGCAGATGCCATAATGTTTCTTTCCATATTTGCCATAAGTGGGGACTTCCTGCTTGGCTTAACCAGTCCGCTGTCCAGGTGTTGAAGATTCCTTCCTTGGGCCTCTTCCCCCTCCATACTGTCCTCTATGACCTTTGTTCCTATACTTCCCCTTCTGGTCTCATTCGGCTCTCTCCGCCTTATACCTTTTCTCCATTATCTTGGCTCATTCATCAGCTTGGCCAAGATTGGAAATTCCATTACTGCCAACGAATTGAACAGAGGCATGATCACTCCTCTTAGGAAGCAATTGATGTGGCTAGCTTTGGTAGGAACGATGTTGACAGCAAATTGGCTAAGTCGATTGAACTCCTTGGCATAATTCGATACCGTCATTCTAGGTTTTTGCTTTAGCTGCTCGAACTATAGCACTTGATCTTGCCTTTCTCCTTTAGGCATGAACTGATCCATTACTTCTTGCTTGAACTTCGCCCACGTTAGTGGGTCTGCTTCATAAAGCTATTCTTCTATATTCCTCTTATACCAGTACCAAGCTTCCTTCTTAAGCTAGAGCCCTACCAATTTGATCACTCGGGCATCCAAGTAAGACAATTGAATGACTAGCTTGTCCATCTCATCTAAGAATTCATATGGGTCATCACCCTCCTCAACACAGAAGGTAAGCAATTATAGCTTCTTGAACTCTGCTATGATCATCCCTTCATTAGGTAACCGCTTCCTCTCTCTCATAGCAGGTGCCACTACCATAGGTGCAGAACTCTATTCCTTTCTTAAGTTAGTGGCGCTTCTCGCTTTTGAGCTCATAGCTTATCCATTTCCTTGCGCAAGTTTCTCATTTCCTGGCACATGGCGTGCACCCCTTGTGAAGATGCTTACTCACTAGAGCCCATAGTCAGTGCCTCGAGTTAGATCTTTCTCTTGACCGTATAGGTGCAAAGGCAGCATTTAATGTAGCGTCTGATATGACATCATCATTTACCTTGATGAGCTAGGCGGCTATGCAAACCTTCTTTTTAGGAGGCATTTTGCTTATTATGATAAGGGAATTTAGTATTAATTCCTTATTCTAACCCATCTAGTCCCACCATTATACTAACATAAACATCATGCATTTATCGTATCACATTACTAAGCACATATCATATACATATCACATATCACATAGTTTTGTACATATCACATATCACGTAGTTTTGCACATATCACATATCACAATCAAATAGCATATATCTCATAATATGAAAATAACCTCCTATCATGGTAAGTTAATCATATTATAGCAGTAAAGGAAATCATCTCATACTAAGTGACTAGGCAGTTAAAGGGAAATATCATTCATATCATATAAAGCACTATGTCATTACGTCTATCATCACCAACTACTCATCCTAGCTTTTGTGTGTTCTCCACCAAGGCAATCGAGAGTGACATGGCCACTGCTGCCACATCAGTAACAAAGAAGATCACCATCTGGTTGGCGACTAGTAGCAAACAAAGATCTCACTGGTGAGAAATCTCCCTCATGCTCAACAATCCCTGCCTTGGGCTGCTCCACATCTTTCCTCAAGTCATGAATCATAAGCCTAAGACATCGGTTTTCCTCCTTCAAGTACGAGTACTCATCCTCAAATTTCTAGATCTTACTACAAACCCAATTAGGATCTAGGCACTCCTCAGGGTCCTCCTCTTCATCAGGAGTCTCCTCCCTCATTAGGCGAATCAGATATATGACTTTTTCAAATATCTCAGGCCAAGTCCTTTTATAAGTCACACGAGGTGCTCTGGGTCGCAGTCCTTAAGCAAGGGTAATCTTCTTGGTCATTTACTAAAAGAATCATAAGGCAAGCAAATAATAACAAGGATTACTAAAACCTATTAGGATTTCACATAAATATGCTAACAATAGACTACAAATGGCATGATAGAAAAATTCCCATGCTCCAGGATTATACTTATTCAACCTGATACATAGACAAGTCTAAACTAGACCTTTAAAATAAAACCTTAGCCCTGATACCAACTTTGTCACATCCCAACCTTATAGATATGATGGTCCTAGAACATAGGGAGACATAAGATCACCCATGCCCGTAGAACCCATTTACACATATACAAATCATGCCTAGGATTGTACCAAACCTTATACAATAACTCATTTAATCTGAAAACCTTTAATTATAGAAGATAGTAATTAGACATTTCACATATAATCCATAAGAAAATAATAATTATAATTTACTCGAAAACCTTAATAAATAACATCTTAAAATAAACATAAAAGAAAATTATTCTTGTAGCATCTAACGACAAAACTTCATAGCATAGTATTATTAATGACTTTGACAAGGAATCCCTAAGCAAAGTAGAATGCTTGAGCCATCACCTTTCCTCCTCACATTTGCTCACCTGGAACCACACAAGGAAAAAAGAATGAGATAGATGATCTCAATGAGTAAACGATAAAGCACATACATTAACACATATTCTTTTGAAAAGGAAACTCATAGCTTATGCATATAGTTCATGATTTTCAATTCATGAATCAAGTTGCAATTTCGCAAGGGTTCAGTTTAACAAGTTTGCAAAAATCATACTTATAACACATAGAGAATGGAGGCTATTGCTCTACCACTCGAACACATAGAGGAGCAGTGGCCTTAAACCAGATTCTAACTCCTATCACATAGAAGGCATGAAGCTAATCAAGCCCCACTACTAGAACTACTCCTATCCATTAGGTTAAGACTAGGTGCACAGGTTCCGATGAATACCTACATCGGCACGAGGACTTTTCCATAAACGGTTAAAGGTACCATAAATAGAGTTAATGGTATTCACATATAACAATAACATTTATGGCAGCAATAACATGTATCACAATAATAATGGCAATTTAACTTTAGGCAAAAGATACAAAAATAGTGTAGTTCTACAAAGATTATAAGTTAGGGTAATAGGAATATAAGTTAGGGTAATAATCACAAGGAATTATCATTAGATAGCAAAATGGTTTTTGGACCAATTGTCCTTTGGCAACACAAGCTTTACAAGGAATTCACTTAATCATATTTAAGGATAGGATGAACTTGGGTTTCAAGATCTCAAGGTTCATATAACATGACATCACATATTTGTAACATAATATAATGTTGCTCACACTTGAAGTAAGATTACAGTGTTTACTCACCTTGTGGTTCCTTCGCTACTAATTCACGTAGCCTTTGGACTTCTAAGACTCTTCAAGCTCTATCATAATGTTTAATTCAATACTTAGTATTTAATTAATCATGATGCTATCCTATCCTATATCTACCCTATGCACATACAACATTCATATATACTTAGTGTTGCACATATAAGTGCACTCATCACTTACACATAACATGTTGACTTAAAAGTCTCATACAATTAACTTCAATAGGCCCATATGAAAACATATTCTAACACATGTCAATACCTTTCTAAGATCAACACAATATCATTATCTTAATATCAATTCACTTTAACAATCATCATAGTACACTTAACACTTTCATACATGTCAACTTATCAATAGCCTTTCAAGTGTCATGCTTAACTCTTATAACCCATTCATTCAATCAATCTCTTTAACAATTAAAGACCATTAATTCATTATCAAGTGATCATAACATCTATTTCCATACTTCCTAATCACATTCACATTCTAATCAAAACATAAGGTTAAGATACCTTAAGTATACCAAAGTGCCACTTGGCTTGTCTAGTGTCTTCCTTTCAACCAACATGCAATTTAACCACCTATCATATATACATTCAAGTCAATAATCATTAAAATACATCACATAAAAATTATAGACATTAGGACAAAAATCCCATGGTAGGCCGAATGCTCCATTAAAGGGAAAACTGAATTTTCTCACTTTTCGCACTTTCCGTCTATTACAGTAATATGTAAAAACATGGTTTGAATCAAGATTTTTCATATAAACACAAAAAAAAATTCCTTTTAGAACATTAATCTACATGAATCAGCAGTAATAGGTATTGTCTCATACATGAAAATTCAAAGTTTGGGTTTTAGGATGCAAAACCATGAGTTTTTTTATTTTTTATGTTTTCCGGTCATTATAGTAGTATGTAAACAGATGGTTTAAACCATTATTGTTCATTCAATAAAAAAAAAATCAGTTTAGAACATCCTCATGTATGAATCAGTAGCCATTGATTATAATTATGCATGAAAATTCTAAGTTTCAAGGTTTAGAGTAAAAATCATGAATTTTTGCGCTTTTTATTCATTATAGTAATATATAAACACATGATTTAAATCATTATTTTTCATCCAAACAAAATAATTGTTAGTTTAGAATATTAAACATCACAAATCAAGTGTAACTGAGTTGTCAAATCATAGGATTTTCCAACTTTCAAGTTCTAGAGCGAAAACCTTGAATTTTTTTGTTTTCTAAAACTTTTTGGTCATTACAGTAATGTGTAAAAATATTATTTAATCAAATTTTTTCATCAAGACACATAAAAAATGAGTTTAGAATTTAATGATGAAGAAATCACGCCCCCCTATTTTGGTTTATGCATAAAAATTTTAATTTTGAGTTGTAGGATTCACCTTTAGAGAAATTGCGCGGAAAGATTTGTGTTTTCGGTAGAGAATTAAATTTTTCTTTCAAAAACTCACCCAAACTGAATTAAGTATGTAAAAATAGTAAATAACCAATTCAAAATATTTTTCTCATAATTTATTTCGTAGAAATCATATGAGAATTTGAAAAGAATGAAAAACTTACGAATACGGGCGAGAAATCGCAAAGGTGAAAGGTGTTTTCTTAATTTTAGTAGAGATACTTGTTTTGAGAGAGTTTTTCTATCAAAATATAGGAAAATAGAGTGGTGGCTACTGGGAATAGAGTGTTGGCTGAAATTTTAATGTTTAAAGATAGGGTTTTGGGCAATTTTCACTAATACCCTTAATGAGATAGGTTATGAGGGTTTTTGGGTAGTAGGGTTTTAGGTATTTGGATTTTTTATTTAATTTAGGGCTGATTATAGGTAATTAAAATAATTATATTTTTTGTATTATTTTCTATAAAATTTTCCTCAAAACATTTATTTTAAAAATTATTTTAAAATATTGATAAAATTTCTTTATGCTTAAAATTTGCCATTTTGCATGAAAATTCACTTTATGCAAAATAAATTATTTTATCCTAATGCACTTCATGTAATTCATTTATTTCACAATAATAACTCATATTATGTATATTAAAATTAGTTTAACATGCCACATGCTCATCAAACACATAATATAAATTCCCATAAAAGCACACACTTAGCCTTAATAGTTCTAAGTCAAGCAAATTGTCATAAAAATATTTCTAGGCTAGGTGTGGGTTGTTACACATGAGAATTCAAAGATACAACGTTTTGATTATAGTACATACAACTTAAGGTCAGGATTTAAGTTCAGTACATAAATAGGATAAGGGTAGCTTAGATAGGGTGCTTGTCACACTAGAGCAATGATATACGTAAACACATGTGAATTAAGGAGTCTTGGATGAGTTTGATAGTATGTATTACTCACTACACCTTTGAAAGGATCAAAGGATTAGTTGCAAAGTGGTTAATTTCACTATCATGAATGGACCAAAAGAGGGTTACCCATATGATGCTACTCACTATCTATTGTCTTCCTAAAACTAGGTTTAGAGACAAAGAGCCTATGTATGTGATGCATGAAAGTCACAACTTTGTTAAAAGCCAAACTTTTTTACTAATAATTAGACCTCTTTTTTTTTTCCTTTTTCTTTAAATTTTTTTTTCTCCTTAATGGAGTTACTAGCTGTGAGGCATTGTCCAGGCACCAGTTTGATCCACTAAAAGGAATAAAAATGCTCATTTGGGTTTGAACTCATATTAGAGCCTTCGGGCATAAATAGGTTGATTTTGAAAAGTGTATTAGAGTCACCAACTTAGTTTATTTTAATTGGGAAAAGAGAAAGGAAAAATACTAATTGAGTCTAATTTCATCCCAAAGGAAAATATCACTAGCCTTAAAACCAAAGAGGATCTGGGACCTGGTTTTCCATGACTGGCATCATAAATTTTAGTGGAACCTTAACATTTAGAAAAAGAGTTAAAGAATCAACATCTATCATGTCCTTGTACTTTTTAATGTTCTTGAGTGTCCATTTTATAACCTCAAATTTCTCCATCAATTTCTTAGCATTGGGAAAACTAGAGAAATCCCCACTTTGAAAAGGATTCATAATGGGTGAAGGGGTAGTGGCATCTAAGTCCAAAGTAGGAGAAGTAGGAGTTTTAGGAGCCTTCCCCTTATTGGTGAGATCGATAATGAGAGGTGTAAAATTAGGAGTATGACTAGTGTTAGCTTGTGTAGAAGTAGGTTTAACACAAGTGAGAGGAAAAGTGGCAGTGGCATTAGTCATCTTTTGACCTCATTGATAAGTGTTAAGGTCATTGGTGAAGTTGGAATATTGGACATTGAAAGCATTGGTGAAAGAGTTGACTTAAGTTTTAAAGGCAGTGGTGACTGCGGTTTGGAAGGTATTTTCTTGCTTCTTGAGGAGACTAGTGAAAAGGATGTTGATGGTGTGTTGGTTAAAAGGGGCAACAATTGTATGATAAGAAAAGGATTCCTTTATTTGGTTGGTCATTGGATTAAGAAATTCGGTGACTGTGGTTATGTCTTAGGGTGACGGACCATAGGTTTTGGCTTTTGGGTATGTCAAGTTTCTTATGTTATGTCATATATGCATGACAATGTAATTATGCATGTAGAAAAAGGTTTCATGAATTTATACACAAAGTCTTTATTACATTACTTAGAACCTAGGGTTAAAGGCTAAGGTAATTACATGCATTAGGGTGAAGGTTGGTTTGGTTCTGGTTTGGTTAAGAGTTCCTATCCCACTAAAGCATCGATATACTTAACCACGTATGAGTCAATAAGCCTTGCACGGATCTAGTAGTATGGATTGCATGTTATACCACTAAAATGATTGGGGATTCATCATGAGGTGGAACACTTTTGCTATCTCCAAACATACACAAAGAGAGTTATCGAGACAATACTACTCACCATCTAAAAGTTTTCTTAAAACCAAAGTTAGGCAAATAGCCTTTATTATGCAAAGTGATGCATGAAAATCAAATTAAACTTAAGTGAGCCAAAAGGAGATTAAAAAATCCTAATCGAGTAGTAATCCTCTTATTTTGCTTTTCCTTTTACATTAAAAGGTGGAAACTAGTCTCCAGCGGAGTTGCCAATTGTGAGGCCTCACCCAAGCACTAGTTTGATCTCCTAAAAAGGGACTGAAATGTTTACTCGGGTTTGAACTCGTGTTGGAGCCCTTGAGATAGGATAAGTTGATTTTGAAAATGATTTAAAAATTTCAACCTTAATTGTATTTAATTGGGAAAAGATTAAGGAAAAAAACCAATTTGACTCCAATTTTATGCCAAATAAAAAGTGCTTTAGGCTTGAGACCAAAGAGGATTTAAGGACTATATTTTTTGTTTTAAATAATCTCAATTTAGCTCTTAAGTTTAATTTAACTTAAAAATTGATTTCAAAAATAAATAAATAAATAAATTGACTCCAATTCTATCCCAAAGAAAAAGTTCTTTAGCCTTAAGACCAAAGAGGATTTGGAGACTATGTTTTTAGTTTTAAATAATCTCAATTTAGCTCCTAATTTTAATTTAACTTAAAAAATAATTTCATGGATGACAAGTATAAATTACAATTAAAATGCATGAGCATGGCATAATTATAGATGCATGGAAAATAAAGAGCAAATAATTTAAGACATCTACAAATTATAGGGAATGTTCTCTTATAATACCCAAGGTTTCCCTAACCTATTAGAGTTAGTAATGGAGACGCCATAATATTCATGTACTGTGCCATTCAAGGCCTTCTTAACACATTAAGAATCATAAGAACATCATAAGAAGTGAATTTAATGAATAATGAGACAATGAGTAAAAAAGATAATCAATTTTGATAAGCACTTTTATAATAAAATGAAAGTCAAACCGAGTTTAACTTAACATGACTACTTTAACAAATTATTTGAAATGTGAATCTAAAGTGCTAGTGAATGAGCATTAACATCTCCTAAGTCATTGGGAGAAGATAATAGTGACATGAGAAGTTGATTTCAATCAACATTACAATGGTACAATAGAAGTCAAACTTAGTTTGACCCAATGAGCCTATATGATGTACATACCTGAACAATGCTACTAAATGGCTAGTAAATGTGTATAGAATTTATCTAGCAATGTCTAAAGGTAGTGATACTAAAAGGTTGAAATATGTATACTAAAGCAAAAGAAATGAAATGAAAAATTTGCTAAGTTACTAAGCTCAAAATGTACATATTTGGATATGTTAATGGGCTTTTAGACTCCAAAGGCCCAAGCCCATTAAATGGACAACCCATAAGGCCCATAAATGGATGAACACAAGCCTTAAGTATACTTAGAAATAACTAATTATGGTTAAATAGATATAGGATGAGCTAGCCATAAATTTGACTAAGAAGCCACTAAAATTGACTAAGTCAAATCTTTACGTAACTTTATCTCTCATCCTTCCTACAAAAAAGTCTAGATACATTTTTTATTCTTTCCACACAATATGATGACTATCACTAAATTAGATGAAATCCTAGCCATTGAATTGAATTAGATCATAACCATCCATTGCGATTAAGTGATAGCCATTGGATTAAAGATGATTAAATCCTTAGCATCCAATCCATAATATATATATATGTTAATTCATGTTATATGTATCATTTCCAAATCTCTACACCAAAACTTCACATTACCAAAGAGTAAATCTCTCTCTACACTAACATCAACAAAGGGTCTTAACAAATCAAAATTTCCTACGGTAAGAAATCCAATTCATCTTTTCCTTTCTAAGTTCCAAATATGATTTTGGTATTTAAGTTGCATAAAATCCTCTTGCACCATGTATAGGTGTTTTAGCCAATATGAAAAATAGTGGAGGAAGTGTCCTAAATTCTAATTGAAAGCTTACAAGGTTATTTTAGATGGAGATAAATGATGTGAAAGTGTCAAAATAAATTTTGGAAGCATGATTTAAGATTTGAAAGTCTTAGTAGCATGAATTTAGTTTAAAAGGGAACTTGGTGTTGTAATGCTAGATATTGATATTTAAATGATCATATAGATTTTATGTTATGTTAATTTCATATTTCTATAACTAATTTGAAGATTTGATGAGAATTTGTAAGTTTTCCCCAAATTTGATATGAGTGGGACAAGTTAAGATTCTTATGAATAAGAGTGAATCAATTCAAAAAAATTGATGGCAATTGATTATTTGAGTGTTAATTTGATGAATCTATGATCAATTTGAGGATTTGATGAGGAATTAATGGTTTTCCCCAAATTCTATGGTTTACAAGAAAGTTGGGGATTTTGAGTACTGAACTTGAAATCATGAAATTAAAGGGGGAATTAAGTTTAAGAATGGTCTAACATGATTTGTATAATGTTAATTTTGAAATTCACTTGATAAAAATGATTTTCCCCAAATTTAATGAACTAGGTTCACTTGGGGAATTGGATGGTGGAAGTAGAATTAATGCCATCGAATATTAGAAATTGTTTAAATTGATTTACTCAAAATTGAAATGTGAAATTAGAAGGAAAGGAACTATCTTTCCTTAAGTGAATACTTTTGGCTATTTGAAAGATAATTAAGGGAAAGTGTTAAAATTAGTAACAAGTATATGGATAATGTGTTTTGACCTTAAAAGTAAGAAGTTAGTACTACAATGAACAAGTTAAGCAAAATTTAAACTAATGACATAACAAAGAAGTGATTAGTGTGTAATTGAAATGCAAATGTGTAGAATCTAAAGAAAAGGACAAGGATATTGTTTAGGAGTGCAAGGAGCACTAGCATCAAAGTTAAATGTAAATAGGAGCAAAAGAATCCAAGTTGAGTACTTAATAATATAATATGACATGTGCCATATTCTTTGAACCTTTATTGTTTAAACCAATATTGTTGAAATATTCCAATTCCATGATGAGCATGAATTACCTATTGAATTTTGAGCTATTTGATATGATACTCCTTGATGGCATTTGACTATTGTGAACCTTTCATTTTGAATTCATTGTATGATCATTCAATTCCTTATTGCAAACCTCATATGAACCTTTCTATTGATGTCTATTGATAAGAAAAGACACCCTTATGATGTAGGGTAATACATCATACCTTGTGCACTTGGTAAAAGCCTGCAAGTAGGGCGAGGGTACCCAACCTTTGTTTGGGGGGAACACATAACCATAAGACCTGATCAGTCTTGCATAATGTGATGCATATGAGTGAGCAAGGCTTAGGCCACCACTCTTTAATTTATATGTGTAGGAAGCATACAGCTTCCAAGAAATTATTATTTCTACTAAAGACATTATTCCTATCTTAAATGAGAAATTGATCCATAAGAACAATTTTGTTGAACACTCTCCACTACTATAATACCCAAGATTTCCACAGTTTATTAGAGTTATAATAATACCATAAAATATAAATTTTTATGAGTATAGTACCAATGATATAGTGATGGGATGAGAGAAACCCTTTTTAGTGCAAAGTGCATGATTGTGTATTTTTATAAAGTGTGAATGGTTAATGTATATTTTATTGAATTAATTTAAAGCAATATTTCTTAGTTTGAGTTTATTATGACATGAGAAGGTAGGATTTAAAATGCCAAGTGAAATGGAAGGGAAAAATTCACAGAAAATTTTTGAGTTCGGAAAATATGCTTGATTGGGCTTGATAATGGGCTTTGGACTCAAGGCCCAAGCCTATGGAATGGCCGGCCCACCATGGTTCAAATTTGGTAGGATTTAACTAAACTAAGGTTAGAATAAGTTAACTAAGGGTTAGGGTGAGGTTAAGTTAGGTTAGTCACCATTTTGGGTGATAGCCACCTTTATTGACTTTTGTCAACTTTAACACCTAAGCTAATCCACTTTCCCATCACCATGTCCATATGCACTTTGGTGATTATTGAACTCATCATTATGTTGCCAAGTCACTATAAACCTAAGGGTAATCTTAACCATCCATCTTGATCAATCTTAACCATCCATCCATCTTGATCAATCTTAACCATCCATCTTAGGCAAAAATATGACCATTAATCTTGTGAGATTAAATCACCATCATTGATTTCATTTACATATAAAGTGAAAATATGTAAATTCTTTTCATTTGTCACCTAGCATCAAAATCACATTCTCACCAAAGATTAAAATCTCACAACTTGTTTTTCAACATAGGACCAAATTTAAAGCATTTTAAGGTAAGATTTTATGTTTAAATGATTCTTTCCTTACTCCTAACCTAAGAGTGATGGGTTCTTAGCAAGTATATACTTTTCTTTTGATTTCTATGGTTTGATTTTGATGGAGGGATTTAAGGAAGGACTAGTTTTGCATGTTAGTTGAGGAAACATTAGGCTGGGAGAAAATTTAAGGTTTAATAAGTGAGAGATAACAAAGAAAGCATAAGAAGATCAATGGGAGTTGGGCAGACACGGGTGACCACACCACAGAGGTTCCAGCCATGTGATAAGGAAAATCTAGAAATTCCTCCAATAGCCTCCCATGGGTGGAGGCACAGCTGGGATTCCACCCATGGGTAGTTATATTTCTGGCCATATTAGGATAGTTGTCTTAGTGTTTGTGACTTATTGCTAGATTATTTCATTAACGTTTTGATGAATTTCCTCATTCGTGATCCTATAATAAGATCATTAAGAATGTAATTAGATGTTAGTGTTATATGTGTTTCCTTAATTATGTTATGGGGGATATTTAAAAGATTTGGAATTAGTTTATGACATGTGTAAGCAAGGGGTAAATGATATGAGACATTGATCAATGATATATTTATATGAAATAGTTAAAGTTTGGTTAAAAAGTTAAAGGAATAGAAATTGATGCACATTGTTTGGATGTATTTGTAGAATTGAAAGGCAAAGGCATTGCTCAGGACACCGAGGAGCCTCGCTATAATTTGCATTAAGTTTATCGATATAGGAGCTAAGGAGTAAGAGGTAAGTACTTAATAATATACCACAACTTGTGCCTTAAATATGAGCATTAATGTTCAATTGTTTCCTATCTAAAATACATTGCAATTCTTTGGCAAGCATTACTTGCCTTTTTAATTATTAAGCTAAATTGAATAAAAATATTCCTTTATGGCACTTGGCTAAATAAACCTGTATTGCTTTGATCTTATAATGTGATCAATGTTGGAAAGCTAATTGTTCATTGATATATTATCCATTAAATCATTTTATGGATAGAAAGGAAAAATGTTATAATGATACCATGATAAGTAGAATACCCTTCTAATGTGGGGCAATACATCAGACATTGTGCACAATGGTAATGGACCCGTAGATAGGGTAAAGAATATCTGAACCTTAGCTGAGAAGAGTTTAAGGTCCCCAGTACATATGGCCAAATCAGTTGTATGTGTGACAAGGTATATGGGAGTGAGCAAGGCGTATATTGCCACTCAATTGATTATGAGGGAAACATACCGTTTCCAAGAAAGGAATTGTTCTACTAAAGATATAATATTTGTTATATATATATATATATATATATATATATATATATATATATATATATATATATATATATATATATATATATATATATATATATATATATATATATATATATATATATGGGAAAATTGTTCCATAAGAATAATTTCTGACCCACTTTACTTTATTGCTATAAGGAATCACCTTTGAGCATACATCATTGTTTAATCTTTATGATATTATTCTGTACTCATTGAGCTTTGTCTCACCCCATAGTTGTTGTTTATTTTTAGGACCCGTTGATAGACCAGCAAGGTAAATTTTAAGTTCTACATCTTTGCTTGGAAATTGCATTGTTATTTTTGGTATTATGTTGTATATACTATGTTGTATTTTGGAAGTTTCACTCTAGAGCTCCGTGGATTGTTAAGGTCTATAATAATGATATAATTTAGAATATTCTTAGTATGTGTATGGTTTGGTATTATTTTATTTTAGTCTAAGCACTTAAGCAGTATATGAATGAGTTGTAAATAAAATACTGGAAAATGGAGTCCAAAAGTAATAAGCATGGAAATGGATTTAAAATGGTAAATGTTCATCATATAGATGATTAATATGGTAATAGGTGATAAGGAATGGTTATTTTGGTTCCGATCTTGGGATAAGGGTAGCGTGGTTTTCTCCGTCAATTAATAACTTATAAGAGGGTTCTATGGGTTTAGGTGACTTTATGTCTTCTTATACCCTAGGACCAGTCATGGCTCAAAGATGGGTCGTGACAACTACCATAATGAGCCATCCCTATAATGATCCTTATGCTCCTAATATATTATATTATTATGTACTCACTAAGCTTCATTTAATTCCCTAGTTGTTTAAATCTTTTAAGTAAGGCTAACGAGTCAGCAAGGTAAATTCCAAGCCCTATTCTTTCTCTTGGAAGTTGTTCTGCTAATTTCAAGTGTTGTGATTCTTGACTATGAAGACTATTATGTTAAAGCTCCATAGTTATTAATGGTTTAGTACTAAAATAACATTGGGTTTATTTGTATTGTAAATTGTATTGTAATTACTATTATAATAGTATATTAAGTGATGAACATTTGGATAATGACATGAAATGAAAATTTGGAAATTTTATGAGTTAAGTGCATAAATTGTATTAGTAAGTAAGTATATGGTAATATGTAAAATGATAAATAAGTAATGGGCAATAAAGAAAGGTAATCAGGTTTTGATCTTGGGATAAGGTCCAACATGGTAAATAGAGAAGAATTATAAGTTAAAGGGGTTCTACGGGTTTAGGTGACTTTATGTCTCCCTATGCCCTAGGGCCATCATGAAATAAGTGGGTTGTGACAAAGTTGGTTTCAGAGCAAAGGTTCACGTCTTCTCTAGAGTTTATAAATACTAAGGGTTATAGGGTAAATCATGGAACATAGGAAATTCCTTATTGTCATTTGAATTATATCGCTAAGGCTAGATCCGTGTTACCCATAAAAGTTTAATTCTTTAGTATGATGTATGATATGTGCATAATGATTGCGGAAAAAGAAATAATAATGCAATATAACTGATATATGTGACTGAGTTGTGTGCTATGAAAATGGGATGATATGGATAAAATGTGTACAAAAGAAAATGATTGCTTATGTGAAAAAGTATCTAAATGAATATGTATCTGTGCTTTATTAGGAATAAATTTCCTACTATAGTTAATTGTCAATTATCATTATGGCTTAGTGCAATTGATGTTTTGAAACATATGTACATAGTGTGAATAATCATGAAGGTGTACTAGATCCTTTGTGCTTATAATGTATTTGCACAATAACTGTTAGCTAAATGATATTAAGTGAGAACTTAAATGTGATTTCATGAAAAGTTCATGAAATATGAATAGTGATGCTAATATGTTTATCCTTGCATATAGTAGAGTATGTGCAATGTTTAGGATATGAGATATCCTAAGGCAAGTCATATAATGATAATGAAAGAGACTCTAGGATCTATAAGATTGGATTATGAATAGATAGGTTTTGAATATAGAAAATGTTATGTATGTGCACGTAGTAAAGAATTACAATTGTTAAATAACAAATAAAATACCATAGTTCTTTTGTATCTATACAATATATGACTATTGTATGAAAGTTGAAATGATTGATATGTAGAATGTTATGCTATATGAAATGTTTAAATGTGGCAATGGTTTGATATGTGAATTATATTGAGAAATTTATGGCTTAGATGTTGCCTTATCGACTAGACAACAAGAAAGGTAAAGATTTCTCTGTCACTGATACAAATCCTAAGTATATTAAACTTGAGGCCCAATATCTTTATGCTTGGAAGCAACTCCCTTGAAAGCCAAATTAGATTTTTTCCCCAAGTCTGCAACCTAAATCCAATCTATGATAAAGAACCTTGAAATAAATATGCATAAAGTAATTAGCTTTGATTGTATGAACTTGATTTAAGCAAAAATAAAAAACAAGAGATAACACTCTTAAGAAAAATTGAATTTTTATTGATACAAATACTTAGCTTCATTTTACATGAATGGTTGAGTTTATATAGAGACTCAACCCGGAAATAGACTTAAACATGGACTAGGAAATCTTCCTAAACAAGGATTAAAGTTCCCTAGTTAGAAATTGATTCTTAAACTGATTTCTAAGCAAGAACTAAACCTAAACTCGTTTTGGGCTTTAAACCTAATATAAATAAGCCCAAAACTCACTAATTACTTATCCAAACTTAATTTAATTGAACATGGGCTTATATGATATTGTTAAAGGCCCAAAAACATCAAAAACTAAAGTAAAATAATAAAAATCAAAAAACAAAAATAAGTCACATAGTAGCGTACATGCTCAAGGACATGTCTATGTTCCAAGGCATGTTGAATATGTTTTAGCATAAAGAAGGGAACATGCATAAAAATAAGTCATATAGTAGCGTACATGCCCAAGGACATGTCTATGTTCCAGGGCATGTTGAATATGTTTTAGCATAAAGAAGGGAACATGCTCTGGTACATAGGCGTGTATGACAACCTTTCATGCCTTTCATGCAACACTTGTATGCTTTCTTGTTATGGCCATGTTTGAAACTTGACTCTCCATGTTTTGGCCTTCATACACTTGAATCATTGTCTTTAAACTTTGATTTGAATTGTGAATCCCCATCTTGATGAATGATTCATTCTTGCATTATTGAATTATGGCAAGATCATCCCACAAGCCTTGAATCATATCATTTTACAGTTCCTTGAATTTCTTCATTCTTGCTCTTGTAATGAGACCATGGGAAGTTGAATTAGATCCTTGCCTTTGTATGCTTCCTTGTTTGCATCAATCACTTATGTAAATATCAAGCATAATCAAAGGAAGAATATTAATCTAGTGTGACTTAAAGGAAGATCACTTCGTATTCAGAGAAGAAAGTGATAAATCATGTATGTGTTAAGGTGACTTTTGAGAAAGGCAATTATGTATGTGTAATATAAAAGTTCTTAAACCCATTAAGGGAAAGAAAAAGTTGTGAGGTCAGTAAAAGACCAAAGTAGAATATAATTGATGTTGGATCATTCTAGAAGAAAGGTGTATGAAATTGACAATTATAAGAAGGCATATATGATTAAGGAATAGTCTTTAGAAAGAAAGTAAGGAAGTAAGGATGGTTTACTTGAAAAGGGTAAGTCTAAGCTAAGAATGAATTGGTATAAAAAATAACATGGATTGATTTGGGATAAAATACGTTATATCAAGAATGAGTTCATAATGGGAAGAATACTTGTAAAATAAGATAGTTATGAAATTTGTGGAATTATATGTTGGCTAGAAAAACAACTTAAATCTGGTCAAGCAAAATAATGTAGGAAGGTAAAAATAGTAAATGATAAGGCAAACAATGCATGAGGAAATACTAGATATATGAAGTATAGAATTAAAACGAACTAAAGGAAACAAAAGTCATAACATAAAAGGAGCTTATGAAGCTGACTAATTAGACAAATCCCATCTAAGAGAAGTACTTTATGATGAAATTGAATTGATAATGAGGTAGAATTTAATAAGTTAAAATAAATACCATAAGAAATGGTAAGCTTTAAAAGTAACTCAATGAACCAAGTGTGAGATGGATTAAGTTTTAAGGTGTAAAATATAGAAAATTATGAGGCAAAAGAAATTATAAGAGTTAAATAGACTGTAACATAAAGAATGAAATAATGTAGATAAAGGACTTTTTGATAAGGATAAGATAATAGAAAGGTAAGCCAAGAAAAGTTATAGAAATAAGTGAATGATAGAAAAGTTTAGTTTAAATAGGGTGAAAATTTGAATATGGAAAGTAAAATTAGCCAATAAGATGTTGCAATTGGGACTAGTCCTAATGGATTATTTATTCGATGAAATATAATTGATTGGATACAATGATGTTTTTAATGTTAAGTAAGAACAAGAAGTTTAAATGTTTATGAGTAATATAGAATTCAAAGAGTGAGAAAGACACATGAGTATGAGAGAATAGCATTGATAGAATTTTATTGAAATTGGTGTACGCCCCAAATGAGTTAGACCTAGAGAAAAAGTGAATGTGAAATTGTTAAGGAATGAATGATTTGATGCAAAGTGTATAAAGAGATATGTAATATGACGTGAAATCCTTAAGAAGAATATAACTTATAGAAATATGAATGTTATATTTAAAGCTATAATTATCACCCTAGTGAGGGACACTAGGAAGTGGAAAGATCCCCTATTGTAAGAGAATGACTTGAAATGTTAATGTCAATGTTAAACTCTACTATAATGAATAAATGGTATCTACTCAATGAGGATAAGGCCTCTTAATAGGAAAGTAAATGAGATCTGCCATGAGGTATGTGATGCATATTCTGCAAGTGTACGGATCACACAAGTAATACAGTAGTGAGTGAGTTATCATTCCACTAGAGACTTTAGGTAAGTACTAGCTCAAATGTCTACTAATGTCTATTTATTGGTATTTAATAACAATTATTATAATTATATTTAAGCTAAACTAAAATCTAATTTAAGTAAAATAACAAAAAGGATAATGGAGATGAAATCAGGGAAAAAGGCCCATTCAGGTATTGAATCCCCCTAGCCCCTTATTGTATATCATGAACTACACATCAATTGAATTCATTCCACAAGTTGAATTGGCATTTCACTATATTAGATAAAAATCTCTCTTAAGTAATTAAATCCCTATTTCCTGAGAGGACTGCAAGGAATCTCTTCTCAAGCAAACTCAATTAGGTCATGCATTATATTTGGAAAACTATCTACCAAAGAAGTCTTATAAACCTATCTCTAGTGCCCCAATCAACCCTCAATCTCTATGAGTGATCAATTCATATAAAGTTATCTCTAGTCAATTATATGAAAACAGTCCCCAATTAACAAGCATGCAATTATCAATTGGTATTTAAACAATAATAATCATAAAGATAAAACAACTTAAGGAATGATTTAATTGAATAAAAAGTAATTCAATTTATACAAAAGGTTCTAGAGTTCATCAATACCCAAATTGGAAAGAATTAGTTCATATCACACATTGAAAATAAAGAAAGAATTAAAGAAGTAAGAAATCCAAAATAATTCATGAATAAAGTGTAAAGAAATCCTGTCCTTTGATCCGGGATCTTCAATTTCTTCTTTCCCTTATTATCCTCTCTATAATCCCTAGGCGACTCCCCCTCAAAATGATGTCAGATCTAGTTTTATATTTCTAAAAATTTTCAATGCACACCACTAAACCCACAACTAGGGTTCTAGCCGTGGCAACAGAAGAATCAAAAAATGTAACTTCCCATTGGTGAGACCTTAGCCATGCCTCCACTCGTGGGAGGCTACTAGATAATTTGCTACTTTGCTCTTATCACACGGCTAGAATCCCAGCTGTGACTCAACCCGTGGCAGCCTATATTCTTCCAAAAATTAGCATTTTGGCTTAAATCTTCACCATCCTAGGTCACATTCGGATCATGGCATCCTTTGACACTGGATTAACTAAAAGAACTATGAAAGCACTAAAACAAATAGGTTAAACTCAATTGAAGGCATAAAATACATTAAGAACAGGGCCAAAATATAGTGTTTTCAACACTTATTAGTATGGAAGTCTAGAGATTAGAAAAATCTGTTAGATAAAAGATAATGTAATGAAACAAGATGGTCAAGGAAACAGACACCCCTCCTATAATGTTATAGTAACAATCTAAATGTCCAAAGGTGAAGAAGCTTACTCGAATTCTTACACTGTATGATAAATTAAAGCAAGTTAAGTAATAAGAATTGTTTGATAAGGAACTTACTTTCTAATGAAGTATGACTTTTTATTGAGAGGCTTGCAAGGATAGTGGTATAATTTTGCTCTTAGATGCCCTTTAATGCCACTTGATCAGTGACAAGACAAAGTTGATGGTTTTAGTTTCCTAGGAATGGAGAAAATAGTTACGTGCAAAGAATAATATACTCAAATGCAAAAGATGAAAGGTATTTCAAAGTAACCATAGTTCAAATAAAGGCTTGAAGTTATATAGTAAAAAGGAAAAGAATTAGTTGAAATAAGAATATGGATATCAGAAAACAAAAGTTGACACAAGACTAATAATAAAGATGCTCAAATTTATTGAAAGATGAAGTATGAAAGGAGGATAAGGAATATCATTTAAGTGTTAAAAATTTTTCATGGATCATAAAGGGGCCATATATTTGAATGATAGAAATGAAGATTCAGATAACCATGTTTGAATATACCAAGGAATTGCATTGATTAAGTGAAATTGTATTTCTCCATTGTACTTATCAAAACATAAGTCAGGAATTAGAAAAAAAAAAGTGAGTAGTAACTTGATAATAATATAGAGGAAACAAGTAAAGAAGAAAGAAATGCATAAGTATGATTGTCAATATGATTGTCAATAAGAAATAACATTGAAGTTAATGACATGTACAATGATTAAGTTTGATTGGATACATTATTAGAAGAACTTGAGAATTTAAAAGAATATACATGCCTTTTTGAGCTCAACAGGAAGACCTTACTAAGGAATAAATGAATCTTCTTTAGGAAGATAAAAGGGAAAAAAAATCAAGTTATAGGACATAAGGAACTGAAAAGGAGTTGGACTAGAATAGTATTATAAATACATGAGATTTATTGTGATAAATTTACGAAGTAAAGAAAAACAATGAAGAGTACGTGCGAGATAGTTACTTGACAATAGATATCTTATCACTAAAGTGCTTTAATGATAATGCAATCTTTGAAATCAAAGAATTTTTGGAATTTTTTTTGCATATAGATGCATCAATACCATTTGTGAAATGGTTAGTAGAAATTTATCCTACCTTATTGTGGGCGTGTATAGACCCCTCCATATGATAGTGTGTAATAGGATCTATTATTAAGAAATTAGAAATAACTGCCTAACAATGAATACGATTAAGGGAAGATGAAGTGCAAATATTATTAAATCATTTTATGTAAAGTTGAAAGTTGCAAGCAATATATAAGACTCATGGAACAAGGAACTGCAATTGATGAAATAAAGGAAAAAGTGAAAAGGAATCAAGTTCTAAATTTTAAGTTAAGAATAATATTCATAAGTGAGAAAATAACACAAACATGAATTATGTGTAAAAGGAAATAAATGTAAATTCGACTGCATGAATGTGTATATGCATGTATACAAGCATAAGTATGCAAATGACTTGAATATTAAAATTTTAGAGTAATTGAGACAATTGGTAATGATAAAGAATCTAGTAATATCTATATGCTGAATTGAGATTCTATAGAATTATAAAGCTTTAATGTAAACAAAAAAATTATGAAATTGGTATGTGGAGTTAGGACATATAAGTTAATGAAAGATTTAAGGTGGGCCTTGTTATGTTTTTCAATTGTAAATAACTATGCATATACTGTATGGTTATTATATGTTCAAAAGATGATAAAATGATTAAAGTTGTAGAAAAGGCTTTAATAGAGAATAAATTTATTGAAAAATTTGGTTTGATAAAATAAATACTCAATCCCTAATAGACATATATAGTTAATGATTGATTGACTATGGAATGAATTATTCAATAGAAAATGAAGAACATAAATGGAAATAATTTGTCTAAAGAGTGACGATGACCACTAGACATGGGATTATAGCATTTTAAGATATTCTTCTAGAGGTTTAGAATGAAATAATAAGATAACTATATAGTACTCTAAGAATACTTAAGTTATGATGAGTTGACATGCAGAAATAGACTTATAGTACACAGAGTGAGGAAAGAGATATTACATATTTGATGGCTTAGAGAATTGAGATGACATTGATTTCATTATAGATCTTACAATATAAGAGTTTTTATTAAAAAGGAATCACCAGAGGAATTTGAATAAGAAAGATAGCAAGAAAATGATAGAAAACTCATAAAGAAAATAAATGTGTATGAGAAACGAACTGAGATATGTAGCGTAAGTATTATAAATTGCTTTATGAAATAAGAGTATCAGCTTTGAAAATTTGAGGATGAATTTTCTAAAGGGGGATAGAATGTAATAGCCAAGGTTTCCCTAACCTATTAGAGTTAGCAATGGAGACACTATAATGTTTATGTACTGTGCCATTCAAGGTCTTCTTAATATGTCAAGAACCCTAAGAACATCATAAGAAGTGAACTTAATGAATAATGAGACAATGAGAAAAGAAGATAATCAATTTTGATAAGCACTTTTATAATAAAATGAAAGTTAAACCGAGTTTGACTTAATGTGACTATATTAATAAATTATTTGAAATGTGAATCTAAAGTGTTAGTGAATGAGCATTAACATCTCTCATGTCATTGGGAGATGACAATAGTGACATGAGAACATGATTTCAATCAATGTTACAATGGTACAATAGAAGTGAAATTTAGTTTGACCCAATGAGCCTTTATGATTTACATATCTGAACAATGCTATTGAAGGGCTAGTAAATGAATATTAAAATGTGTATAGAATTTATATAGCAATGTATAGAGTGTGTAGTGATACTAGAAGGTAGAAATATGTATACTAAAGCAAAAGAAATGAAATGAAAAATTTGCTAAGTTACTAAGTTTGAAATGTACACATATGAATTTGTTAATGGGCTTTTAGACTCCAAAGGCCCAATAAATGGCTGGCCCATAAGGACCATAAATGGATGAACACAAGCCTTAACTAGATTTAAAAATAACTAATCATAGTTAAGTGGGTGTAGAATGAGCTAGCCACAAATTTGACTAAGAAGCCACCAAAATTGACTAAGTCAAATCGTTAAGCAACTTGAACTCTCATCCTTCCTACATAAAAGTCTAGATACATTTTTTGTTCTTTCCACACCCTATGATAACTATTACCAAATTAGATGAAATCATATCCATCCAATTGAATTAAATCATAGCCTTCCTTTGAGATTGAGTGACAGCAATTGGATTAGAGATGATTAAATCTCCACCATCCAACCCATAATATATATATGTTAATTCATGTTATGTGTATCATTTCCATATCTCTACACCAAAACTTCACATTACCAAAAAGAAAATCTCTCTCTACACCAACATCAACAAGGGTCTTAACAAATCAATATTTGCTAAGGTGAGAAATCCTCTTCATCCTTTCCTTTTCAAGTTCCAAATATTATTTTGGTATTTAAGTTGCATAAAATCCTCTTACACCATGTATATGTGTTTCAGCCAACATGAAAAATAATGGAGGAAGTGTCTTAAATTCTAATTGAATGCTTACAAGGTTATTTTAGATGGAGACAAATGATGTGAAAGTGTCAAAATAAATTTTAGAAGCTTGATTTAAGACTTGAAAGTCTTAGTAGCGTGAATTTAGTTTAAAAGGGAACTTGGTGTTCTAATGCTAGATATTGATAGTAAAATGATCACATAGATTTTATGTTATGTTAATTTTATATTTCTCTAACTAATTTGAAGATTTGATGAGAATTTATAAGTTTTCCCTAAAATTGATGTAAGTGGGACAAGTTAGGATTCTTATGAATAAGAGTGAATCAATTCAAAATAATTGATGGAAATTGATTATCTAAGTGTTAATTTGATGAATCTATGATTAATTTAAGGATTTGATGAGGAATTAATGGTTTTCCCCAAATTCTAGGATTTACGGAAAGATTGGAGATTTTAAGTATTGAACTTGAAATCATGAAATTAAAGGGGGAATTAAGTTTAAGAATGATCTAACATGATTTGTATAATGTTAATTTTGAAATTCACTTAGTAGAAATCATTTTTCCCAAATTTAATGAACTAGGTTCTTTTAGGGAATTGGATGGTGGAAGTAGAATTAATGCCATCAAATATTAGAAATTTTTTAAATTGATTTACTCAAAGTTGAAATGTAAAATTGGAAGGAAAGGAAATTATCTTTCCTTAAATGAATACTTTTGGCTATTTGAAAGATAATTAAGAGAAAGTGTTGAAATTAGTAACAAGTATATGTATAGTGTGTCTTGACCTTAAAAGTAATAACTTAGTAGTACAAAGAACAAGTTAAGCTAAATTTAAACTAATGACATAACAAAGAAGTGATTATGTGTAATTGAAATGCAAATGTGTAGAATCTAAAGACCAGGACAAGGATATTGTCTAGGAATGCAAGGAGCACCACTAGCATCAAAGTTAAACATAAATAGGAGCAAAGGAGTCTAAGGTGAGTACTTAATAATATAATATGACATTTTCCATATTCTTTGAACCTTTATTGTTCAAACCAATATTTTTGAAATATTCCAATTCCATGATGAGTATGAATTGCCTATTGAATATTGAGCTATTTGATATGATACTCCTTAATGGAATTTGAGTATTGTGAACCTTTCATGTTGATTTTATAATGTGATCATTGAATTCCTTATTACGAACCTCATATGAAGCTTTCTATCGATGTCTATTGATAAGTAGAAATACCCTTCTAATGTGGGGTAATAAATTGGACCTTATGCACTTGGTAAAAGCCTGCGAGTAGAGCGAGAGTACCCAACCTTTGTTAAGAGGGAATGCCTAACTGTAAGACTTGATCAACCTTGCATAATGTGATGCATATGAGTGAGCAAGGCTTAGGCCGCCACTCTTTAATTTATATGTGTGGAAAGCATACTACTTCCAAGAAATGACTATTTCTGCTAAAGATATTATTCCTATCTTAAATGAGAAATTGATCCATAAGAATAATTTTATTTAACACTTCTTCACTGCCATAATGAGCCATCTTAATAATGATCCTTATACTCTTAATATATTATATTATTATGTACTCACTAAGCTTCGTCTTTGTCATGACTCACTTAATAAGTTGTGATGGTCCTAGGGCATAAGGAGACATAAAGTCGACTAAACCCATAGAACTCCATTTAACTTATAATCCTTTACCATTTATCATATGGGACCTTATCCTAAGATCGTAACCTAATTATCTTTCTTTTTTACCCATTACTTGTTTGTCATTTCCTTGTTGACTTATAATGCCATTCATAGACACAACTCATAAATTTCCCAAAGTTGTTTTTCATATCATTAATCAAATGTTTATAGCATCATACACTATTGTAATGGTAATTACAATATAATTTACAACACATGTAAAGCCAATAACATTTTAGTACTAAACCTTTGACTACCATGGAGCTCTAAAACAATGGTCTTCATAGTAAAGAATCACAACACTTAAAACTAGTAGAGCAACTTCCAAGCAGAAGAATGTGGCTTGGAATTTACCTTGCTAACTCATCGACTTGGCCTAAAAGATTTAGACAACTAAGTAGTGAGACAAAGCTCAATGCGTACATAATTATACAATATAAATGGTGAGTATAAAGGGCATTATCAAGAAAAGCTCTTTACGGCAATGAAATGATTTTTAGTCAATGTTGTCATTATGATTCAATTTCTCATTTGAGATGGAAACATCTTTAGTAGAAATAATATTTTATTAGAAGCGGAATGCTTTCCACACATAAATTCAAGAGAGACGGCCTAAGCCTTGCTCACTCACATGTATCACATTACATAAGATTGATGAGGTCTTACGATTGAGCGTTCCCCCTAACAAAGGTTGGGTACTCTCGCCCTACCCATAGGCTTATACCAAGTGCATATGGTCTGATGTATTTCCCCACATCAGAAGGGTATTTTTGCTTATCATTAGGCATCTATAACAAAGTTTATGTAAGGTTTACAGTAAAGGATTCAATGATTCAAATTATTACTTCAACATGAAAGTTTCACAATAGTCAAATGTCATCAAGAAGTATCATATCAATTGGCTCATTGTTCAATAGGCAATTCATGCTCATCATAGAATTGGAATGTTTCAATGATTATGGTTTGAACAATAAAGGTTCAAAGCAAATTGCGTAAGTCATATTATATTATTAAGTACACACATTATACACCTTTGGTCCTATTTACGTTTGACTTTAACGCAAGTGGTGCTTCTTGCACTCTTAGACATTATCCTTATCCTTGTCTTTAGATTCTACACATTGCATTTCAATTATACATTAATCACTTCTTTATTATGTCATTAGTTTAAATTTAGCTTAACTTGTTAACACTTTCATTTTGTTCATTGTAGTGGTCCCTTATTACTTTTATGGTCAAGACATACTATATATATACTTGTTACTAATTCCAATACTTTCCCTTAGTTGTTTTCCAATGGCTCACTTAGAGAAAGATAATTCCTTTCCTTCCTATTTCAACTTTCATAATAGTCAATTTGAATCAATTTAAGCAATTCCCAACAATCAAGAAAACTAATTCTACTTCCACCATTAAATTCCATAAATGAACCTAGTTCATTAAATTTGGGGAAAATCATTTCTATCTATTTGATTTCAAAATTAACTTTACAAAAATTATGTTCAACCATTCTTAAACTTAATTTCCCTTTAATCTCATGAATTCAAGTTTAATTCTCAAAATCTCTAATTTTTCTATAAACCCTAGAATTTAAGGAAAACCACCAATCCTCATCCAATCTTCAAATTGATTATGACATTACGAAAATAGCATAACATAAAACCTATATGATCATTCAATTGCTAATATCTAGCGTTAGAATATCAATTCCCCTATTAGACTAATTTCATGCTACTAAGACTTTCAAGTCTTGAATCAAGCTTTCCTAATTCATTTTAACACTTCTAAATCATTGTTCTTCATTTGAAATAACTATAGATGTATCCAAGTAGAATTTAAAACACTTCCTTAACCATTCACTATTATGGCAAAAATTTTCCTTATGGTATAAGAAGGATTTTATGCAACTAGCATACTAAAATCAATATTAGAACGTAGAAAAGAAATGATGAATAAGATTTCTCACCTTGGTTAGCTTTAGTTTACTAAGGTTCTTGTTGCTATTGGTGAAGAGAGAGAGCTTCTCTTGTTATGGTGGAACTTTGGTGTAGAGTTAGGAAAAATGATGTTTACAACATAAAATTTATATATATATATATGATGGGTTGGATGGTGGAGATTTGATCAAGCTTGATCTAATGGCTAAGATCTAATCTTAATGAATGGTTATGATTTGATCAACTTGGATGGCTAGGATTTTCTCTACAATTGTGAAGTTCATCATATGGTTTTGGAAGTAGCAAAAATGAATGTAGACTTTGATGTGGATGAAGGGACAATTTAAGTTGGAAAAGGAATTGACTTAGTAAAAAATGGTGGCTAGCTTTTCCAACGTTAAGCTTAACCTTGGTTAGCTATTTCTAACTCTAGTTAAGTGTATGATCATCCATCCTTGGGCCTTGTGGGCTAGCCATTCAATGGGCTTGGGCTTTTGAGTCTAAATGCCCATTAATAAAGCCTTATATGCATGTTTTAAGCTTGGTACTTAATACATTTTCCCATTTCATTTCATTCACTTTAATACACATAATTTTACCTTCCAATATCATTACATACACTATACATTGCTAGATAAATCTTGTTCACTCTATAGTACACATTTCCTAACCTTTTATTAGCATTGTTCATGCATGTAAATCATATAGACTTACTTGGTCAAACTAAGTTTGATTTTCATTGTACCATTGCAACTTTGATTAAATTCAACTTCTCATATCACTATTATCATTCCCTAATGTCTTAGGAGATGTCAATGCCAATTCATTAGCACTTTATATTCATATTTCAAATGAATTATTAGCATAGTCCCATTAAGTCAAACTTGGTTTGACTTCCATTTTATCTTAAAATTACTTATAAAAACAATTATATTCCTCACTCATTGTCACATTATTCATTTAGAATTTACCTCTTATGATATTTTCATGGTTCTTGGTGTGCTAGAAAGGCTTTGAATGGTACAATATATGGACATTATGGTGCCTTCATTGCTAACTCTAATAGGTTAGGGAAACCTTGGGTATTATAGTCCCATTCCCTGGTTGTTTAAATTTTTCAGGTAAGGTTGATGAGTCAGTAAGGTAAACTCCAAGCCCTATTCTTTCACTTGTAAGTTGTTCTACAAATTTCAAGTGTTGTGATTCTTAACTATGAAGACCATTATTTTAAAGCTCCATGGTTATCGAAGGTTTAGTGCTAAAATAACATTGGGTTTATATGTATTGTAAATTGTATTGTAATTACTATTATAAATAGTGTATTAAGTGATGAACATTTGGATAATGACATGAAATGCAAATCTAAAAATTTTACGAGTTGATTACATAAATGGTATTAGTAAGTAAGTATAAGGTAATATGTAAAATGATAAACAAGTAATGGGTAATAAGGAAAGGTAATCAGGTTTCAATTTTGGGATAAGGTCCAACATGATAAACGATGAAGAATTATAACTTAAAGGGGTTCTAAGGGTTTAGATGACTTTATATCTCTCTATGCCCTAGGACTGTCAAAGCTTAATAAGTCAGTCATGACATCTCTCTAGTCCAAATGGATTCTAAGAGAACCACAAGTCACTCCTTAACTCTAAAATAATTAAATTACATTGATTACATTAATTAAGAAATGGGATGCTTTCTTTATGTAACAACCCACATCTATCTTAGGAGTTTTAGTGACAAATTATTTGAATTTAGGATTATTATGACAAATTGTGTCACTATATGAAAATTCACGTGTGATGTGATTTATGACTTTGGGACATGTTAAATTAATTTTAATATGCCTAATATGAATTATTATTGTGAAATAAATGGTTTAAATAAAATGCATTAACATGAAATAATTTATTTTTCATAAAATGAATTTTCATGTAAAAAGGTAATTTTTAAGCATAAAATAATTTTATGAGTATTTTTAAAATAAATGTTTTGGGGAAATTTTAATGAAAATAATAAGAAAAATATTTTTATTTTAATTACCCATAATCAACCCCTAATTTAAATAAAAAGCCCAGATACTTAAACGTTCATTACCTAAAAACCCTTCTAACCTAGCTCATTACAGGTATTATTATTGCCCAAAACCCTACATTTAAATAGAAAATTTTAGCTAGCACTCTCATTCCAGCAGCCATCTCTCCATTTTTCTATATTTTGACAGAAAAATTCTCTCAAAATAATTCTCTCTACTGAAATTAAGAAAACACCTTTCAACTTTGTGATTTCTCGCCCGTATTCATAAGTTTTTCTTTCTTTTCAATTTCCTATCTAATTTCTATGAAATAAATTATGAGAAAAATTATTTTGAACTAGTTATTTACTGATTCCTATAGATTTAATTCAGTTTGGGTGTGTTTTTGAAAGAGAAATTAATTTCTCTATCGAAATCACCAACCTTCTTACGCGATTTCGCTAAAGGTGAATCCTATAACTCAAAAATTAAAATTTTCAAACATAAATTCATTAGCGGAGGTTGGGGGGGGGGGGGGCGAGCTACTGCATATTTAGATTTTAAAATGATTTTTTATGTGTTTTGATGAAAAATATTGGATTAAATCATATTTTTACATATTAATGTAATAACTGAAAAGTTTTAGAAAATAAGGAAATTCAAGGTTTTTGCCTTAGAACTTGAATTGGAAAATTCCATGGTTCGATAATTCTATGGCTGCCAAATTGTGGTGATTGATGTTCTAAACTAATATTTGTTTCAGTTGGATGAAAAATAATGATTAAAATCATATGTTTATATATTACTGTAATGAACGAAAAGCGCGAAAACTCATGATTTTCACCCTAAACCTTAAAACTTGGAATTTTCATGCATAATTGTGATCTACAGCTACTAATTCATACATGTGGATGTTCTAAACTAATATTTGTAGTGATTGAATGAAAAATAATGGTTTAAAACACTAGTTTACATATTATTGTAATGACCGAAAAATACCGAAAATAGGAAAGGTTCATGGTTTTGCATCCTAAAACCTAAAATTGGAATTTTCAAGTGCATGCCACACCTATTATTGCCAATTCATATAGATTGATGTTATAAAATGATTTTTGTTATATTTACATGAAAAATCTTAATTGAAACCATGTTTCTACATATTACTATAATAGACAAAAAGTAAGAAAAGTAAGAAAAATTCAGTTTTCCTCTTAATAGGGTATTCGGCCTACCATGGGATTTTTATCCCAATGTCTATAATTTTTATGTGATGTATTTTAATAATTATTAACATGTATGAATATATGATAAATGGTTAAATTGCATATTGGTTGAAGGAATGACTCTAGATAAGCCTAGAGACACTTTGGTATACTTAAGGTATAGCTAAGGTATATTAATCTTATGTTGTGATTAGAATATGAATGTGATTGGAAAATATGGAAATAGATTTTATGATGACTCAATAATGAATTGAGGATCTTGAATTGATGAAGAGATTGATTGAATGAATGGGTTATAATAGTTAAGCATCACATTTGAAAGGTCATTTGTTAAGTTGACATGCATGGAAGTGTTGAGTGTACTAAGATGATTGTTAAAGTGAATTGATATTAAGATAATGATCTATGTTGACCTTAGAAAGGTATGGACATGAATTATGATGTGTTTTCATATGGGCCTATAAAGGATGAGTGTGCAAGACTTTTAAGTCAACATGTTTTGTGCTAATGATGAGTGCACTTATATGTGCAACTCTAAGTGTATGTGAATGTTATATGTGCATGGGATAGTTATAGGATAGGATAGCATGATGATTAAATAAATACTAAGTATTGAATTAAAGATTATGATAGAGCTTGAGGAGTCTTAGAAGTCCAAGGGCTACGTGAATTAGGAGCGAAGGAACCACAAGGTGAGTAAACATTGTATTCATGCTACCAGTATGAGTAAACATTATGCCATTATTACAACTTCAAGCTATCATGATTATGTTATGGGAACCTTTGAGATTCTTGAAATCCAAGTTCACTTCCATTTCAAATTCGACTATGTGATTTCTTTATTAAGCTTGGGTTACCAAAGGACAATTAGTCCAAAGCCATTTGTGATTATCCAATGATAAATATCTTTTGTGATTATTATCTTAACTTATATTCTTTCTAGAACTATACTATCATTGTATTTTTTGTTCAAAAGTTACACTACTATTGCTATTAGGATACTTGTTATTATTGCCTTATGTGATATTATTATTTGGGATTACCATTAGCTCTAGCTATGATACCTTTAACCCTTTATGCAAAAATCCTTATGCCAATATGGGTAATCATCAAAACTTATATACATGGTCTTAACCTAATGAATAGGGGTTATGTATCCACCTTAGCTAGAAAGGGTGGTTTTAGCCGTGGTGCCTAATCAATTTCATGACTTTACAAGTATTAGGTTGGGAGTTGGAATTTGGTATGAGGCCACCTCTCCCTTGAGTGAATGAGCTAGAATAGTCATTTCCTCTTATTGGGTAATAAGTGTTATAAGAGTGATTTATGCAAACCTACTAAAGTGAAAATCTTGTTAAATTGAAAACTGTGAAACCATGATATATAAATCATGAACTATGTGTTATATGCAGTGGCTTTCCTTAAAAATGGGATATATGATATCATTTATGCTATCCTATTTACTCATTGAGATCATCTATCTCACCCTGTTTTCTTATGTGGTTCTAAGTAAGGAATATGAGGAGGTAAGATGATAGCTCAAGCATTCTACTTTGTTTGGTGATTTCTTGTCAAACTGTTTAATAATATTATATTGTGAAGAGATACTCGTAGACGCTCTAGGAGTTTATTTTGGGATATTAATTATTGATGATTTGTCTTAAAACTTTAAATGTTATTTTTCTTATAAGATATTTCCCAAGTGTTTTACTAAACTATTCTTCCGTATATTGAGGTTTCTTATATTATTGGATATTTAAATTAATGCATTGGGTTTGGTACGATCCTAGGGATGAATTGTATATGTATAAGTAGATTCTATAGGCGTGAGTGACCTTATGTCTCCCCATGTTCTAGGACCATCATATCTTTGAAGTTGGGATGTGACACTCTAGCCCTTTTGGGATTTTAGAAAGACCATAAATTCCCTTACAAAATATGAATATATATATTTACATTGAAAAATAAAACGGGAAGCGAATTGATTGAGATTTGGATTTGAAGTTTGGATTTAGATTCCAAGTGGGCTTATATACCCTATTGAATAGGGATCAAAACTCATATAGTTCATTCCACAGTGAAGTGGTCAATTTCAGGAACTAATTGGATTTGCAAACTTTTAGTAGGTAAAAAAAGATGTTATAACTTCTCATTAGGTATGTGTGAAGGGCAAAGACTCTTTTTATATTGAAGTTCCATTTTATTAGGACTGGGAGGTGAGAACCCTACTTAGGGAGAGTGGATTTGATGCTTTACACTTCCCCCAGCCTTTCCCCTATATATATAGTCCTCTCACTTAGTTTTCTTCACCTCTTAGCTTGCTTGATTAGCCTTTGCATCAAATGTACCATCTTTAGTTTAAAGTTTTATTTTATTTATTTTATTTTTTTGTCTTCACTTTGCTATTTGCTCCTTGCTTTACAAAGTAAATTGGGTTGCAACTTCGCAAGCCAACCTGTTAAGTCAAAAGCTTTTTGCCATTTGAGGCAAGCCTTCGCTGCCGTTTGAGGCAAGCCAATGCCCATCATCCAAGGTAAGTTTCCTTTCCCTTTTCATTTTCTTTTCTTTATTTATTTATTTCATATTATTATTTCCCTCTTTGGGTTTTCTTCTCCCTCTAAGGCTTTTTGCCTTTTTTATTTCTCTTCTATCCCATATTCTCTAATTAATCACTCTAATTCAATTCATATCAATTAAAATTTGACTTAATTAATAACTTGGTAATCAATTAAGTTGGTTAAATCGTTTAACTCAACCCTCCTTTTAATCAATGAACTATAATATGATAAAATGCTAAGATAAAAACTAACCCCTTTTGCAAGAAAGACGAACTATGCAGATTTTGATTCCAACTCGAAGGGATACATAGGCATGCTTATTTTAAGCATCAAATCTAAGTAAAATAAACAATATTTCCCCTTTTTCAACTTCTTTATATAGATTATGATTTGTTTTCTGTTCTTTATTTCATTGTGATGTTTTAGGATTAGTTTAGGGAATATGTAACTTCCCTAGAATTCCATGAGTGACTAGAGGGAGTATCCCCTAATTTGGTTTATATTGTAAATTTAACTCTTTTATTGCTTTCATTATTTTGCATTTATTATGGAATGAATGAATGGAATGAATGGTCATACATTTAGTTGTTCATATATTATAAACTATTCATGCATTTATAAACTATTCATGAAATTTATTTTAAGTCATTTTGTATTAAACTTGCCAAACTAATTTAAAAAAAAAAAAACAAAAAACTAGTTCGTGAATCCTTTTTAGTAATCAAGGACTAATCCACTTTTCCTTTGGGATAAATAAATTAGAGTCATTTAATTAAGTTTTCTCCTAACTTTTTCTCAAATAAAAATAAAATTAATCTGGTGACTCTAAATTAGTTTTCAAAATCAATCAATCAGAACTCGAGGGTTTTATGGTGAGACTTAGCTCAAAAGAGCATTTCAATCCCTTTTAGCGAATTGAACTAGTGCTCAGGTGAGGCCTCACAGTTGGCGACTCCAATAGAGACCACTTTCTTTTTAACAAAAGAAATAAGAGGACTACGAAATGGTTTAAATTAAATTTTGGCACTTTTAATGCAAAAATGACTTTTATGCATCATTTACATAGCCTTTTTGCCTCCAAACCTAGTTTTAGGAAAACAGTGAACAGTGAGTAGCATCGAGTGGATAACCCTCCTTAGGTCTATTCGCTAATAGCAAAATCATCCACCCAGTGATAAATCCTTTGGTCTTTTCAAAGGTGTAATGAGCATTCAGTACTGTTGGACCCATAAAAGGCTGCTTAACTCATATGTGATTAGGTATATCGCTGCTCTAGTGTGATGGGTACCCATTACAAGCCACCCTTACCCTCTTAAGTAATGAAACTAGATCCTAACTTTAGGTTGTATGTACCATAATCAAAATGTTATATCTTTGCATTCTCATGGAATGTTTCCCCATACTAATCATGTATTCATGTTATACAAAAGACATGCATTCATCTCAAATCTAAGCTATACCTTGAACCAAAGAAGGGTTAAACACTCTTACCTCCATTCAAACACTTTCCCCATAAACCCTCTCACCTCTATTCAAACACCTTCATGCCTAAACCCTAACACTCTCACCTCTAGCCCAATCACCTTTGGCCCTATAAAACCTTTAACTTCACCTTGGTCTTTAACCTTGAACACATTACCTTAACCTTTAACATAAACACCTGACCCTAGCTGTATCCTTTCAAGCCCTCCTTCTGAGTGTGCACTTTAACCACCTTCAATCTTAAACCTTTAGCCTATAGCTCGAAATGACATTGTCTATTATCTAAACCTTAAAACCCAAGTCAATATACCTAAAACTCTAAAACCTTAAGCCCAAAATCCTTCGCCCATCATACCTTAAACCCAAATATGATCAGCCTACAACATTAAAAGGGAATAATTTTCCCTTAAAGTTTATATGCCCATGGTCCTGTTTCTTTCCTAAGTACTTACCTTATTCTCTTATTTGGTTTGAAGGTACCAATGACCAATTTGATTGACATGGCTTTCCTAACCACACTTGTGACTAGCCTTATTAAGAAGAAATAAGACATTTCTAAGCTATCCTAACTGTTCAACAAGCCCAATTCAAGGAGCAAAGGTAGTCCATCATTATGGAAATATAATCCATGATTAACTAAGAAAACCTTAACAAAAGTAACCTTAACCACAATCTGAACTAGGCCCATCTTGAGAAACCTGCCAATACTCAATCCCTAAGCACTACTACTCAATCTAGCTCTTCCTCTCTCCTATATCCTTTTCAAAGTGGGGAAGCTTTCTCTCATTTAGACACCAAATTGAACATGGATAAACTTGAAGTTGTGGAGAAAACCATCAAATCTCTAAAGCATTGCAATGGCTTAATTAATATAGATAGCTTAGCCTTGTTCCCTAATGCCAAGCTTCCTCCCAAATTTAAAATCCTAAACTAGAAAAATTTGATGAACCCACTTGCCCTAAAACTCATTTAAAAATATATGTAAGGGCAATATAGCCTTGAGGACTTAACAATGAGCTCTTTGCTTAGCTATTGCAACAATCACTAACTGGTGGTGCCATAAAATGGTTTCTTTCACTAAACCAAAGCCAAAAGAGAAACATGGGATGATATCTGTCATGCTTTTATCAAATAGTGTCATAATAATAGTGAAGTGAATGTCACTAGGCATGACTTGGAAACCACCAATCCAGATGAGTCTATCTCTATGTTCCTTACTAGGTGGAGGGCTAAAGCTGCTCAAATGGTAAACAAACCAACCAAGCAAGAACAGGTGGATATCCTTGTCAAGAATCTACTTCCAGCCTACCAAACCCGTTGCTATCCCAATACTTGCCCACCTTCAAAACTTTGATTGCAACTGCATTACGGGTTGAAGAATGCATCCAAAGAAAATCATTTCAACTAAAATTTCCAAGCACCAACCTGAACAGTGAAAAGAAATTCAAACCTAACTTGACCCCACCTTACCTTAGCCATAAGTGGTATGATATGAAGAAGTTCAAACCCAGCTAATCTGACATGTTTGAGATTGAATTTCAAGTTTAAGTCCAAATCTCAAAGTCTGAGTCTAAATTTGAATCCGAGTCTATCCTCTTATTTTCTTTTTCATGTATTTTTTATCGACCATGTTAGTCTATTTTCGTTATCTTGTAATAAAGTTTCTTTTTATAATAAAATATCCATATTTTTCTTTTCATTATTTGTGCATTAATTTTCTTATCTTCCATGTTTAGTTCAATATGGATGAGCTTAAAAAGATGATAGAGAAAAAAAAAAGAAAAAGAAAAGAGAGAAATGCACAATCAATTAAATCTACCACAGGTAACATATGTTAGAATTAAGGTGCCATCAATAATCTCTTTGCCTCCTCCTAACAAAAGAAGGTCAAGTGATCAAATAGTTAAAGCAAAAAAAGCAAATCAAATGAAATTACCCATTGTGCTTTGGATAATTAGATGGGGCACCTTAACAAAAAGTAACAAGTTCAAAGAAAACCAAAATTCAAAGAATAAAGCCCTTTAACTTAAAGAAAAGCAGCGACCCAAATCATGGTAGAATGTTTTCTTCCAAATTTCCTTAATTCAAGCTTTCTAAGTTGAAAATCTAAAAGGGCAGCTTCGGCAAAAGTTAGAGCTAAGAGAGAGAGAGACAACACTCATCCTAGTTCTTTAATATCATCTTCCTTCGTGCCTAAAGGCACATCAGCCAAAGTCATCAAATCATCTTTAATCAATCTGTCTCATCTTATATTTTCTAAAATTGTCCCCCCTCATTAGATGCTATTCTTTAAAGTTATGTTCTCTTCAATGCCCTTATCCTATAGTAGGGCATGTCTTTTTATGTCATCATCATTTTTTAATTCATCTTGTCACTTAGCTTAAAAGGCTAATACATAATATTTCATATTGCCTACCACTAGTTTGTTATGTCGCTATCTCTCAAGTTGTCTCCTCACTAGCCCTTTACCTATTCTTAAGGGCTCTTTCTTTCTATCAGTGTATCATCTCATTAAGTCAAACTAATGAAGTGTCACTCCGAGAGTCTCTTCAATATCAAATAATAAGAATAACTTAACTTGCTGTTTTCCATGAATCATGCTACAAATAGCAAAACCATACAACCTCCCTGATCATTTTCAGAAGTTCCAACCCACCTTTCAACCATTCCTAAACTATATGAAATCATATTGTTCTATCCTAATCCTCTTGGGAAATCATATCATCCTTTCAAGCTCAAGCTTCATGTCATTTATGCCTTATCATCATAGGCAGAACCAAAAATCCCAAGTCTCTCAGGACTCATTATCATTGAAGTTAGTTTACATGACAAAATTGAAAAAGCCTAAGAAGGGCATGAATTAGTCAAAGCTCATCCCATTCCTCTTTGGCAACACCTCATTATCCTTGAAAGGATCAAGCTTCCTTGGAAAAAATACATAATCGTTAAGATCAAAGTCTCTTAAGGCCTACAAACCATTCTTAGTTTAATCCTCGTAAATTGATTCAACCATGTCAAAGGGGCAAACTCTTATCCATAAGCCTATGATCTCCTTATGTCCAAAATATTTAGCACCATACTTGAGCTAAAGCCAACCATCTTTAAAAGAGGTCCAAAGCACCCTTATAGAAAACCTAAGCTAAGAAACTATCCTTAAAGCCTAAAAGCCTTTTAAACAAAAGCCTTCATCACAAAGCCTAAGCCTAAAAGCCTTCACTACGAAACCTAAGCCCAAAAGTCCCTTCTTCACAAAGCCTAATCCTAAAAGCCTTCACTATAAACTGAAGCCCAAAAGCCTTCACCATGAAATCCAAATAAAAAAGCCTTCACCACAAAGCCCACTCCAAAAAAACCTTCATTTATGAAGCCCATGATCTCCTCCAAGGCTAAATCTGACTGAGACTTTCAAATTGATTTCCTATCCTAACCTTTCCTCTAAGCTAGGATTAGCCTCTTAGCTCAACCTCCTACAAAATCTAGCCTCCTTGCCTAATCTCTCTAACCTACCCTTAAGGCAAAACCTAATCAAGCCAACTTCATCTCCCTAATTGCACTGCCAAAGACTTGACCGAGCCTTTCAATCTAAACTTAACTGAGCCTCTAATCTAACTTCTTATGTAGCCAAACCTAACCCGAGCACTACAATAAATATGTGATATTGTGATAAGATTCATAGTGATGAAATTAATTTTGTCACAAAAAATGTTCTTATTGTGACAAAAAGAAAATTTATCATATTAAGCATGGAATAGTGTCGAATAATGACAAAATAAATTTTTGTCACTTTATTTTGTCATGATAAAGAGAGACATAATGTGTATAGTAACAACAAAAAATTTTGTCACAATATTTTGTTACTAAAATTTAGCGCCAAAATTTGGTGCTAATGTTATTCGCTTATTATGACAAAAATGTATTAGCTACAAATAACTTCTCTCACAATAAGTATATGTTATAGTAACAAAATGAATTTCTCATTACAAATCAATCGGTTAAATATAATAATGACAAATTGTGTTTGTCACAATAAATTTTCGTATTTCATGACAAATTTTGTTATAAGTATAGCATGACAAATAACTTTCAGCACAAAAATATTTATAACTAAAAATATTATTTATTATAAAAATAATAAACATAACCATCTATATATATACGATAATTTTTCATATGATATCAACAAAATTTTATAAAAAATATAGGATGTGTAATTTATTTTGGTGAATATTTTTATTACCACATTAAAAGTAATAATATCAAAATTATTTAAAAAATATATAATTATAAAGAGCTTAAACCAAGTAGACTATAAAATATTTTATTATTATTAATTCAAATAATTTCAAAACGTAAAAAAATATAGTTATATATTTATATAACTAAGGACTAAAGATAATAATTTTACAAGTAATTAAATTATTAATTAATTTTCTACGTATCTTATCAAAACTAATTACGAAGCATATATAAAGAGAGAAATTAATATTTACAAATGTTATATTTGTCCAGTCACTCCAACCATATATATATATATATATATATCCAAAATAAGTGTTTCACTATTAAACTAAATTCATTTAAATTTTTCATTAACCATTATATTATATATATTAGAAGAAAAGTTAATATAAAAAATATAGGATGTGTAATTTATTTTGCTGAATATTTTTATTACCACATTGAAAGTAATAATATCAAAGTTATTTAAAAAATATATAATTATAAAGAGCTTAAACCAAGTAGATTATAAAATATTTTATTATTATTAATTCAAATAATTTCAAAACGTAAAAAAAATATAGTTATATATTTATATAACTAAGGACTAAAGATAATAATTTTACAAATAATTAAATTATTAATTAATTTTCCACGTATCTTATCAAAACTAATTACCAAGCATATATAGAGAGAGCAATTAATATTTACAAATGTTATATTTGTCCAGTCACTCCAACCATATATATATATATATATATATATATCCAAAATAAGTATTTCACTATTAAACTAAATTCATTTAAAGTTTTCATTAACCATTATATTATATATATTAAAAGAAAAGTTAATCTAAAATTTTTACTTTTTTTTTTCTTACTGTTAATAGCCTAGTAAATAAAACCCTATAATAGCCCAACAAATAAAACACTAATAAGATGTTAAACCTAATTAGCCGCCACTCCCCTACGCTCTTTTCTCTATATATTATCTATTCTACTGCTCTCTTTTATTATTCGTTGTATTCAAGTCATGATTTGGTTTTCTTCCTCCATTTTTTCTTGATCACTGGATAGTATGTTTTGCACGTTTTACTTTTTTTTTTTTTTTTTTTTTTTTTTTTTTTTTGAGCACATTTTTTATTTTTCAAAATGAATAAAAAACCTTTTCTTTTTATAATTTAATTTTTAATCATATACTTTTTGTTTATCTTTCATTTTAATGTTCCATAATCTACTTTTATGGTTTTTTTTTTAATTTATTATTTGCATACCTGTGATTGTTTGTTAACAAAAAAAAAAAAAAAAAAAAAAAGATATCAAGAATTAAAAATTTTTTCATTTTTATTGGGATCATAATTATCACATAGAAAATTCATATCCATTTTTATATTCGGGTAACAAATTTTTAATGTGTTAATTTTTATTTTTATTTTTAAGTACCTTTATTTCATTTATTATCTTTATAATTCTTTATATATAAATGCATCTGTCATTGAATTTGTTTTGATGTACATTTTGACAAGTTTTTTGCCGCTAACCTATTTTTTATTCATTTTTCTTATTACAGGAGACGTCGTAGCAAATGAGCTCAAAATGTTCAATACCTACGGTTGTTAGCTTATCATGATGAGTTGAAGCCAATTTTAGAGATTTTTTATTTTATTCTTTTTCACTATATGTAAAGCCATTCAAAATTTTTTTTTATTTGAAGTAAATATAGAATATAAATACATAATGTGTTTAGAATGTCTAATTAAATGTATTCTCTTACTCAAGATCATTCGTCCAATCTTATTAATATTTTTTATTATTAGTAATTAAATTATTTTCTTAAAAATAATAACTGAATTATCAATATATATATATATATATATATATATATATATATATAGACAAAATATATTTTACATTTATAAGAAATATATTTTGGTCATTGTTAATATTTTATGACAAATTTATTTTGTCACAATATCTTATTTTGTAACTAGAAAACTTATTATATGGTGATAAAATACTTTTTTTTTGTGATAAAATATTTTCTTATTTTCACAAATAATTTGACACAACAAATTAGTTTATGTGACAAATTCACTTTGTCACAGTATGTTTTATTTTATCGTGAGAAAATTTTAATTTGTCACAATAAACTTATTAAGATAAGCTTATTATTACTAACACGGTGACAAGCTAAATTTGTCACCAAAAATGTAGTTTGACAAAATTAACTTTTATTGTAACAAATTAATTTGTTGCAACAAGCTAATTTTCTCTACAAACCTAACCTAGCCTTCCAAGATGCCCCGGTCATGATCTTCTCCAAAGCTAAACTTGACTTAACCATCCAAACCAATCACAAACCAAACATTCTCCAAGGCCAAACCTCCTTATGCCTTCCAAGTTGACCAACTTGACCTAACTTGGCTAAATAACCTCTTCTAAAGTTGAATCAATAGCTTTTGTTTGACCTTTCAACCATTCTCATGCTCAGTCAAAATTGAGTACGACTTTACCATCCCCCAGCTAGTCTATTTGAAAAAAATGACTAAACCTCTTTCCTTTATCATTCTAACGTGAGGGAACCTCCCTTCTAAATATTCACCTTTTGAAATGGAGGCATCTTTCTCCTAGAAGATCAACACTTTTATACCAAGTTGGTCCTTTATAGGTTCAAAGTATCGATCATTGCATAGTTAGATACATGTTACACTATAACAGGTCGTTAATTAGACTCTTGAATTAAGACATATCATAATCTGAATCAAGAAGGATCATCAATATAAATTTTTGAAGTAAGACTAATCGTCAAACTAATAATCATCAAATAGAATTCCTAAACCAGGACTAGGACCATCAACTTCATTAACCAATCAACCTAATCAATCAATCTCTTTTCAAGAAGCAATGTCAACCTCAGGATCATTAAACTGGCATAGGGTCAGGTTTCTCTTCCAACATCATACCTATCTTAGGATAGCCTTAGGATACATGCATTAAATTTGAATTTTGTATCTTCTTTATAAATAGACCCATCATAGGATAGCCTTAGGATCTATAATTTAGATCTGATTTAGGTATTTCTTTTAATCAGACCCATCCTAGGATAGTCTTAGGATCTATACCTTATCTGAATTAGGTATTTTCTTTACAATCAGACCATCCTAGGACAACCTTAAAATCTTCAACCTAGCACAGGGTTAGGTTTCTCTTCAAAATCAAATCATCCTATGATAGCCTTAGGATATTCCACTCATAAATGTCTAGAAACAATCACTTAGACATCTTTATAGTTTCTTTTTTCCACATCTTTGAACTTTAACCCAAAAATAATAAGCCTTTAGCCTAGATATCATTATGGTTCATTCTCTCACCTTCTGATTGGCGTTTTGCAACACAGGGAGCTTTGCATTTATAATAACTCAACGACTAATTCTATCCTAGCTTTAGGCAAGTGCACCTATCCTTTAGGTAGTATAGCAGTAACGAGGTTGATCCATAAAGACACTGACACAAGTACTAGCTCAAACTTAATTATTGTCTAGTTGAACCAAATTTAAGATTAATTAAACTAAACTATTTAAAACTAATCTATGAAAGCAATAAAGGATAGATGAAAAAAAATCAATAGTGAAGTTCATCTAGCTATTGAATTCCCCTAGCCTCTCATGCATGTCAAGAATAATGGTATGAATCATTCAAATAATGAATTGAATAGGACTCTCACTAAATTAGATAGAAACCTTTCTCAAGTGATTAAATCCTTAACTTCCTAAGTATTATAGGGGAATCTCTTCTCAACTTATAATCAAATAGGAGCAGCATTAAATTCAAGAGATTAACATCCAAAGAAGTCTTATAGGTCTATCTCTAGCACCCCCATCAACTCTCTATTGCTATGAGCGATCTATCTATATCAGGGTATCTCTACTCGTCCAATATAGAAATAATATCTAATTAATGATTTGGTAATTTCCAATTACAATAGATATCATAAGTCATGAAAATAAAACAATCCAAAGATAAATTGATTCAAAACAAATTATTCAATTCATACAATTAAGAACTAAGGTTCATCTTTATCTAGATAAATAACAAATTAGTTCATATCAGAGAATTGAAATAAAGAAATACAAGAGAAGGTAAAGGAAACTCAAACAATCCATAGACAATGAGAAATCCCTACTTCAATCTTGACTCCTCTTTAAAATCTACAGCTTACTAGATCTTCACCTTGAAAATTCTACACAAAACTCCTTCTCCCCCTTTGAGGGTAGCTATTAAAAACATAAGGAGAAAAAGCTCCTTTTTTTGATGTAAATTATGTCCTTTTATAGTGCTTTGAGGCTCATTGTGATTTAGATAAGTGTTAAGCATGGATTGGCCAATTTTTACCAAGTCAGCATAGATAAGCTAGGTGCCAAGATATAATATATGGATTGCATGCCAATTTTAGGTTAGAAAATAAAGGAATTAGAATTTTAGGTCACCTAGACATTTATAGCTCTTTCTCTTACTTTCCAAAAGTACCTAAATCACCTAAATCGGACCTTTATAGCTTAAGTTATTCTCCAAATATTGCAAGGTATTCAAAGCTATCGGAACTCTATAGTGTCACATGGCTAAGGACACGACCATGGCTTTTGGGTGTGTAAGGCTATTGGAATTCAAGCTAAATGACAAGATAAGCAACATGGCCATGCCATTGGGCATGTCCATAGCCAAAATTGTCTAGATATTGCACCGTTTCTCAATTTTTAATCGTGATTCGAGCTTAAATGATCACGATATTCCAAAATATGAATAATTTCTAGAAATTAATCTGAAAAGTACTTGAACAAACAAATCAAACTCAATTTAAAGGCTAAAACATGCTAAATCAAGGGGAAAAGCATAAGAATTCATGTACTTATCACCTTCATTTTTCCATTTATTTTCACCTATAGATATCTAGCCCTTAGTCTAGATATCCCTGTGGTTCCCATTTCCATTCCATCCTTTTATCAAAATCTATCAACTCCACCTATAAATATCTAGAAAACAAGCACCTAAGCATCCTAGTGATTCCTTTTGTCATCTTCCTTTACTTGTAAAATTCAACTACGCCTTTCTCCCAAACATATCCAAACTTTGACTCAGACATCCTTTTGGTTCTTTTTTTCTTCCCTCATCCCTGGGTCCACTATCATTAGAATCACTTTTCAATTAAGACAATTCTAATGAGGAGGTAGTTGTGAACCTTTAATTTTACATGCTCATGATTTAACTGTAGCTTGACACTTATTAAGATTAGTGCGCTACACAGAGTTGGTACGATAGTCTTGCTAGTCATTTAGTAAGCAAGGGTCAAAGGGGCAGTGCCATGTTGAAAAAATAGATTTCTTGTATTTTGCATCCTCTAGTATGTGGTTGAAACTTAAAAGCACTTAGGCTCAACAAAGAAACCTCTGGAAGCTGAATTGCTAAAAACTGCCAAAATGTAAAAACAAGAAAACGGAGTATCAGTAACCAAAATTTATCCCTTTGACCTCTGAATCACCTTAACACAATTGGAATCATGAAAAATGGATGAGAAACAGGCTAAAATGGGTTAAAAGGGCAAAATCATCTGATTGACATATAGACCTATGTGACAACCATACAATCATGTGTGGAGACTACATAGGCTTATACAGATCTAGTACCAAAACTCCACTTTTTTTTTTCATTTTTTGACCGAATCTCACATCGAAACTTTATAAACTCTTCCCTCAGTCTTTCCTTTATATATTAGGGTCCTCCCACTTAGTTTTCTTCACATCTTAGCTTTCTTGATTAGCTTTTGCATCAAGTAAGCCATCTCCACATACTTGATATAAGCTCTCTACTTTAAAGTTTTCTTTTATTTTATTTTTATCTTCACTTTTCTATTTACTCCTCACTTTGCAAAGTGAGTTAGGTTGTGACTTCTTGAGCTGATCCATCAAGTCAAAAGCTTCTCACCATTCGAGGCAAGCCTCCACCTGCCGTTTAAGGCAAGCCACTGCCCATCATCTGAGGTAAGTCATCGCCCAATGTCTGAGGTAAGTTTTCTTTCCCTTTTCATTTTCTTTTATTTATTTATTTATTTATTTTATTGTTTCCCTCCTTGGGATCTCTTCTCCCTCAAGGCTTCTTGCCTTTTTTATTTCTCTTCTATCTAATACTCATAATTAATCACTTTAATTTGATTCATGTTAATTAAATTATGACCTAATTAACAACTTGGTAATCAATTAAACTGGTTAAATCAATTAATTGAATCCTTCTTTTAATCAATGAACCATAACTTGATAAAAGGCTAAGATTAAAAATAACCCCTTTCATAAAAAAATGCGAACTACGTAGATTTTGATTCCCATTCAAAGGGATACATAGGCAGGCTTGTTCCAATCATCAAATCCAACTGAAATAAACAATATTTCCCCTTTTTTCACTTATTCATATTGATTAGGACTTGTTTTTTTGTTCATTATTGTAACAACCTACACCTACCCTAGGAGTTTCGTGACTAAATTTCTTAAATTTAGAACTATTATGAGAAAATATGTGCTTTTATGAAAATTCATGTGTATTGTGATTGATGAGTACATAGCATGTTAGAGTAGTTATAAAATACATAATATGAATATTATTGTGGAATAAATAATTTATGTGATGTGTATAAGCATAAAATAATTTATTCCACATAAAATAAATTTTCATTCAAAAAGCGATTTTTAAGCATAAAATAATTTTTATGAGCATTTTTAAATAAATAATTTGGGGGAAATTTCAATGAAAATAATAAGAAAAATATTTTATTTTTAATAACCTATAATCAGCCCATAAATTAAATAAAATGCCCAATTTCCCAAAAGCTCACTACAACAAAACACTCCTAACTTAGTTCATTAAGAGTAAACTTGGAATTTGACCAAAACCCTAAATATTCAAACTAAATTTTACCCAGTCCTAAGGGAGACAACCACCATTCTATTTTCTATAATATTTCCAATAGAAAATTCTCTCAAAAATATTTTCTCAATTGAAATTCACAAGCTGCTTTCAAACCTTGTGATTTCGCAATTGTTTTCATAAGTTTTTCTCTTCTACCAATATATTATTTGACTTTTATGAAACTAATCATGAGAAAATTATTTTGGGCTGTTTATATACTAATTTTCTATTGATTAAATTCATCGTAGGTGAATTCTTGAAAGAGAAATTGATTTTTCCATTGAAAACACAACCCTTTCTACACGAATTCTACAAAGGTGAACCCTAAAACTCAAAATTTGGAATTTCATGCATAAACACAAAGGGGATTGTCAATTTGTATTTCATTGTGTTCTAAATTGATTTTTGTTGTGTTAGATGAAAAATATTGATTTAAAATATATTTTTGTATATTACTATAATGATCGAAAAATATCAAAAAACCAGAAAACTCATGATTTTCTCTCTAAAACCTAAAATTAGAAAATTTCATGCATATAAATATCCATGGCTGCTGATTCATAGGTATTAGTGCTCTAAAATGATTTTTTTTTATTACATGAAAAATATTGGTTTAAACCATGTTTTTATGTATTACTATAATGACCAAAAAGTACCAGAAACAAGAAAGATTCATGGTTTTCATCCTAAAACCTAAAGTTGAAAAATTTTTAAGCATATGTATCTATATGGGTGCCAATTTGTACATTAGAGCATTCTAAAATGATTTTTGACATGTTTACATGAAAAATATTGGTTTAAATCATGTGTTCGCATATTACTATAATGAACAGAAAGTGCGAAAAGTAAGAAAGTTCATGTTTTCCATGATTATAGGGTATTCGGCCTACATTGAGAATTTAATCCCAATGTCTATAATTTTTATATGATGTATTTTAATGATTATTGACATGTATATATGAATGATAAATAATTTAATTGCATGTTAATTGAAGGAATAACTCTAGATAAGTCTAGAGACAATTAGGTATACTTAGGCCTAACCTACATTGTGATCAATATGTGAATATGATTAAGTAATATGGGAAATAGGTTTTATGATGAATTAATAATGAATTAATGATCTTAAATTGACTATGAGATGGATAGTATGATTCAAAACAGATAAGCATGACCCTTCAAAGTTACTTGTTAAGTTGATATATATGTGAAGTGTTAAATGTACTAAGTTGAATGTTAAATGGACTTTATATTAAGATCATGGTATATTGTGTTGACCTAAGTTATTTCAAAACTTAGTCAATCTCTATTTTGATCTTGTCAATCAAATTAAAAGCTATCTAATATTTTGTTTAAGTGTTTGTTTTGCATAATATATCATATTTATTGATTGAAATTGAAAGCAAATCAAAATCTTTCAAAGTATATTGGATTGCTTCTAAGTCATGACTAAGATGATGAAATCATGACTGTGACCATGAAATCATGAATGTGACTATGTAATCATGACCAAGAAACTTAAGAAGCCAATTCGATCAATTTCACTCAGAGCGAATCGCAACTGCGACCATGAGCATGATCTTTGATTCGCGATAGCGAATTGGTAGTCACGACTGTGATATTCATACTGAGATCCAAGCTTGCAATGGATAGTTCAAGAACCAATAAGAAGATGCCACGTGTTATCTAGCCATTGTGAATTATGAAGATCGTGACTGTGAAATGTTAGTCGCAACCGTGAAAATGGAGTTGCGACCGCGAAAAAGGCTTAGTGGCCGCGACTCAACTCTGACAGTGCATTTAATGCAAGATATTATGGCTGTTGTGAGGATCCTTCCTGGTATCTCTTTGTAATAGGAATTTAGAGGATAGAAGCTATAAATACCCCCTCTAAAGACCCTTATAATGATCTAACGACTTTCATTTAAGTCAAACTCTTGCAATTTTATTTCTCAAAGCGTTTACCTCTCAATTATTATCATTTGGTTGTTGTAAGAGCATTGATAGCTCAAAGGGTTGGGTGTTAGCCTTGAAAACACATATTGCTAGGTTGAGAGTGAGCCATTAGAAAACTCTTGTATAGGTTTGAGTGTGAGTCTAAGGGAAACACTTGTAAGAGTTGTGTGTGAGCCATTGAAAACACAATGTAAGTTTGGAGTGAGCTTGAAACTTATTGTAAGCATCATCTAGTAGTAGAATACCCAATTGAGTTTAGGGAGTGTATATGAGTTCGTTAATACCCAAACCACCATAAAATTGATTGTGTTCATTCTCTTTCCCTATTTCTTTCTATCTGATTTTTAATTTCCCACCAATTCAAATCCCCTTCTTGGTGTATAAGGGCAAACAAGTGGTATCAGAGCTTTGGTCTCATTCTACAAGCTTAATTGTGTGAGAAAAGATCAAAATGGCCAATAAAGGGATACATCACCTTAAGCCACGCTTCGATGGTATCGATTATGTACATTGGAAATATAGAATGGAGGTATATCTTGATAGTGATGTCATTGATGTATGAGATTGCATAATCAAATAATGGAAACCTCCATCAAGAAAGTTGATGATGTTGAAGAATTAGTTCCTAAAGAAGAATAGGTGGATGCACAAAGAAAAGCTAACGGGAAAAATAAGAGCCATGGCAATTCTTCTTAGTTCATTTTCAAGAGAAGAATGTGGTAGAGTTCAACATTGTTTAAGTGTGTTTAGCATTTGGAAATCTTTAGAAAACTACCATGAATGAACTAAGCAAGTCAAGGAGAAAAAGATTCAGTTATACACAACTGAATATGAGCTCTTCAAGATGAAACCCAATGAAAGTGTCACCGATATGACAAATAGGCTTCTAGCCCTTGTCGCCAACATAAAGAAATTAGGCAAAGTATGCACCTTGAATGACATAAACTACAATATTCTCAAAACTCTCCCAAAGAAAGATTATAGAGCTAGAATCACTGGCTTAGAAGAAGCTAATGAGGATCTTGGAAAGGTTTCTACCGATGTCCTCATTAGAAAACTCCTTACTAAAGAAATGTCTCTATTGATAGAAAAGGAAGAGAATCAAGAGAAGGAGAAAAAGAAATCCTTAGCTCTCAAATCCTCCCTCAAAAGCAAAAAGTAATGTGAGAGCTCAAGTGAATCAAAGGAAAGTGAAGAGGATGATGATGATGAAGAACTTGCTATGCTTTTAAAAAGGGTCAAAGACATCATCAAGAGAAGAAAGAAAGAAAAGAGACCCTTTAGGAGATCATCATCAAATTACAGCTCAAACTCAAGCAAAGAAAAGAAGAATGACATTACTTACTGTGAATGTGGCAAGTAAGGTCATATAAAAACAGAATGTCCCAACATCAAGAAGAAAAAGAAATGGGACAAAGAGAAGAAGAAGAAGGGCTTCAAAGCAACATGGGATGATGACGCCTCAAGTGATAAAGAGGAAGAGGATGTTGCAAACTTATGTTTCATGTCCTTAGAGGACTCATCAAATGAGGTAAGCTCTAACCCTCAATCATGTGATGATATCAATGATGATATGCATGATGAGAATGAGCTAATTAAATCTATGAATTTAAAATGCAAAATGTATAAATCAAAAATGAAATTTTTTAAGGAAAAGCATTCTAAGTTGGGGGAGAATTTTAAAGAATTAGAAAAGCTTGTTTTAAGCTTGAAAACCTCTAATGTTAGCTTAAAAAGCTCATTAGAGGAAATCACTTCTAAAAACACATCTTTTAATTCTTTATATAAAGAAAACAATGCTTTAAAAATTAAGGTTGAAGAATTAAGAAACTCAATCTCAAAATTTCACAAAGGAAAAGAAGCAATGGATACTCTTATTGGATCACAAAGGCTACCCCTTATGAGATATGGTCTTGGCTTTGATGGCTCATCTCCATTCACATCCTCTCCTACTATGTTCATAAAAGCTACAACTCCTCAAAACTCTAGCATTGAGGTAATTCATAAGGAAGTGAAAACACACACTAAACCTGTAAGTCCCAAAAGGACTTAAAAGGTTACATTTGACTCAAGAGCTAAGCCTCAAAGAGTTAACCATACATTCATATATCAAAAAAGGCATGCTTAAAGACATCCACAACTACAACATAATACTTGTCCTTATTCATATCATAATATTGTGAAAAGACCAACATTTTTTGACAAAATGGCTAAGAATACCTTCAAGTCAAAACTCAAATGCCATTATTGTATGAAAGATGGTCATATAAATGTATTTTGTTATATAAGGAAGGATCAACTTAAGCTTGAGGACCCTTCTAAGGCTAACCCCTAAGGATCTAAGTATATTTGGGCACCTAAAACAAGATGATTAATCTTTTCTTGTAGGTGTGTCTCAAATCCACTACAAGGAGAACAAATGGCATATAGATAGTGGATGTTCAAGACACATGACCAGAATGCAAGCCTCTTCACAAATTTGAAAGAAAAGAGAGGTGGAAACATCACATTTGGTAACAGTGCCAAAGGTAAGATAGTTGGCATTGGTACCATTGGTAAGAACAATCTTTCTCTCATTGAAAATGTTCTTTTAGTTGATGGTTTAAAATTTAACTTGCTTAGTGTAAGTCAATTATGTGACAAAGGTAATAAAGCCACCTTTGACTCTAAAACATACATTGTCACCACTTTAGTTAATGACAATGTAGTGTTTAAGGGTGAAAGGGAGGGCAATATCTATATGATTAACTTAGATGATTTGGCTAACCAAGATGTCAAGTGTTTCATGTCTATTAGCAATGAATCTTGGCTTTGGCATAGAAGGCTTGAAGATGCAAGCATAGAGCTTCTTTATAGTCTATGCAAGGATGAACTTGTTGAAGGACTTCCAAAGATCAAATTCTCAAAAGACAAGACATGTGGACCTTGTCAAATGGGAAAGTAACACAAGTCATCCTACAAATCAAAAAATATTGTAAGTACTTCTAGACCCCTTCAACTTATTCATATGGATTTGTTTGGACCTAGTAGAGTTGCTAGTTTAGATGGAAAAATGTATGCATATGTGCTTGTTAATGACTACTCTAGATTCACTTGGGTTAGTTTCTTGACTCATAAGAGTGTTGATTTTGATGCATTTAAAAGTTTTGCAAAAAGAGTTCAAAATGAGAAAGGCTACTTCATTTACAAAATTAAAAGTGATCATGGAAACGAATTTGAAAATGAATTTGAAAATTTTTGCATTGAACATGGAATTGCACATAATTTTTCCTCTCCTATAACACCTTAACAATATGGTGTTGTAGAAAGGAAAAATAGAACGTTGATTGAAATGGCTAGAACTATGCTTAATGAGTATGGTCTACCAACTTAATTTTAGGTGGAAGCCGTTAATACTTCATATTACATTTCAAATAGAGTTTTTAAAAGACCCATTTTGAATAAAACCTCTTATAATTTATGGAATGGAAGAAAGCCTAAGATTTCATATCTAAGAGTTTTTTGTTGCAAGTGCTACATATTAAATACCAAGGATAACCTTGAAAAATTTACTTCTAAAACCGATGAAGGCATTTTCTTTAGATATTCCACCACTAGTAAAGCTTATAGAGTCTTTAACAAAAAGAATATGGTAATTGAAGAATCTATAAATGTTGTATTTGATGAATCTAGTAAACTTGATCTTGGGAAAGGTAGTGTTCTTGATGATCTTGTAGGTGAATTTGAAAAGCTTAGATTAGATCAAGATGAGACTCTAAAGGAAGTTGAAGACTAAGTGGAAAACCAACAAGATCATGAGTATCAATCAAATCCACAAGAGGAAGATGTTCAAGAACTTTCTAAGGAGTGGAGATACCCCAAGAGTCATCCTAAGGAGCAAATCATAGGTGATCCATCTAAAGGTGTAAGTACTAGATCTCATTATAAAGCCTTAGATAATAATTTTGCTTTTGTTTCTCAAATTGAGCCAAGGACCATTGATGAGGCTCTTAATGATGAGAATTGGGTGATTGCAATGCAAAAGGAACTCAACCAATTTGAGAGAAACAAAGTTTGGGAACTTGTTTCTAGACCTAAAGATCATCCCATTATTGGATGTAAATGGGTTTATAGAAATAAGTTAGATGAGCATGGTTTCATCATTAGGAATAAGGATAGATTGGTTACCAAAGGGTACAATCAAGAGGAAGGCATTGATTATGATGAAACTTATGCTTCGGCAGCAAGATTAGAGGTTATTAGAATTTTGCTTACTTATGCGTGTCATATGGATTTTAAACTTTTTCAAATGGATGTTAAAAGTGCTTTTTTAAAGGGATTTATTGAGGAGGAAGTTTATATTGAGCAACCCCTTGGTTTTGAACATCATAAACTTCCCAATCATGTTTTTAAATTAACCAAGGCGTTGTATGGTTTGAAACAAGCTCCTAGAGCTTAGTATGAAAGGCTAAGTACATTTCTTTTGAAAAATGATTTTGTTAAGGGCAAAGTTGACACGGCACTTTATGTAAAATGGCACAAAAATGACACTTTAGTTGTTTAAATTTATATTGATGACATTGTATTTGGTGCTACTAATGAACATCTTTGTGAAGAATTTGCCAAGTGCATGACTAGGGAATTTGAGATGAGCATGATTGGTGAGCTCAAATTCTTCCTAGGACTACAAATCAACTAATGCAAAGATGGCATCTTCATCAACCAACCAAATATACAAGAGAGCTTCTCAAGAAGTTTGGCATGGATGGTTGTAAAAGTAGCAAGACTCCAACAAGCACATCAACTAAGCTTGACAAAGATGAAAAGGGTAAGTCCATAGATGAGAAGAAATATCGAGGTATGATTAGTTCTCTTCTCTACCTTACGACATCTAGACCCAATATAATGTATAGTGTTTGTTTGTGTGCATGTTTTCAATGTTGACCTAAAGAATCTCATTTGCAAGCGGTTAAAAGAATTTTGAAGTATTTACATGGCACATTGCATTTAGGGCTTTGATATCCTAGAAATTCATCTTTTACAATAATTGGTTTTTTGGATATGGATTATGCTAGTAGTTTGCTTAATAGAAAAAGCACTTCTGGAACTTGTCATTTTCTTGGTGAATGTTTAGTTTCATGGTTTATCAAGAAACAAGTTTCGGTAGCCTTGTCCACCATCGAATCAGAATATTGGCGGCAGGATGTTGTTCCACTCAAGTTCTTTGGATGAAAAAACCAACACAAGGACTATGGTCAAGTGATTGATCACATTCCCATCAAATGTGATAACACAAGTGCCATAAATCTTTCCAAAAATCCCATCCAACATTCTAGGAGTAAGTATATAGACATTAGGCATCATTTTTTAAGAGATCATATGCAAAGTGGTGATGTTGTATTAGAATTTATTGATACATCTAACCAACTTGCTATTATTTTCACAAAATCCCTAAATGAAGAAAGATTAAATTTTATAAAAAAGGAAATTGGCATGCTTAATGGGAGCTCATTGCCTTAGATTTTCAAAATTACATAAAGTTTTCCATTTGCATCAAAATTTTATGCATGTTATGACATTTATCTTTCATATTTTACTCTGTTAAAAATCTTGAATTGAGGTGACTCTTAAGTCAATTAAATTTTAATTTTTTTTACCTTATGTAGTTTGGTTGCTTTATGGTTGATTTTTGGTATATTTGATCCAAATTGCTTGAAATTTATTTTCAATAATTTGTTATATCATAGTTTGTTGAATATATAATTGTATCTATTTTGATCTTGAACTATAATGCCAATTGTATTGCATATATCTTTCCTCAAAATTTTTCAAAAATTTCTATTTTTTTTAAATTCATGGTTGCTATAGATAAATCACGGTCATGAAATTTAAATTAATATCCGTTATCTTTTAGCCCCTAGTCTTGCTCGCGATCTGTAAATCGTGAATACCACTTTTGAATTTTTCAAAAATCACGTTCGCGACTTAGAGTTTGACATCTTTTGAAATATAGCCATTTTTTAACGGGCAAAATTGAATTTAATGTAAATATAGCCATTTTATAATCTCTTTTTTTTGCCTATTTTTCCCTATAAATACCCCACTATTTCAGTTTTACAAATTATCTAACTCTCCAAATAATTTTCTAGCTAAATTTTACCACTTTCAAACTCTCCTCTCAACTTTTCTTTTGAATCTTTCTCATACTCCTACTCTTCTTCACAAATGGCTTCTAGGAGACCCTCTAGAAAAGGGAAAAAAGTCCAAACTTTCCAACAACCATCTCCTCTTGAACTCATGAGGGGAATTACCTAGGAAGAAAAACAAAATTTCCTTAGAATCCAAGACAAAACCATCTTACCCTCCAAAATACCTTCCTTGGTGTGTCTCAAAACTTTAGGTATTGAGGATAGAAAATCTAGAATGGGGAAAGTTTGTTTTTGTTGATGAAGATGGGTATGATGAGCTAACTAGGGAATTCCTTGCCACTCTAGTAGTCCACAAAAAGCTCCATCCTACTCGTGGTCATTACGCCATAGATTTCCATTTTTTTGGTCACCTCTATAAGCTTCCCCTTAGTGATCTTGCTAACATCTTTGGTCTCCAAATTGAGGGTGCCTACACCATCAATGATTTCTCCCTTCACCTCAACTCTTTTTGGACCGAAATTTCCATTAAACCAAAATTTGATCCAAAATCCTCCCTAGCCAAACACATCAAAACACTTTCTCTTTGTCTTCTTCATCCGATTGTCACCCCCACTATAAATGCTAGAGGGGATGGAAATGAAAAGGTTTCCCAAAGAGATCTTTCCTTCCTCTATGGTCTTATCAAGAGAAAACCATTCCAACCCGCTTGGTTTCTAGTATACCAATTTCTTAACCTTTCTTCAACAAAAAAGGGCACTGTTCTATTCTCTTCTCACATTTTTACAATAGTCAAACATGTTGGCCCTTTTACTCTACCCAACATAGCTATTCTCCAAAGACCAATCAAAAAATCCCTTATAGATTTCCAACACATGATCAATGCCAAGGCATTGAGAGAAAATGAAGGGAAATATGATTATGTTGGGACCCAAGAGAGGACTAGGAAAATATCAAGAGTTGTGATAGGTGAACCTAGTCCAGCTCAAGAGGAAGAACCCGAAATAGCACCTATTGTCCCTCCATCTCAACCTCAAGATGAGACCAATAGACTTCTTCAAAAAGTCTTGAGGAGACTCTCTCTTTTAGACCATAATTACCAAGACATATTTGATATGCAAGGTCATATGGGTCTTCCTAATGCAACCTCCAAGATTAGCAATTTAGTGAAGATGAAAAGGAGGAGACACAAGAAGAGGCCTCTCATTAAGAAGAAGAGGAACCCAAAGACAGAGGAGATGCTTCTTAAATTTTCTTCTTTTTCAAATTTCTTCTTTCTTTTGTTTGTTTTGTTTTGTTTCAAAATTTATTCCTTACATTTTTCATGCATTGTTGTCACATCCCAACTTTAGAGATATGACGGTCCTAGACCATGGAGAGACATAAGGTCACCCACGCTCGTAGAACCCACTTACGTACAAACAAATCATGCCTAGGATCGTACCAAACCTTTTGCAATAACTCATTTAAAACATTTAAATGAATACCTTTAATTATGTAAGACTATAATTAAACATTTCACGTAAAATCCATAAGGAAAATAATATTCATATCCCATTTGGAAAATTAGGAAAAATAATATATCTCAAAATAAGCATCAATCAATATTCCCGAAGCATCTAATGACAAAACTTCATAAAATGGTATTATTAATGACTTTGACAAGGAATCTGCAAGTGGACTAGAATGCTTAAGCCATCACCTTGCCTCCTTACATTTGCCCACCTAGAACCACAGAAGGAAAAAGGGTGAGATAGATGATCTCAATGAGTAAACGATAAAGCATATACATTATCACATATTCCTTTAAAAAGGAAACACATAGCTTGTACACATAGTTCATGATTTGTAATTCATGAATCAAGTTGCAATTTAGGAAGGGTTTGATTGGGCAAGTTTGTAGAAATCACACTTATAACACATAGTGAGTGATGGCTATTGCTCTATCACTCGAACATATTAAGGAGAGGTGGCCTTATACCAAATTCCAACTCCTATCATATAGAAGGCATGAAGTTGATTAGGCCCCACGGCTAGAACTACCCTTTTTTAGCTAAGGTAGATACACTACCTTTATCCATCGGGTTAAGAGCGTGTGCACAAGTTTTGATGATTACCCGTATCGCCGTGAGGATGCTACATAAAGGGTTAAAGGTACCATAGCTAGAGCTAATGGTAATCACAAATAACAATATCACATAAGGCAACAATAACAAGTATCCTAATAACAATAGTGGTTCAACTTTTGAACAAAAGATACAATCATAGTGTAGTTCCAGAAGGAATATAAGTTAGGGTAATAATCACAAGAAATTCTCATTGGATAAACAAAATAGTTTTAGACTGATTATTCTTTGGCAACCTAAGCTTTATAAAGAAATCGCTTAATCAAATTTGAGGATAGAAAGAACTTGGGTTTCAAAGATCACAAAGGCTCGCATAATAAGATATCACATATTTGTAACATATCATAATGCTACTCACACTTATAGCATGAACGCAGTGTTTACTGACACTTGTAGAATGAATATGATGTTTACTCACCTTAGGATTCCTTTGCTCCAGTATACGTAGCCCCTTTTCACTTCTAAAGCTCCTCAAACTCTAACACAATTATTTAATTTAATACTTAGTATTTATTTACTCATGATGCTCGTATCCCATAACTACCCCATGCACATATAACATACACATACACTTAGAGTTGCACATATAAGTGTACTCATCACTTGCACATAACACGTTAACTTTAAAAGTCTTGCACACTTAGGCCTTATAAGCTCACATGAAAACACATTACAATCATGTTAATATCTTTCTAAGGTCATCACAATATTATTACCTCAATTTCAATTCACTTTAACAATCATCTTAATACACTTTACACTTCCGTACATGTCAACTTAACAATTAACATTTCAAATGTCATGCTTAACTCTTATGATCCTTTTATTCAATTGTCACTTCATCAACTCAAAACCATATATCCATTATCAAGTCATCATAACATCTAGTTCCATATTTCCTAATCACATTTACATTCTAATCACAATATAAGATTAAGATACCTTAAATATACCTTAAGTATACCAAAATACTGTTAAGCTTGTCTAGGGTCATACCTTCAACTAACATGCAATTTTATCACTTATTACAATGCATACATGTCGATAATTATCAAAATAAATTACACAAAAATTATAGACATTGGGATAAAAATATTAATGTAGGCCGAATGCATCACCAAAAGGAAAAACTAAGTTTTCTTTCTTTTTGCACTTTCTGTCTATTTCAACAATATGTAAAAACATGGTTTGAACTAAGATTTTTCATGTTAACACAACAAAAATTATTTTAGAATTTTAATTCACAAGAATCAGCCACACATAGTATTTCTCATACATGAAAATTCAACTTTTGGGTTATAGGGTACAAAACCATGAGTTTTCTTATTTTCGGTAGTTTTCGGTCATTTCAGAAATATATAAACAAGTTGTTAAAATCATTATTTTTCATTCAATCATAGAAAATATCATTTTAGAACATATGTGTACATGATTCGGCAGCCATAGATAATATTTATATAAAAAATTTCTAAGTTTTAAGACTTAGGTGAAAATCATGAGTTTTTGCACTTTTCATTCATTACAGCAATATACAGACACATGATTCAAATCATTATTTTTCATCTAAACAAAACAAATATCATATTAGAATTCTTTCTCACCCAAATCAGCAGCTACATATTAATTTAATAATAGAATTTACAACTTCCAAGTTCTAACACAAAAACCTTGAACTCTTTTGTTTTTTGAAACTTTTTGGTCATCATAGAAATATGTAGAAATATAATTTAATCTAATATTTTTTATCAAAAAAAAAATCAAAAATCAGTTTAGAAACCATTGATGCACAAATTGTCCCCCTCTAGTGATGTTTATGCATAAAAATTGTGATTTTAAGTTATAGAATTCACCTTTGGAGAAATCTCGCGAAAAGATTTGTGTTTTCGGTAGAAAATAGATTTTCTCTCCCAAAAACTCACCCAAATAGAATTAAATCTATAAAAATCAGTAATCAACTAGTTCAAAATAATTTTTTCATAATTTATTTCATAGAAATCAGTTTAGAAATTGAAAGAGAAGAAAAACTTATGATTACGGTCAATAAATTGCGAAATTGAAAGTGTTTTCTTAATTTCGGTTGAGAAAAATATTTTGAGAGAATTTTTCTGTCAAGATATAGAAAAATAAAGTGATGGCTGCTGGAAAACCTAGGCTGGCCAAATTTTACAATATATATTAGGGTTTGGGTGCAATTTTCACTAATACTCTTAATGAACTAGATTAGGAGGATTTAGTGGAGTGGACTTTTGAGTATTTGGGTTTTTTATTTAAATTTTGGGCTGATTATAATTAAAAATAAAAAGAATATTTTTCTTATTATTTTTGTAATATTTCCCCCAAAATATTTATTTTAAAAATTATTTTAAAATTCTCATAAAATCATTTTATGCTTAAAAATTGTCTTTATACATGAAAATTCATTTTATTTAACATAAATTTTTTTATGCAATGCACTTCCTGTAAATCATTTATTTCACAATAACAACTCATATTATGCATATTAAAATTAATTTAATATGCCACATGCTCATCAACACATAGATTACGAATTTTCACGAAAGCACACACATCCCTTTAATAGTTATAAATCAAGCAAATTATCACGAAAATTTATAGGGTAGGTTTGAGTTGTTACAATTGTATTGAGGCATTAACCAATTTGAAATTAATGTAATTATCAATTTTCTCTATTTTTATCTTGTTTATTCTTTGTTTTGTTCCCTTTGCAATATATTTTTCTCAATTTCTTTTTGACATTGCCAATGGGGGAGAAACATAGAACTTAAATAAACTCAAATGAACATCATTTGATTATAACTTTGAGAATATGTTCTCTACTTTATTTATTTATTTTTTTTGTCATTTGTTGCATAAATTGAGGGGGAAAACTCTTAATGAATTGAATGTTATTTTACAGTTAACTTCAATTTTATATTTAAGTTTAATTTGAATGTCAAAATAAAAAAGGGGGAGATTGTTGAGGTATGATCAATTCTCTTCTCTACCTTACGACATCTAGACCCAATATAATGTATAGTGTTTATTTGTGTGCATGTTTTCAATCTTGACCTAAAGAATCTCATTTGCATGTGGTTAAAAGAATTTTGAAGTATTTACATGGCACATTGCATTTAGGGCTTTGATATCCTAGAAATTCATCGTTTACAATAATTGGTTTTTCATATACGGATTATGCCGGTAGTTTGCTTAATAGAAAAAGCACTTCTGGAACTTGTCATTTTCTTGGTGAATGTTTAGTTTCATGGTTTAGCAAGAAATAAGTTTTGGTAGCCTTGTCCATCACCGAATCAGAATATGTGGCAGCGGGTTGTTATTCCACTCAAGTTCTTTGGATGAAACAACAACACAAGGACTATGGTCAAGTGATTGATCACATTCCCATCAGATGCAATAACACAAGTGCTATAAATCTTTCCAAAAATCCCATCCAACATTGTAGGAGTAAGTATATAGACATTAGGCTCATTTTTTGAGAGATCATGTGCAAAATGGTGATGTTGTATTAGAATTTATTGATACAATTAACAACTTGCTGTTATTTTCACAAAACTCCTAAATGAAGAAAGATTAAATTTCATAAAAAGGGAAATTGACATGCTTGATGGGAGCTCATTACCTTAGATTTTCAAAATTATATAAAATTTTTCATTCGCATCAAAATTTTATGCATGTTATAACATTTATTTTTCATATTTTACTCTGTTAAAAATCTTGAATTGAGGTGACTCTTAAGTCAATTAAATTTAATTTCTTTTTACCTTATGTAGATTGGTTGCATGTTGGTTGCTTTATGGTTGATTTTTGGTATATTTGATCCAAATTGCTTGAAATTTATTTTCAATAATTTGTTATATCATAGTTTATTGAATATATAATTGTATCTATTTTGATCTTGAACTACAATGCCAATTGTATTGCATATATCTTTCCTCAAAAATATTCAAAAATTTCTATTTTTTTTTTAAATTCATGGTCGCTAGAGATAAATCACAGTAATGAAATTTAAATTAATATCCGTTATCTTTTAGCCCCTCAGTCCTACTCATGATCTATAAATCACGAATGCGACTTTTGAATTTTTCAAAAATCACAATTGCGACTCAGAGTTTGACAACTTTTGAAATATAGCCATTTTTTAATGGGAAAAATTGAATTTAATGTAAATATAGCCATTTTATGATCATTTTTTTCCTATTTTTGCCTATAAGTACCCCACTATTTTAGTTTTACAAATTATCTAACTCTCCAAATAATTTTCTAGCTAAATTTTACTACTTTCAAACTCTCCTCTCAACTTTTCTTTTGAATCTTTCTCATACTTTTACTCTTCTTCACAAATGGCTTCTAGGAGGCCCTCTAGAAAAGGGAAAGATGTCCAAACTTCCCAACAACCATCTCCTCTTAAACTCATGAGGGGAATTACCTAAGAAGAAAAACAAAACTTCCTTAGAATCTATGACAAAACCATCTTACCCTCCAAAATATCTTCCTTGGTGTGTCTCAAAATTTTAGGTATTGAGGATGGCATCATTAGCTACCTCAAAAATCTAGAATGGGGAAAGTTTGTTTTTATTGATGAAGATGGGTATGATGAGCTAACTAGGGAATTCCATGCCACTCTAGTAGTCCACAAAAAGCTCCATCCTACCCATGGTCATTACGCCACAGATTTCCATTTTTTTGGTCACCTCTATAAACTTTCCCTTAGTGATCTTGCTAACATATTTGGTCTCTAAATTGAGGGTGCTTGCACCATCAATGATTTCTCCCTTCACCTTAACTCTTTTTGGACTGAAATTTCCATTGAACTAAAATTCGATCCAAAATCCTCCTTAGCCAAACACATCAAAACACTTTCTCTTTGGCTTCTTTATCAGATTGTCACCCTCACCGTAAATGCTAGAGGGGATGGAAATGAAAAGGTTTCCTAAAGAGATCTTTTCTTCCTCTATGGTCTTGTCAAAGGAAAACCAATCCAAACTGCTAGGTTTCTAGTAGACCAAGTTCTTCACCTTTCTTCAATAAAAAAGGGCACCATTTTACTCTCTTCCCACATTTCTACAATAGCCAAATGTGTTGAACCTCTTGCTCCACCCAACATAGCTATTCTCCAAAGACCAATCAAAAAATCCCTTATAGATTTCCAATACATGACCAATGCCAAGGCATTGAGAGAAAAGGAAGGGACATATGATTATATTTTTTGAGATGTTGGGACCTAAGAGAGGACTAGGAAAAGATCAAGAGTTGTGATAGGTGAACCTAGTCAACCTCAAGAGGAAGAACCCCAAATAGGACCTATTGTCCTTCCATCTCAACCTTAAGATGAGACTAATAGACTTCTTCAAAAAGTCTTGAGGAGACTCCCTCTTTTAGACCACAATCACCAAGACATATTTGATATGTAAGGTCATATGGGTCTTCCTCAATGCAACCTCTAAGATTGACAATTTAGTGAATAAGAAGAGGAGGAGACACAAGAAGAGGCCCCTCATCAAGAAGAAGAGGAACCCAAAGATGGAGGAGATGCTTTTTAAATTTTCTTCTTTTTCAAATTTCTTCTTTCTTTTGTTTATTTTGTTTTGTTTCAAATTTTATTCCTTATGTTTTTCATGCATTGTATTGTGGCATTAACCAATTTCAAATTAATGCAATTATCTATTTTCTCTATTTTTATCTTTTTTATTCTTTGTTTTGTTCCCTTTGCAATATATTTTTCTCTATTTCTTTTTGATATTGCCAATGGAGGAGAAATGGAGAACTTAAATAAACTCAAATTAACATCATTTGATTATCACTTTGAGAATATGTTCTCCACTTTATATTTTTATTTTGTCATTTGTTGCATAAATTGAGGGGGAGAACTCTTAATGAATTGAATGTTATTTTACATTTAACTTCAATTTTATATTTAAGTTCAATTTGGTTGTCAAAAAAAAAAAAGGGGGAGATTGTTGACCTAAGTTATTTCAAAACTTATTCAATCTCTATTTTGATCTTGTCATTCAAATTAAAGGCTATCTAATGTTTGTTCAAGTGTTTGTTTTGTAGAATATATCATATTTGTTGATTGAAATTGAAAGCAAATCAAAATCTTTCAAAGTATAATGGATTGTTTATGAGTCACGACGAAGATGATGAAATCACGACTGCAACCATGAAATTGCAACCGCAACTATGTAATCATGACCAAGAAACTTAAGAAGCCAATTTGATCAATTTCACTAAGAGCGAATCATGACCTCAATTGCGACTACGACCATTAGAGCGATCCTTCATTCGTGATCATGAGTTGGTAGTCACAATCGTGATATTCATACTGAGATCCAAACTTGCAATGGGTAGTTTAAGAACCAATGAGAAGATGCCACATGTTATCTAGCCATTGTGAATTATGATGATTGTGACCACAAAAATGGATTAGCGATCGTGAAAAAGGCTTAGCGACCACGACTTAGTTCTGACAGTGCATTTAATGCAAGATATTATGGCTATTGTGAGGATCCTTCTTGGTATCTCTTTGTAATGTGAATTTGGTGGGAAGAAGCTATAAATACCCCCTCCAAAGACCTTTATAATGATCCAACAACTTTCATTTAAGCCAAACTCTTGTAATTTTATTTCTCAAAGCCTTTACCTCTTAATTATTATCATTTGGTTGTTGTGAGAGCATTGATAGCTCAAAGGGTTGAGTGTTAGCCTTGAAAACACATATTATTGGGTTGAGAGTGAGCCATTAGAAAACTCTTATATAGGCTTGAGTGTAAGCCTAAGGGAAACACTTGTAAGGGTTGTGTGTGAGCCATTGAAAACATATTGTAAGTTTGGAGCTTGAAACTCCTTGTAAGCATCATCTAGTAGTAAAATACCCAATTAAGATTAGGGAGTGGATGTAGGGTTCGTCAATACCAGAACCACTATAAAATTGATTGTGTTTATTCTTTTTCCCTATCTCTTTCTATCTAATTTTTAATTTCCCACCAATTCAACCCCCCTTCTTGGTATATAAGGGCAAATATATTGTGTTTGACTTTAGGAGAGTCTTGGTTTGAGTTATTATCTGATTTCATATGGGCCTATAAAGGCTAAGTGTTCAAGATTTTGAAAGTCAACATGTTATGTGCAAGTGATGAGTGCACTTCTATGTGTAACTCCAAGTGTATATGAATGTTATATGTGCATGGGGTAGTTATAGGATAGGATAGCATAGTGATTAAGCAAATGCTAAGTATTGAATTAAATATTATGGTAGAGCTTGAGGAGTAGTAGAAGTTTAAAGGGCCATAAGTACTAGGAGCAAAGGAGCTATAAGGTGAGTAAACATTATGTTCAAGTTACAAGTACAAGTTATCATGTTATGTGAATGTAACAACCCACACCCACCCTAGGAATTTTCGTGATAAATTGCTTGATTTAGAACTAATAAGGTTAAGTGTGTGCTTGTGTGAAAATTTGTGATCTAAGTGATTGATGAGTATGTGACATATTAAATTAATTTTAATATACATAATATGAGTTGCTATTATGAAATAAATGATTTACATGAAGTGCATTTGCATAAAAGAATTTATTTTAAATAAAATGAATTTTCATGCATAAGACAATTTTTAAGCATAAAATAATTTTATGGGTATTTTTAAAACATTTTAAAATAAATATTTTTGATGGAAATGTTCCAAAATTAATAAGAAAAATATTCTTTTTATTTTAATTCTTTTTCAGCCGAAAATTTAAAGAAAAAGCCCAAATACCCAAAAGCCCACTACACCAAAATCCTCATAACCTAATTCATTAAGGGTATTAGTGGAAATTCCACTCCAACCCTAATATTTATTCTAAATTTCAGCCAAACAAGGGTTTCCAGCAGCCATTCTCTTATTCTTTCTGTATCTTGGCAGAAAATTCTCTCAAAATATTTCTCTCTACCGAAATATTGAAAACACCTTTCTGTTTCGCGATTTCGTGATTGTAATCATAAGTTTTTATTCTCTTTCGATTTCTAAACTGATTTCTATGAAATAAATTATGGGAAAATTATTTTGAACTATTTGATTATTGATTTCTATAGACTCAATTCTGTTTGAGTGAATTTTTGGGAGAGAAAATTTATTTTCTACCGAAAACACGATTCTTTCCGCGAGATTTCTCCAAAGGTGAATTCTATAACTTAAAATCACAATTTTATTTTCTAAACATCATAAGGGGGGGGAGGGGGGGGGGGGAGGGGGGGTGATTTGTGCATGGTTGTATTCTAAACTGATTTTTGATTTGTTTTGATGAAAAATATTGGATTAAATAATATTTCTTCATATTTCTGCGATAACCAAAAAGTTTCGAAAAACAAAGGAATTCAAGGTTTTCATGTTAGAACTTGGAAGTTAGAAAATTTTATTCTTTCATGGTCATATGGCTGCTGATTTATATGAATAGGTGTTCTAATATGATATTTGTTTTGTTTAGATGAAAAATAATGATTTGAATCATGTGTTTGTTTATCGCTGAAATGAATGAAATGCGCGAAAAGCGCGGAAACTCATGATTTTTCACCTAAGCTTTTGAACTTGGAATTTTTTTGTATAAACCCTACCAATGGCTGCCGATTCATGAAGGACTGTGTTCTAAACTAATATTTTCTATGATTGAATGAAAAATAATGGTTTAAACAACCTATTTACATATTTCTGAAATGACCGGAAAATACCGAAGACAAGAAAACTCATGGTTTTGTGCTCTATGATTCAAAAGTTGAATTTTGGTGTATTAATAATACCAATAGTGGCCGATTCCTATGAATTTATATTCCATAATTATTTTTGTTATGTTTACATGAAAAATCTTGGTTCAAACCATGTTTTTACATATTTCTGAAATAGACGAAAAGTACGAAAAGAAGAAGAATTTGGTTTTTACCTTGATGATGCATTCGGCCTACATGAACATTTTTATCCCAATGTTTATAAATTTTATGTGATGTGTTTTGATGATTATTGACATGTATATATGTATAATAAATGATAAAATTCATGTTAGTTGAAGGTATGATCCTAGATGAGCTTAAATGCATTATGGTATACTTAAGGTATCTTAACCTTGTATTGTGATTAGAATGCAAATTTGATTGAGGAATTTGGAACTAGATGTTATGATGAATTGATGATGAACATATGGTTATGAGTTAATGAAGTGAAAGGGATCATAAGAGTTAAGCATGATGCTTGAAGGATTAATTGTTAAGTTGACATGTATGAAAGTGTAAAGTGAACTAAGATAATTGATAAGTGAATTGATATTGAGGTAATAATATTGTGATGATCTAAAAAAGGTATTGATATGATTGCAATGCATTTTCATGTGAACCTATAAGGCCTAAGTATGCAAGACTTTTAAGTCAACGTGCTATGTGCAAGTGATGAGTACACCTATGAGTGAACTCTAATGTGTATGTTATATGCACATGGGTAGTTATGGGATAGGAGCATCATGAGTAAATAAATACCAAGTATTAAATCAAATATTATCTTAAAGTTTGAGGAGCTTCAGAAGTGCAAAAGGGACTACTTGTACTAGGAGCAAAGGAACCCTAAGGTGAGTAAACACAATGTTCTTGTTATAATTGTGAGTAAACACTATGTTCATGTTACAAGTGCAAGTAACATTTTGTTATGTTACAAATATGTGATGACATGCTATGTGAGCCTTTGTGAACATTAAAACCCAAGTTCTTTCTATTCTAAATATTGTTATATAATTTCTTTGTCAAGCTTGGGTTGCCAAAGGACATTTGGTCCAAAACTAGCTTGTCTATCCATTGAGAACTTCTTATGATTAACACCCCAACTTGTATTCTTTTTGGAACTACACTATCATTGTATCATTGTTTGAAAGCTAAACCACTATCGCTATTGAATTACATGTTATTGTTGCCTTATGTGATATTGTTAATTGTGTTTACCAATAGCTCTAGCTAAGGTACCTTTACCCTTTATACAGAATCCTCATGCCGATGCGGGTAATCATCGGAATTTGTGCACATGGACTTAATCCGATGGATAGGGGTAGTGTATCCACCTCAGCTAGTAGGGGCGGTTCTAGCCATGGGGCCTGATAAGCTTCACGCCTTCTATGTGATAGGAGTTGGAATTTGGTATAAGGCTGCCTCTCCTCTATGTGTTCGAGTGATAGAGCAATAGCCTTCACTCACTATGTGTTATAAGTGTGATTTCTACAAGCTTGTCAAATTAAACCCTTGCTAAATTGCAACCTGATTCATGAGTTATAAACCATGAACTATTTGTATAAGCTATGTGTTTCCTTTCAAAGGAATATGTGATAATGTATGTGCCTTTTCGTTTACTCATTGAGATCATCTATCTCACCCCCTTTTTTTTTCCTTGTGTGGTTCCAGGTGAGCAAATGTGAGGAGGCAAGGTAATGGCTCAAGCATTCTACTTCGCTTGGGGAATTCCTTGTTCAAGTTATCAATAATACAATTTTTTATGAAGTTTCGTCATTAGATGCTCTGGGAATGTTGATTGATACTTATCGAGATATATTATTTTCCTTATGGATTTTATGTGTAATGATTTATTTTAAGTCTTATGCAATTATGGTATTCATCTAAACATTTCCAAGGAGTTAATGTAAGAGGTTTTGGTAAGATCCTAGGCATGATTGTCATATGTTAATGGGTTCTACGGGCGTGGGTGACCTTATGTCTCCCCATGTTCTAGGACCATCATATCTCTAAGGTTGGGATGTGATAGTGAACCTGTGATATCTTGAAACCAAGTTCTTTTCTATTCTTAATTATGACTAAATGATTTCTTTGTAAGCTTGGATTGCCAAAGGACAATCGGTCTAAAACCATTTTTGATTATTCAATTATAATAGAGAACTTGCGTGAATTATTGCCTTACCTTACTTTCTTTCTAGAACCACACTATTATTTATCTTTCATTCAATAAGTTAAACTGTTGTTGCTATTATGTTACATGTGATTACATTCTTAAATGCTATTGTTATAAGTGTTTGCCATTAAATCTAGCTATGGTATATATGAATCCTTTATGCAAAAATCCTTGTGCCGATGCGGGCAATCATTAGTACCTGTGCACATAGTCTTAACCCGATGGATAGGGGTAGTGTACCCACCTTAGCTAGAAGGGGTAATTCTAGCTGTGAAGCCTGATTAGTTTCACGACTATTTACAAGTTACAAGTTAGGAGTTGGAATTTGGTATGATGCCACCACTCCCTTGAGTGAATAAGCTAATAAGCCATCACTCTTTACAAGTTTGCAAGTTACAAGTTGATTTATATGAACCTTGCTCATTTGCAAACCATGATTTATGAATCTTAAACCCTTATAAAGGGATATATGCTATTTTACAAATTTTATTATTTACTCATTAAGATCATCTATCTCAACCCTTTTCCTTGTATGGTTTCAGGTGAGCATCATAAGGAGGCAAGGTAATTGCTCAAGCAATCTACTCCACTTGGGAAATTCCTTTGTCAAAATTTATTACATGCTACATTATGATGAGTCTCTAAACGCTTTGAGAGTCTTATTTTGGAACCTTATGGTTAATGATTTATTTTGGAGTCTTAAAAATTTTCATTTATTTTGGGATTGTGTTTAATGTATATTAAACTATTCTTTTGCAACTTAAGGTTTTCCTTTATAAAAGGTTTTATCAAATTAATGCATGAGGTTTGGTATGATCCTAGGCAAAGTTATTAAATGCGTAAGTGGGTTCTACAGGCATGGGTGACCTTATATCTCCTTATGTTCTATGACCATCATATCTCTAAAGTTGAGATGTGACAAATTTGGTATCAAAGCTATAGTTTTTAAAGTCTAGTTTAGACTTGTCTGTTTATTAGGATGGTTAAGTATAATCCTAGAGCATAGGAATTTTCCTTTCATGTCACTTGCAGTATATTGCTAGTACAGTTCTGCGAAATCTTAATAAGCTATAGTGGTCTTTGTTATTATTTGTGTGCCTTACAATTCTTTTACTAGATGACCAAGAAGATTGCTCTTGCTAGAGGACTGTGACCTAAAGCACCGCATGTGGCATGCAAGAGGACATGGCAAGAGATGCTTGAGAAGGTAGTGCCTGTGATTCACTGCAAGGAAGAGAAGGTGCTTAAAGAAGAGGACCCTAAAGAGTATTTAGACTGTGATTAGGTTATGGTAAGATTCAAAAAGTGAAGAGTGACTGCTCAGATTTATGGGAAGATGTGGAGCAACTTATGACTAGAGATGTTGAGCAAATAAATGACAACACATCTGGAGATTTTTGGCTACTTGCCATCTAGGACTCTATCCTCGATGGGTAGCACACCAAATAAAGATTTACTTTGCTACAAATGTCATGGTTTTAGTCACATTTCTGCCAATTTCCCTCCCATTGATTACTTGCTAGAGCGACCCTTGAAACTACCTGATATTCGTCTGGACGAGGGGCATAATTGAGGCTGTACTAGTAGTGGATGATATTCACCTAGGGTATATGATTTATATGATGCGAATAATACTATTGATTGCCTAGCGACTTAGTATGCATTGATTTCTTATATTGCCTATGATATGATTGACTTATATATGATAGAGAAATTTATGATGCTATAAGTTATATGTTACATGATTATGATACATGACACATGCTATGATATGTGATATGTGCTATGTGATCTATGCTATACAGTGTGTGATCTAAAATGTGATATGATATGTGTGTACTCATGTAAAATACATGGTAAGTATGATATGATAATGGATTAGATGGGCTAGAAGGAAGTTAGCACTAAATTCCCTTATTATGATAGCAGAAGGCCTCCTAATAATAAGGTTTGCACAGTTGCCCAATCCATTAGGGCCAGTAAGGATGCAATATTAGACATTACTTTGAATGTTGCCTTTACACCTGCATAGTTAAAAGAAAGATCAAATTTAGGGGCACCAACCATAGGCTTTAGCGAGCAAGCCTCTTCGCAAGAGGTTCATGCTATGCACAAGGAAATGAGGGACTTGCATAAGGAATTGGACAAGTTGCAAGCTCAAAAGTAGAAAGTGCTGCCAACATAATAAGGAAATGGAGTTTTGCCTCTTGTAGTAATGGCACCTGCATGGAAGGAAAGGAAGCGGCTACCCGACGAAGGGATGACCGTCTCAAAGTTCAGAAATCTACAACCACCTACCTTCTACTGTGAGGAGGGTGATGACCCTCATAAATTCTTGGATGAGATGGACAAGATAGTCCATCAATTATCTTACTCAGATGCTGAGTGATTGAGTTAGTAGGACTCCATGTAACAACCACACCCACCTTAGGAGTTTTCATGACCAATTTGCTTGACATAGAATTATTAAGACTAAGTATGCGGTTTTATAGGAATCTATGTGCTATGTGATTTATGAGTATGTGACATGTTAAATTAATTTTAATATGCCTAATGTGAATTATTATTGTAAAATAAATGATTTATATGAAGTACATTAGTATAGAATAATTTATTTTACATAAAATGAATTTTTATGCAAAAAGGCGATTTTTAAGCATAAAACAATTTTATGAGCATTTTAAAAAAAATTTAAATAAATATTTTGGGGGAAATTTTAATGAAAATAATAAAAAAATATTTTATTTTTAATTACCTATAATCAGGCCAAAATTAATTAAAAAGCCCACTACATCAAAACACTCCTAACATAGCTCATAAAGGGTAAACTTGGAAATTGCACCCCAAACCCTAGTATTTAATGTAAAATTTGGCCAGCTCTTTATTTCAGTAGCCACCATTTTGTTATTTCATAATTTTGGTAGAAAAATTATCTCAAAAATAATCTCTTTATCGAAATTCACAAAATACTTTCAAACTTTGCGATTTCGCAAGTTTTTCCTTTCCTTTCAATTTGTTATTTGATTTTTATGAAACTAATCATGGAAAAATTATTTTGAACTGAATGTTTACTAATTTTTATTGATAAAATTTGGGCTATGTGACTTCTTGAGAGAAAAATCAATTTTTCTATGCAAAGCATCAACCTCTCTATGCGATTTCTCCAAAGATGATTCCTACAACTCAAAATTGAAATTTTCATGCATAAACACTACCAAGGGGGGAAATTTCAGTATAATTGTATTCTAAATGGATTTTTGATGGGTTTAGATGAAAAATATTGAATTAAAATATTTCTACACATTACTGTAATGATTGAACAATTTCAGAAAATAATAAAATTCAAGATTTTTGTGCTAGAACTTAAAAGTTAGAAAATTTTATGATATCATGTGTATATGGCTGTTGAATTGAGTATGATGGAGTTCTAACTGATATTTGTTTTGTTTGGATGAAAAATAATGATTTAATCATGTGTTTACATATTACTGTAATAAACGGAAAGCTTGAAAACTCATTATTTTCTATCTAAACCCTAAACTTGGAACTTTTATGCATAACCTTGGTCTATGGCTACCAATTTATATATATTCATCTTCTAAAATTGTTTTTGTTATGATTAAATGAAGAATAATGGTTTAAACCTCATGTATACATATTGCTGTAATGACCAGAAAGTACCAGAAATAAGAAAACTCATGGTTTTTCATCCTGAAATCTAAAGTCGGAAATTTTCATGCATATGGAATTATATATGGGCTGAATCCTACATGTATATATTTTAAAAAGATTTTTATTATGTTTACATGAAAAATCTTGGTTCAAACCATATTTTTGCATATTACTGTAATAGACAGAAAGTGCAAAAAGTAAGAAAATTCAGGTTTTCTCTTTAATTGGGCATTCGGTCTACAATGGAATTTTTATCACAATGTCTATAAATTTTATGTGATGTATTTTGTAGATTATTGACATATATCTATGAATAAGAAATGGTTAAATTGCATGTTGATTGAAGGAATGACCCCAGACAAGTCTGGAGGCAGTTTGGTATTCTTAAGGTATCTTAAACTTATGTTGTGATTAATATGTGAATGTGATTGGATAATATGGAAGTAGGTTGTATGATGAGTTAATGATGAATTAATGATCTTGAATCTTTGAAGAGATTGATTGAAGGAATTGATCATAAAAGATAAGCATGATGCTTGAAAGGTTATTTGTTAAGTTGACATATAAAGAAGTGTTAAGTATACTAAGATGATTGTTAAAGTTAATTTATATTAAGGTAATGATATTGTGTTGACCTTAAAAAGATATTAACATAATTGTAATGTGCTTTCATATAAGGCTATAAAGGCTAAGTGTACAAGACTTTTAAAGTCAACATGTGATGTGCAAGTAATGAGTGCACTTCTATATGCAACTCTAGGTGCAAGTAAATGTTATATATGTATGGAATAGTTATGGGATAGGATAGCATCATGATTAAATAAATGCTAAGTATTGAATTAAATATTATGTTAGAGCTTGAGGAGTTTTAAAGGTTCAAAAGGGCTACATGTAGTAGGAACAAAGGAATCAAAAGGTGAATAAACACTGTATTCATGCTACAAGTGTGAGTAAACATTATGTTTCGAGTTATAAGTGCAAGCTATCATGTTTTGTGAACCTTTGATATCTTGAAACCCATGTTCTTTTCTATTTTAATGATTTCTTTGTATGCTTAGGTTGCTAAAGGACAATTGGTCCAAAACCATTTTTGATTATCTAGTGATAATACCTTTGCGATTATTGCCCTAACTTATATTTTTCTAGAACTACATTGTTGTTCATTTTTTGTTAAAAAAGCTAAACTCTTATTGTTATTATATTACATGTGATTGTATCCTTTAATGCTACTATTACCTACATATGTTATAAATTATGTTATGAGTTATGTGTGAACATGATAGTAGCCTTCACTTTACATGTTATGAGTTATGTGTGAACATGGTAGCAGCCTTCACTTTATATGTTATGAGTTATGTGTGGACAAGGTAGTCGTCTTTACTTTATATTATGTTATAAGTGGACAAGGCAACAACTTTCACTCTATATTATGTTATAAGTGGACAAGGCAGCAGCCTCCACTCTATATGTGTTATGAGTTATAAGTTGATTTTTATAAACCTTGTTAAATTATAAGCCATGAACTATGAATTATAAATTTTGAACGATGAGCTATAAAATCTTTTAAGGGATACATGTTATTGCATAAGTCATATTGTTTACTTATTGAGATCATCTATCTCACTCATTTTTCCTTGTGCGGTTCTAGGTGAGCATTATGAGGAGGTGAGGTGATCACTCAAGCATCCTACTTCGCTTGGAGAATTCCTTGTCTAAGATAATTAGTTTAATATGTTATAAAGAGTTATCCTTAGACGCTTTGGGAATATTTATTTTTGGATGTTTATTTTGAAATGTTATCTTTCGAGGTTTTAATTGGATTTTAAGTATTATTTCCTTATGGATTATGTTTAAAATATATTTTAACTATGCTTCCACAACTTAATGCATGAGTGGATTCTACGGGCATGGGTAACCTTATGTCTCCTCGTGTTTTAGGACCATAATATTTTAGAAGTTGGGATGTGACACTCTAACTTAAAAAGGAGGCTTAGTATTGGTGCGAGAGAAATATTGAGGAGCAACTATCTAGAGTTGACCCACTTATTTGGGCAGAATTTAAGAAAGAGGCGATGGATCAATTTTTGCCTAAAGGCGAAAGGCAAGATAGGGCGCTGCAGTTCGAGCAGCTAAAGTAGAAGCCTGGAATGTCAATATCAAATTATGCTAAGGAGTTCAATCGACTTAGCAAGTTTGCTGTCAACATTATTCCAACAAAAGCCAGCCGCATCAACTGTTTCCTAAGAGGGTTGATCACACCTTTATTCAACTCATTAGCAGTAATTGAATTCTGGACCTTGGCTAAGCTGATAGGTAAGGCTAAGATAATGAAAAAGAGATATAAGGCTGAGTAGACTGAATGAGCTGAGGGTGAGCAAAAGGGGAAGAATAAGAGCAAGGGGCATGGATGCCAACACAAAGGATAAGGAGGAGGTCTGGGGAAGGAATCATCGCCAGCCACTATAACACTTGGATAGTATAATGGATAAACTAAATAGAGCTTTCCCATTTATGGCCAGTGTGGGAAGAAACATCTTGGAGTTTGCCGAGGAGTCTCAGACACATGCTTAAAGTGTGGATAGATGGGCCACTTTATCAAGGACTGCCCTCAAAAGAGGAATCTAGGGAATGCAACCTCAGTGCCTCCATAATCTAGACCATTCTAATCCCAAGTGCAAGGAGTTAAGAATAAAGGGATAGCTAATGGAAATGCACCGGCGGCAGACGACAGGAGCAAGGGTTTAGTTTTCGCACTGAATCAGCAAGAGGCCTGTGCTCCGCACACCGCCATCATAGGTATCATTCCCATCCAAGATTCCAGTACAAGATGTTTGATTGATTATAGTGCTAGGCATTCTTTTGTATCACCATGTTTTGTTAAGAGTCTTTATAGAAATAAGGAATTAATGATTGAACCTTTAGTAGTGTCAACTCCTTTGGTAGAAGTGATGGAAGTGAAATATGTATTTAAGGATTGTAAGGTGGACATTGATGGACGAAAACTTCCTGTAGAATTATTGGAATGGGATATACCAAAATTTGATGTGATATTAGGAATGGACTGGCTTTATGAGCATAGAGCTCGCATCAACTATAGAGAAAAGTTAATGGAATTTTAAACTAAGGATAGGGAGGAGTTTAAGTACCAAGGAGATAGGAATGAGAAACCTCTGAATTTGATATCAGCCTTGGGGGCAAAGAGGATGTTAAGGAAAGGGTGCCAAGTGTACCTGGCTCACATAGTCGAAGTTGACAAAGAGGCTGCCGTTCGAGGCAAGAGCATGCCAATAGTGGACAAATTCATGGACATTTTTTCCCAAGGATCTACCTAGGATACCCCCAGATCGTGAGATCGAGTTCAACATCGATCTGTTACCAAGCACGCAGCCAATATCAATACCATTATATCATATGGCACCAGTAAAATTGAAAGAATTAAAGACATAATTGCATGATCTACTCGACAAGGGTTTTCTCCAACTAGGTAGCTCACCATGGGTGCTCTAGTGCTATTCATAAAGAAGAAGGATAGCTCATTTTGGATGTGCATCAATTATCTCCAGCTCAACAAAATTACTATAAAGAATAAGTATCCTTTACCAAGGATAGATGATCTTTTTAATCAACTATAAGGAGCTGGTTACTTTTCCAAGATAGACTTAAGGTCTGGCTTTCATCAACTAAAGATTCATGGAGAAGACATCTGCAAGACTTCTTCCATATAAGATACAATCATTAAAAGTTCACGGTCTTACCATTTGGTTTGACAAATGCTCCTACTGCTTTTATGGACTTGATGAATCGAGTATTCAAGCCATTCCTTGACAAGTTCATGATTGTGTTCATCGATGACATTTTGATTTATGCTAAGGGTAAAGAAGAATATGAAGAGCATTTGAGATCGTGCTATAGACATTGCAAACCACAAACTCTATGCGAAGTTGTCTAAGTGTGAGTTTTGGATGGAGTCTATCAATTTTCTTAGGCATGTAGTAAGTAAAGAAGGAATTCAAATTGATCTCAAGAAAGTTGAAGCGGTAGCTAATTGGCCATGACCTACAGTCGTTTCTAAAGTTCAGAGTTTCTTGTGTATGGCCGGCTATTATCATAGATTTGTATAGGACATTTCTAAGATAGCAGCACCATTGAATAAGTTGACTAGAAAGCAAGTTTAATTGGGAAGAGTCATATGAAGAGAGTTTCCAAAAGCTTAAGTAGTGCTTAATATCCCCTCCAGTTTTGGCTTTACCTGAAGGTGAAAAAGGATTCATAGTCTACTGTGATACCTCGAGAGTAGGACTTGGATGCATCCTAATTCAAAAAGGTAAACTCATTGCCTATACATCACAATAATTTAAGAAGCATGAAGTAAACTACCCTACTCATGACTTGGAATTGGTCGTGGTAGTGTTCGCTCTTAAGATCTAGAGACACTACATGTATAGGATGAGGTGTGAGATCTATATAGATCATAAGAGTCTTCAGTACATATTGAGCCAAAGAGACCTCAACTTGAGGTAGAGGAGATGGGTCAAACTATTAAAGGACTATGACTGCTAGATTCTCTACCATCCCAAAAAGGCAAACATGGTGGTAGATGCTTTGAGTAAAAAATCGATGGGAAGCCTAGCCTAAGTGACCATATGAAAGAGGCGGATCATGAAGGAGTTAAAGGGATTGTTTATTCAGGGCTTGAGGCTAGAGATTAGAGAAATCATGAGCTTTAGTGGCTCATTTTCAAGTAAAGTCAAAGCTAGTGGAAGAGATTAGGGCTTCACAAGATAAGGATCTATACTTGGTTAAGTTAAAGGATGAAACAAAGAAAGGAAAGAACCCTAAATTTGAAGTAGTCGATGGGATTCTAAAATGTGGAAAAAGAGTGTGCATGCCTGATGTAGAGGGACTAAGGGAAAGGATATTAAAGGAGGCATGTCAGACACCTTACTGTGCTCATCCCATAACTACCAAGATGTATCATGATGTAAGAGCAAGTTATTAGTGGCCTAAACTGAAGAAGGATGTGGCTAAGTTTGTGGCATCCTATCTAACTTGGCAACAAGTCAATTATGAGCACTAACGACCCTCTGGATTGCTTCAAGAGATTCAACTACCTGAATGGAAGTGGAAGCATATCACCATGGACTTTGTAGTTTGGTTACGTATGACCTCCAAAGGATATGACTTTGTATGGGTTATAGTGGACCGATTGACAAAGTCTACCCATTTTCTGCAAGTCAAGACCACATACTGATGGAAATCCAATACCCTTACAAGAAGTATACATAGATATGTTAGAAAAGGAATTCAAGAAGTCTCTTCAAGATGATGAGGCGTTAGGCGAGCTGCTTATAATGGGCTGGGCTGCTGATGCCTTCCATTTCCAATTTTAATTATTTTTCATTATTCTCATATTGTCATTGGGCTAATTTTGTTAATTAAGCCGATATCTATTTTTTTATTTTTGGGCTTTTTAGTTTGTTTAAAATTAAGCCCAAGCCCGAATTTTGTTAGTAAGAATTTTAGGGTTTGTAACCTAGCTAAGATGATATAAATACTTTGCTAATCTAGGAATAGAATAGACTTGAATAATTTCAAATTAAAGTTTTGTGAGAAATTTCTTAGCTTTTGGTTCTTGTTTGAATCAATATTCCAAACTTCCAAAGTTAGTCACTTTATTTTGTTCACAACATACCAAGGTTCTTTGACATAGGTTCATCATTGGGTTAAGATTTTCCTTGCAAACTTGATTTGGCTTTTTGAGTGAGTTACTTCCAAGCGTAAAGGTATTCGGTCTCAAAGCAGGTCATTTAGGGTTCGTATCACATACTCTACAGCTCAACATGCACAACTATACATTGACAAAATCGTGAAATTACACAGAGTACGAATTTCTATCATCTCGGATCGAGGCACTCAGTTCACTTTGAGGTTTTGGCAAAAGTTACAAAAAGCATTAGGAATGCAATTAGATTTTAGTATCATATTTCACCTTCAAATGGATGGACAGTTTGAAAGGACAATTCAGACACTCAAGGACATTTTAAAGATGTGTGTCTTGGACTTTAGTGGTACCTAGGATAAGTATCTGCCCCTGATCGAGTTTGCCTACAATAACAGCTATCATTTGTCTATTAGCATGGCACCATATGAAGCATTATATAGGAGGTAATGTCATTCTCTAGTTTGTTAGGTTGAGCCTAGAGACAAGTATATGGAGATGCCAGAATTACTTAAGGAGACTATCGAGAAGGTACCTTTGATTCAAGATCAACTGAAGACGGCTTTCAGCCAACAAAAGAGTTATATAGACCCCAAGAGAAAGGAAATTCATTTTGCCTTAGGAGATCAAGTCTTCTTGAAGGTTCCTTTTTACAAGTTTACAAGTTACATGTTGATTTTTGTGAACCTTGCTCATTTGCAAACCATGATTTATGAACCTTGAACCCTTATAAAGGGATATATGCTATTTTACAAGTTTTATTTTTTACTCATTGAATCATCTATCTCACTCCTTTTCCTTTTGTGGTTTCAAGTAAGCATCATAAGGAGCTAAGGTGATTGCTCAAGCAATCTACTCCGCTTAGGAAATTCCCTTGTCAAAGTTTTTTACATGCTATGTTATGATGAGTCTCTAGAGGCTTCGAAAGTCTTATTTTAGAACTTTATGTTTGATGATTTATTTTGGAGTCTTAAAAATGTTCATTTATTTTGGGATTGTGTTTAATTATTCTTCCGTAACTTAAGGTTTTCCTTTATAAAATGTTTTATCAAGTTAATGCGTGAGGTTCGATATGATCCTAGTCAAAGTTATTATATACATAAGTGGGTTCTATGGGCGTGGGTTACCTTATGTCTTCCCATGTTCTAGGACCATCATATCTCTAAAGTTAGGATGTGACAATTATTTTATTATGATGTTTTAGGATTAGTTAGGGGAATGTGTGACTTCCCTAAAATGCCATAAGAGACTAGAGGTAGTACCCTTAATTTGGTTTGTATTGTAAATTTAACTCTTTTATTGCTTTCATTGTTTTGTGTTGACCTAAGTTATTTCAACACTTAGTCAATCTCTATTTTGTTCTTGTCAATCAAATTAAAGTTATCCAATGTGTGTATTAAGTGTTTATTTCATAAATAAAACATATTAGAAAGATTGGAATTTTAAAAGATTCAAAATTCTCTTAAGTAATGAAACTAGCCTCAAAATAGCAACCAAGATAGAAGAATTATGACTGCGACCCACATCATCATGGCCAAGACTAAATTAAAGGCCAAAGCTTTAAAATAGATGTCAAGACACAGAGATGTTCATGACCTCATCACGTTCATGATCGAGGGTACGATTATTGAATAAGTGTTAAGCTAGATCCCAACAAGAGTAGCCAGATTTCTTAATAAAAGAAAGAGAGGGAAGAGTTCATTTTTTGAGGAAAAGATTATTAATATTTTAAAAGAAATGGGATAAAAAGAAAGTGGGTGCCACTTTCCACTAATCAAAAATTAGATCAAGGAAATGAAATCCTCACCATCCATACATATCTTTTTTTCATTATAACCAACTTACCAAATAATTTTACACACACATTCTAAGCATCTAAAAGAAAAACACTATCTTTCTCCTCTCATTAAAGCTTTTGGCACCAACATTCTACTTAGAAATTCAAATTTTGTCAAGGTAAACATCACAATCCATACTCCTAAATCTTAAATGGTGATTATAGATGATTGTGTTAGTTATTATGATCTCCATTATTCTTTCTTTCTTCCTTATTTCATTCGGTTTACTCTAGTGTTCTTAAAGGAAATATTGTTTGTTATAAATGATGGAATAATGATGAATCTTGATCGTGAAAATAATGATTGAAATGTGTGCAATTGGGTGATGATTGCTTGATTAGAAACCTAAGGTTTCAAAGGGCTAAAAAGAGCTGCAAATTAGAGCTACTGATTAACTAGGTTAGAGTATGAATTTAGCAAGTGTGAATATGAAAGTTTTTGAAAAATGTCTTCATTAATTTTTATTAGAAAGAATTTGGTCGATTTGAATGTATAGAGAGAAATCACTTCTTGAAATGAAACTCAAACTGTTTATCAGGTGAATAGTTGTCCAAAATTGACCCATCATTTTGAATACTTTAAGCACAAACTTAGAAGAAGGTTAAACTGTGAAACCTTATTTGTGTAATTTAATTTTGTAACAACCCTCACCCACCCTTGGAGTTTTGTGACAAAATGGTTTGATTGCGAACTACTATGACAAAGTATGTGCTTTCATGAAAATTCATGTGCTATGTGATTAATGAGTAAGTAGCATGCTATATTAATTCTAATATGCATAATATGAATTTTGGATATGAAATAGGTGATTTATGTGGATTGCAAAAACATAAAATGATTTATTGCATATAAAGTGAATTTTCATGCACAAAGCGATTTTTAAGCATAAAATAATTTTTATGAGTATTTTTTAAAATATTTTTAATTAAATATTTTTGGGGGAATTTTAATGAAAATAAGAAGCAAAATATTTTATTTTTAATTTTTTATAATTAGTCCATAATTTAGATTAAAGGCCCAACTCACCAAAAGCCCAACATACCAAAACACTCATAACCTAGCTCATTAATGGCAAACTTGTAATTTTGCCCAAAACCTAAAATAAACCTAATATTCAGCCTCCCCTCATTGTGATAGCCTCCATTTTATTTTCCCATAAGATTTTTACAGAATTTTCTTTTAAAAATTCTCTCTTAATTGAAATTCACAAGGTGTCTGCAAACCTTGCGATTTAGTGATCGTCTTCGTATGTTTTTCTCTTCTTTCAAGCTACTATTTGATTTTTAGGAAACTAATGATGAGTAATCCATATGGGGCTATGTATTTATTATTTTTCTTCTTGATAAATTAGGCCTAGGTTGTTTTTTTTTTCTTTTTTTTTTAAGGAGAAACTGATTTCCAACTGTAAACAGACTCTTTCTTCACAAATCCATCAAAGGTGAACCCTAAAACCTAAAAGTTACAATTTTCATACATATGATCATAGGGGGGAAATTTCTGCATTTTTATGTTCTAAATTGATTTTTATTATGTTTACATGAAAAATATTAGTTTAAATCATGCATTTGCATATTACTGTTATGATCGAAAATTGTGAAAAATAAGAAAATCCATGGTTTTCCATGGCAACATAGATTTGACCTACCTTGCAATTTTGATCCTAAGGTCTATAATTTTTGTAAGGTATATTTTAATGATTATTGGCATGTGTATATGACTTGTGCATGATTTAATTGCATGATGATTGAAGGAGTAACTCTAGGAAACACCTAGAGTGATTCAGCCATACCTAGGGTTTCCAAAACCCTAATTGTTATGATTGATTAATATGTGTACTTGATTAACATTTGAATTAGGTTTTATGATGTGTTAATAGTAAATTAATGATCTTAAATTGACTATGAGATTGATTGCATCAATTAGTCAAAGGAGATAAGTATGACTTTTTTAAGGCTTACTTACTAAGTTGTTGTATATGGAAAGTATTCAGTGTGCCAAGATGGAAGTTAAATTTAATTGATATTAAGATTATGATTTATTATGTTTGACTTTCAAAAAGACTTGGTATGAGTTATTATATGATTTCATGTGAGCCTAAGAAGGCAAAGTGTGCAAGACTTAAAAGTCAACATGTTATGTTCAAGTGATGAGTACACTTCTAAGTGCAACTCCAAGTATATGTGAATGATATTTATGCATTGGGTAGTTATGGGATAGGATAACATGATGTTAAGCAAATGCTAAGTATTGAATTATAACGTTATGTTAGAGCTTAAGGGTTGATAGAAGTGCAAGGGCTACAGGTATTGGGAGCTAAAGAACCACAATGTGAGTAAACATTATGTTCATATTTCAAGTATAAGTTATCATGATATTAAACCTTTGAAATTCTTGAAACCCAAGTTTCTTTCTATTATCAATTCTAATTGTATGATTTCTTTATTAAGCTTAGGTTGCCAAAGGACAATTGGTCCGAAACTATTATTGTTTATTCAATGATAAGAAAGAACCTCAGTGATTATTGCCTTGCCTTACTTTCTTTCTGGAACTACACTGTTGTTTATCTTTTGTTTAATAAGCTAAACTTTTATTGCTATTATGTTACATGTGATTGCATTATTCAATGCTATTGTTACAAGTGATTGCTATTAGCTCTAACTATGGTACCTATGAACCCTTTTATATAGAAATCCTCGTGCCGATACAGGAAATCATTGGAACCTATGCATATGATCTTAACCCGATGGATAGGGGTAGTGTATCTACCTCATCTAGAAGAGGTAGTTCTAGCTATGGAGCCTAATCATCCTCACGCTTCTTTACAAGTTGGGAGTTGGAATTTGGTATGATGCCACCTCTCCTTTGAGTGAATAAGGCAAAAGCCATCACTCTATAAGTTATAAGTTATAAGTCTGATTTCTATGAACTTTGCTAAATCGCAAACCATGAATTATGAACCCTTATAAAGGGATATGTGTTATTGTACAAGTTGTATTGTTTACTCATTGAGATCATCTATCTCACCCCTTTTCCTTATGTGGTTTCAGGTGAGCATTATGAGGAGGCAAAGTGATAGCTCAAGCAATCTAGTCTCTTGGGGGATTTCCTTGTCCAAGTTTTTTATCGTACTATGATATGAAGAATCTCTTTTAGATGCACTAGGAGTTCTTGTTTGGGGATTTTTATTTTTGGGACATTATGATTTGATGATCTATTTAGAGTCCTAAAATGTTCTTTTCTTATGGATTGTATTTAAAGTATTTTTAAATTATTCTTCTGCAAATTAAGGTTTCCTTTTATAAATGGTCAAATTAAGTTAATGCATTTGGTTTGGTATGATCCTAGGCAGTGTTTATGTATGCATGAGTGGGTTCAACAGCTGTGGGTGACTTTATGTCTCCCTATATTCTAAGACTTTCATTTCTCTGAAATTGGGACATGACAAATTTATTGAAATAATTTTAGCATTTGAAGTTATGTTCGGCAAGTTATGACTAAATTAGTTGGTGAACACCTGTTAGCCTTGCATACTAATAAATCTTGCAAACTTAGGAATTAACATTTTGATTTAGAAAGGTTAGAGACAGAATTAGGAGAAATTCAAAACTAGTCAAATGACCATTGATATATAGAGGATCAAACAATAAAAGGTATTATAGGATTCCAAGTATAGAGTGAGATATAGATTACATACTATAATTAACCCTACTACCTACGTTAGATCTTCCAAATTGAGGGCTTTAAAGATAAAACCAAGCTAAACTCAAAACATAAGGAATGTTCTTTAGTGCCTATAGTAAAATTTGGTAGAATAAAATTTCATTTGAATATATAGACTTTCATATATACTTTAATGAGTACGAAGTGCTCAAGCTATTATACTAGCAGGGGCAGAATTAGATTTAAATTACCATTATAAATTGTATAGATTGAATTATGAGCTCAATTTTGGATATTTTGTAGTTTCACACATCCAGTTTGATATGAAAAAGGAATGAGCCTAATTGTAATTATTGATCTTGAGAAATGATGGGAACTAAGTTACAAGATCAAGTTGTGTAAAAGTAATATATACAAGTGCAAAATTTTGGTAACTTGTATACGGCTAATATGACTGTATGGGTCTAACTACTCCATAAATTCTATGAGATATATGTATAACCTAATTTATAAATTGAATTTGAATAGATTAATTATTAATATGTTTACAATATAAAGTTTTAACTTAGGTCATTATAATATGATGTCTAGAAAATACATTTAAAGTTGAATTATTATATTCTTCTCATATCAAAGTGGAAGATGTAAACTAACATATGATATATGATTATAGAGGATATAAATAAATAAGCATTAGATAAGAAGTACTCAAATTATTGAGAGACATCAAATCCATATGTATCCTATTGCATAAAGGAGTTAAGGCGATAAGGTGTGTACATAAAACCGAATCTAAATGATTTGCTTTATAATTATTGTTATTGAGAATTGTAACCATATTATCTTAACTAGAGTTCATAGTTACCTTCATTAATATCATTATATCATTGAGACTCTACCTTAAGGTGATCTTTAGTTTATTCAAACACCCACATATATGTGCATACCATGATTCTCTTCAACATTGAATTTGTAAAAGAGCTTATTTTTCTCATATGCAAATTCCTTGTAATAATGAACCCTTTCTTTGAATCTAATTCTTCTAATTGGAACCCTATTCTACCTCAGCAAATTATCATTATTATAAACCATGTTCTTTAAAAAGCATTTAGCATTTATCCAAAATGTCATTATATTTCTTACATGAATTATAGAAATTGAAAATCCTATTAAACTACTGAAGTACCTAAATATGAATATTGCATTCCTTATTGGAAATAATTGATTAATGATTCATAAAACCTATAAAGTAGAAATCCTCATCTAATGTAGGACAATAAATCAATTATGTGCAAATGGTAAGCTTACGGATAATGCAAGCGTACCTAACCCTTACTAGAAAGGTAATAATAGCCATAAGATCTTATCATTCTTACATATTTACTAAATTAGTTAGAAAGGCTTTAGCTGCCACTCCATATATTGTTAATAAGTGAGCAAAACTTAGACTACCATTCTGATTTACATGTGGGACACATTCAATCTCTAGTTTGCTGATTTTTGCTAAATTAATAATATATCTAGATATTGTATATTTAATCTACTTAAATGGTTTCATTTCCTAATTTAGATCCTAAATTGCTTATTGAACCTTACATTAAATTGCATATTTCTAAATATTCACATGTACATTATTTTCATTTGATGTGTATTCACTAAGATTATCTCACTGTCACATTCCAACTTTAGAGATATGACGGTCCTAAAACACAGGGAGACATAAGGTCACCTACACTTATAGAACCCACTTACACATATATAAGTTATGCCTAGGATCGTACCAAACCTTATATAATAACTTATTTAAAACATTATATAAAAACCTTTAGTTGTAGAAGACAGTAATTAGACACTTCACATATAATCCTTAAGAAAATAATATTCATAATTCACTTGAAACCTTAATAAATAACATCTCAAAATAAACATCAAAATAAATATTCCTGGAGCATCTAATGACAACCCTACATAGCATAGTATTATTATTATTGACTTTGACAAGGAATCCCCAAGCGAAGTAAAATGCTTGAGCCATCGCCTTACTTCCTCATGTTTGCTCACCTAGAACCATACAATGAAAAAAGGGTAAGATAGATAATCTCAATGAGTAAACGATAAAGCACATACGTTAACATATAGTCCTTTGAAAAGGAAACTTATAGCTTATACACATAGTTTATGATTTATAATTCATGAATTAGGTTGCAATTTAGCATGGTTTTCAATTTAACAAGTTTGCAGAAATCACACTTATAACACATAGAGAGTGAAGGTTGTTGCTTTATCACTCAAACACATAGATGACAGGTGGCATTAAACCAAATTCCAATTCCAATCACATAGAATGTGTGAAGCTAATTAGGCCCTACAGCTAGAACCGCCCCTTTCTAGCTGAGGTGGATACACTACCCCTATCCATCAAGTTAAGACCATATGCACATGTTCCGATGATTACCCGTATCAGCATGAGGATTTCTGCATAAAGGGTTAAAGGTATCATATCTAGAGCTAATGGTAATCACATATGACAATAACATTTAAGGCAACAAAACATGTATCATAATAGCAATGGCAGTTTAACTTTTGAACAAAAGATACAAGAATTGTGTAGTTCCAGAAAGAGTATAAGTTAGGACAATAATCACAAGGAATTATCATTGGAGAAACAAATATGGTTTTTAGACCAATTGTCCTTTAGCAACCTAAGCTTTACAAAGAAATCATTTAATCATATTTTAGGATAGGAAGAACTTGGGTTTCAAAGATCTCAAAGGCTCACATAACATGATATCACATATTTGTAACATAACATAATGTTTACTTACACTTGTAGCATGAATACAGTGTTTACTCACCTTATGGTTCCTTCGCTTCTAGTACATGTAGCCCTTTTAAGCCTTTAAAGCTTCTCAAGCTCTATCATAATATTTAATTCAATACTTAGTATTTATTTAATCATGATACTATCCTACCCCATAACTACCCCATGCACATATAACATTCACATACACTTAGAGTTGCACATAGAAGTGCACTCATCACTTGTACATAACATATTGACTGTTAAAAGTCTCATACACTTAACCTTTATGGGGCCATATGAAAATACATTACAATCATGTCAATACCTTTCCAAGGTCAATACAATATCATTACCTCAATATCAATTCACTTTAACAATCATCTTAGTACATTTAACACTTCTATATATGCTTATCTCTTATGACCAATTTCTTCAATCAATCTCTTCATAAATTTAAGATCATTAATTCATTATTAACTCATCATACAACCTACTTCCATATTATGCAATCACATTTGCATATTAATCACAACATAGAGTTAAGATATCTTAAGTATACCAAATTGCCTCTTAGGCTTGTCTATGGTCATTCCTTCAACCAACATGCAATTTAACTATTTATTACTCACTCATACATGTCAATGATCATTAAAATTCATTACACAAAAATTATGGACATTGGAATAAGAATCCCAAAGTAGGTCGAATGCTCTATTAAAGGAAAAACTGAATTTTCTTACTTTTCGCACTTTCCGTTTATTATAGTAATATGTAGAAACATGGTTTGAACTAAGATTTTTCATGTAATCAAAGCAAAAATCATTTTAGAACATAATGATATAGGAATTGGCTCATATATAAGTTCATATGCATGAAAATTTCTAACTTTAGGTTCTAGGATGAAAAATCATGAGTTTTCTTGTTTCTGGTACTTTTTGATCATTATAGCAATATGTAAACATGTGATTTAAACCATTATTTTTCATTCAATCACAACAATTATCAGTTTAGAACATCATAGGTACAAATTAGCAACCACTGACATGTCTTATGGATGAAAATTCCAAGTTTAGGGTTTAGAGTGAAAATCATGAGTTTTCTAGCTTTTTGGTGTTTTCCGATCATTACAGTAATATATAAACACATGATTTAAATCATTATTTCCCATCCAAAAATAACAAATATCAATTTAGAATTCATAAACACACAATTTGGTAGCCATATATATATATATAATCATAGAATTTTCCAACTTTCATGTTATAGGATGAAAATCTTGAATTTCCTTGTTTTCTAAAACTTTTCGGTCATTACATCAATATGTAGACTTATGATTTAATTCAATATTTTTCATCTAAACAAATCAAAACTTAGTTTAGAATTCAATGATATAGAAATTGTCCCCCTTGGTACTGTTTATGCATGAAAATTTTAATTTTGAATTGTAGGATTCACCTTTGGAAAAATCACGTAGAAAGATTAGTGTTTTCAGTAGAGAATTAGATTTCTCTTTCAAAAACTCATCCAAACTGAATTAAATCTATAAAAATTAGTAAATACCTAGTTCAAATTAATTTTCTCATAATTTAATTCATAGAAATCAAATAAGGAGTTGAAAGAGCAGAAAAACTTACAATTACAGTCAAGAAATCACAAAATTGAAGGTGTTTTGAAAATTTCAGCAGAGAGAATTATTTTAAGAGAATTCTCTATGAAATACTGGAATAATAGAGTGTGGCTATTGGAAACCCTAGGGCTGGCTGAAATTTGATATTTAAATATAGGGTTTTGGACAATTTCCAAGATTACCCTTAATGAGTTAGGTTAGAAGGGTTTTTGGGTAGTGGGCTTTCGGGTATTTGGGCTTTTTATTTAATTTAGGGGCTGATTATAAGTAATTAAAAATAAAATATTTTTTTATTATTTTGTATAATATTTCCCCCAAAACATTTATTTAAAAATTATTTTAAAAATACTCATAAAATTATTTTATGCTTAGAAATTGGCTTTATGCATGAAAATTTATTTTATTTAAAATAAATTATTTTAAGCTAATGCACCTCATGTAAATTATTTATTTCATAATAATAACTCATATTATATATATTAAAATTAATTTAACATGCCACATACTCATCGATCACATAGCACATAAATTTCCATAAAGCGCACACTTCGCTTTAATAGTTCTAAATCAAGCAAATTGTCACGAAAATTTCTAAGGTAGGTGTGGGTTATTTCACTCCTTATAGTGTACTATCTTCAAGTAGTAGAAGACTCGGTAATGGTACCCTAAACATTCTTCTTCCTTTGAGACTTGTCAAGTTAGTGTATAAAAAATTTCTCTAAATTCTTAAAGGGTAAAGCATATTGAGGTCCTTATTATTCATAGAAATCCATAGATATATACTATAGTAGAATAAATAAATGATCTATAATTTTAATGTGATAATATACCAGTAGTGATGAGAGCAACAATAAATGATTAGTATACATGTGGTATATTCTAAGTGTAGTGTGAGTATATTGATATATGATAATGTATATAAATGATATATGTTGAGTATATTTACAATATATATGATTGCCAATAGTACTAATTGGTGTCTAAATGGTATATTATGGGTACGTGTATGGTATATGATTCTGTAACTTAGGTTCTAATACTAGGAATATGTTTGATGGATATTCAGTCTAGAATTGTCATTATTAAGGGGTTCCATTGGTTTATGTGACTTTATGTCTCCCTATATCTTAGGACCGTCACACTTCTAAGGTAAGGTATAACACATAGGTAGGATCCTCATGGTAGCTCTCCAGTGGAAGTTGATATTGCCACTTATGTAGAAATCAGGTCCTTATCAGTCTCTTTTAGGGCATGTAGCATTCTATGTGGCATTATATTTATTGCTAATCCATTGTCTATTAGATCCCTAATGATATGTCTCCCATTGACATGTGCCTTGACATACAAAGATTTTTTAAAAATCACCTACTTAGGTTAGTGAAAATTAGCTAGTTGTATAGCCACTCCACTATAAAAATCTTCCTCCTTAAGGAAAGTTGCCCCTAGAGTGTTAATAACTTAGATGTCAATGACATCCTCACCAGTAGGTGTGGATTAAAAGATAATGGGCAATTCTACTATTGCAGTAGAACATCCATAGGGAATTGGTATACTCCCTATCGTCTATGTCATCTTAACTGTAGCAATAATAAACTCCATAAGTATATCAACATTTGGAAGTTTAGATTAAAATACCTTGGAATCAAATTTACTAGATAGATCCCTAGTGAATCTTCAACAGAATTCTTAATGACCACAGTCATTTTTCTTTTGAAATTACTCCTGTTCACATCCTTAGTAGGGAAGTCTTGTGGATTGGCTTGCCTTCTAGCATTAGTTTTTTGTTTTTCCAATCTGCATTTTTGAGTTATAGTGAGTGGCTTGGAGAATTTCTTGTGTTCCATACGTTGCCATTTGTATGTTAGTTTCCACACTAAGAGAAACAATGATACAAGTTTGGCTCATCTGGAACTTGCATTGGTGAGAACTTGTACTGGTCCGTAACCTTTGGTGAATTTTCTAATACCTTATCTCTCTAGTGATATGACTTAGGTTTAATAATCCATAGTCTAGAGCTTTTCTCCCTATGGATCTTTCTTGGACTTTTATATTTTGGTTTGTCATCAAAAGTCACTAGGGACTTGTGATCAATATCCATAAAATTAACAGTGGCCACTAGTGGATTAGTGATCATGGAATTTTTCTTCTTAAGGAATTTAAGCACCCCCTTATTGATTATGTCTACTTCAATATCTATAAAAACTAGCTCCCTAAGGACTTGTTGTGGAAGAATAAGTTATGAGATCATGTTGATTGCTGATGCTAAGTTCACTAGCCCTTCTTCATTAAAATTTGATAGGATGATTGAGAGGGTTAGTGTTGGCATACAACTATTATGGTAAAACTTGCATTGGATTACTAGTAGGCACAGTCTTTGGTTCTTCCATCCTATGAGGAGGTGAAAAGCATTCATCAAGGTGGTGGGAATCACCAACCTCATGTTGAACAAAAGATTGCCTCCTGAGTTCTTCTAAGGGCTGCCTTGCAGGCCTATGGACTGTAGCCTATCAAGAGCTTTATGGTGGAGTGATCACACTAAGTAGCATTTGACGTATGATGGCTTGATTTTTTTCAATCACATCATATGCTTTCTCAAATTGCTTATTCATTTCATCAAAAAGTATTTGTACATTATAAGTTGAAGGGTTAGTGAGATGTTGAGGCATATTACCTAGATTTCCAACAATAGAACATGTTAGAACTCTTGGATCTAGTGTGTTATCTTAGTGAACTAGATGTGGAGATGCCTTGATTTGCTCCGCAAGCTATGGAATGAGAACTTGCACTATTGTTGCAATATGATCCCGCAGTTCATAGGATCCAACAACTACATCTTTTCCAATAGAACTTTTTATTTTTGGTGTCATAAGAGTGTGTCCCATTGGGCATGCTAAAAAATATTATTGATTATAAAATTTGGCACAAGGATAATTTAGTAATTGTGCGGGCATGCCACATGCGGATGAAGGTGCATAAGCCTGTGAATTGTGTGAATTCTCAAGATTGCTTATCATAGTTCACTTGGACTCTCAGTAGCATTTATTAAAATAGTAATTAGGGAAACAAATTAATAGTTATGGAAAATATAGAATTTTATTGATTGTAGACAATAATTACAAAAAGCTTGAAAGCAAATAGAAAAAAGGAAAACTTTGCCTAATGGTTTGATGAAAAGGCACAAGGTCTATTGAGTGATTGATTAGTTGGGGCTTTTACAATAAGTGAGACCCTAGTTTAAATACTCCATAGGGGAATAACTGCTCAACTATTATTATAGTTAGTAATTGTTGCTCCACTTTCCTAGTGTTGTTCAACTGCTGATAACCTCTGGTAACTGCAAGGAAATTTCCTCTAGAATTGTCCATAACTATCTAGAATGTCAATTGTCTCTTGACTTGTTGATCTTAGCCTGTAAATCTCCATAGGCCTTGATTGCTCTTTTGGGCTTGACATATTAATAGGCCATTTTCATGGATCTAACTTACTAAAAAATTATGGTGCAAACAATATCTTTCACATATCAATATTTATAATCTTTTTTCTAAGTATTTGTAATATGTTTTTATGACATAAATAAATTATTTCTTTTTCTCTTTTATAGAAATTTTATATATTGAAAAACTTAAAAACTTATATAATATTTATAAATAAAATCTGAATAAAAAAGAACTTTTTCTATATATCAAATAATTCTCTCAAAAATACATAAAAATTATCATTATTATAATTATAAAGCCATAGAAAAAATTATTAACTTGATTATATAATTAATTTAATATTGTTGAATTGTATTAATGAAATTAGCCGGTGACCACCTTCAAACATTCTATCATGCTAGTCAAGAAAGAAATGATTAATTATTAATATTATTAACATTTACCGCTCAACTTTTTTAATTTATAATTTATATTTTTATATCTATAAATGATAAATTGAATCTATGATGTTATTTTCTTCTAAGAGAATATACGAGAATAAATAATAAAGATCAGTACTCTAAAGAAAGAATATTATATTAAATCATAGAGAAAATTAGATATCATAGACTGTAAAGATCTGTTCATTATGATTCACTATCACATAGATTTATTTATGATAAGTTCTAAATTCATTAAACAAAATTTGTAAGTTCATAAGTTGTACGATGTAAATTCATTGAAAATTCACTATCAAATATAATTTCTATAATAATCATCTTCATTACTTATAAGTAACAGGATCATTAAGTGTTTTTACAGGTTTATCAAATATATGGTGTAGGTTCATTATTTATGAACTATAGATTCATAGGTTATATTAGTAAGATAATAAAATATATTTTTTACAAGTAATAAATTTATACTCTATATCTTATGAACTTATACTTTTTAATGGATAAACCTCTCTCTCTCTTTGCTAGCCAAGAAAGAAATAATTAATTATAATTTATGCTTTTGTATCTATAAATACTAAATTAAATCTATGATGTTATTTTTTTCTAAGAGAAGACATGAGAATAAATAACAAAAAGTAGTAATCTAAAAAAAAGGAATATTACATTAAATTGTAGTGGAAATTGGATATTAGATTGTAGATATCTAGTTCATTATGATTCATTATCATGTAGATTGATAAATGATAAAGTGTATGTTCATTAAAAAGAAACTGCAGATTCAATAGTACTTCTGTGTAAGTTCATGAAAATTCACTGGCAAGTACAGTTTCTATAATAATCATGTTCACCACTTATAAGTAATAGGATTATTAAGTATTCTTATAAGTTTATCAAATATATAGTGTATGTTCATTATTTGTGGACTATTGATTCATTAGTTATACCAATAAGAAAATAAAATATCTTCTTTACAAGTGATGAACTTATACTCTATATATTATTAACTATGCTTTCTATCCTAAAAAATTAAAAATATTATTTTATAATTAATTTAAATAAATAATTATATATATAAATATTATTAAATTTATGTAAATTTATTGAAAGTGAATTATATTTTATACATTAGATAATTTATGTAAATAAATATAAAATGATATTTAATAACTCTGTTAGTTTTCTCAAATTGTTAAATTTAACATAAGTAAAGAATCAAACTAACAATTTAATAGGAATATTTTGTTTAAACTTGCATTGACCATTGAGATTGGTATCATTTAGCAAATAAATAAATATTTTTAATTGAATCATGTTTACTTTAGATAATAAATAATAAATTAAATTAGAAGAAAAAAGCGTCATTGATAAGAAATTAAATAATTAATTAATTAAATTAAAAAAAAAGAAATAAAGATAGAGAAGAAAAGAATCAAAATATAAAAACAAGTATTATAATGAATGAGAAAAGTGAAAAAAGAAAAAAAGGACACTTTGAAGGAGGGAAAAAGAGAAATTAACATGTGTTTTAAATATTAAGGGACTACACAGAAAGGAGGGAAAAAGAGAAATTAACATGTGTTTTAAATATTAAGGGACTACACAGTATAATAAAGGAGCCGATTACCGACCAAAAAACTATCGGTAGCATAAAGAAATCTGTCGGTAACTAAATTTACCGGCAAATCAAAAACAATGGATGTTCATCATAAAAAAAGTGGTTGATAAATCTTTGCTGGTGGTTTTCATCATCCATCAGTAAATTTGCCAACGACAAAATCGTTAGTAAACTTAAAAAATCGTCACAAAAGTATAACCTAAAAATTAAAAAAATATTTTGATACCATTGGTAAATATAAAATAAAATAATAAAATAATAAATTTCCATCACTAAATTGTTGGTAATTGAAAATTGAAAAATATAATTAATATTAAAAATTGTCAGTAATTCGTTGATACATGAAAATTAAAAAATAGTTAAATATTTCATGGCCATCCATAAACCGTTGGTAAATGCATAAATATATTTTTTAAATAATTAATTATATATTTTGCAATCATTTAATTAAATAATATAAATATAAAATTTAAGATTATGCAATTTGAAATAAATTTAATAATATAAATATACATAAATAAAAATATTTACAAAATTGTATATATCCTAAAATAAAATCTAGTATGTACAAATATAAAAAAAAAATATATGTAAACCTAAATATTTAGATCCTCTGCCACATCACTACCCTCTTGATTGCCCACTATACCTGTGGATCTATAATATACACGTCAGTAGCAGTAGCATCAACAGCAGGATTGACCGCAGTTTGGTGAGGAGCAGGTAAAGGAGGTGCCATACAGTTCATAGATACCTCAGTCTTGTGGTACATAGCTTTCATGAACTCCGGCATCTGCCAGTCCATGCACTCCACCATCCATTACTTAAGCTCCTATAGCTGTTCGACAACTCATCTATCAACCTCCTGCTATATTGTGCAAATGTATGAGGCAGTGGATCATGTGAGGAACTAGCACAAGAATGTCCATAAAATGATAGCACTCCAGAATTAAGCCTGTAGACCCGACCCTTCTCTCATCCCTTGACAGCCCTGATATATAGCTTTTTCTTGTCCACCAGAGTGGGCTCACTCAATTTAGGGGGTCAACTGTGACTTTTGCTAGTAGAGGTTGTTGATATCCTCTTGCATGCATTTTAAGTAATATTGGAGTAAGTAAAAATATTTATAAGTTTACTTAAACATAAAAATAATTATTACTTACATTAATTCATTGCGATCACTGGTCTATGAATGTCTTCCCGTTGTACTTCATTGTGTGTCTGTGTGCTTAAAGACTTCAAATAGAGTAACATCCTAAGCCAACTGTCTTGCCTATAAATCAATATAGTTAATATATATACTAATTAAAATTAATAACTTCAAAAAAATATGCAAATTATTAACTTTTATAAAGTACTAAAATAAATAACATGAAATTAGAAATCAACTACTTACCAATCATTGGGCATGCTCCTTCATAGAGATAGACCCCCAATATGCTTGGACGATCCACTCACTGGACCTTCTTTATCAGTCTTCCTATTCTTAGAATTTTGCATAAAGAGTCGTTAGTGCTTTATAGATTGTCAGTTCTCCTGCCACTTCTTCCACATCTCATTAGGAATCTAATCCTCCTACTTCCCTTTCTTCTTGATGTCATGGATAAAGTCCTTATATCTAACTGCAACATACTATTAAAAAGGCTATTTTCACCAAGGCATCGATTGCCTAGCTTTAATAATAGTGCTTTTACAAGATTAAAATAAATATACAAATTAATATATTAAATAATCAATAATTAATTGATTAATAATCATGTAAAGTGAATTTAAATAAGTATGGAAAAATGTATACAAATTAATATATTAAATAATTAATTAATTAATAATGTAAAGTGAATTTAAACAAATATAGAAAAATATTTATAACACATACCCCAAACTCAGTCCAATAGAACTATTTGGTGTACTTACACACCCTCTTCCCACACATCTCAGCAAGATCAAGATGGTTTCGAAAGATCCTCAATATCATCCAGGTAGTCTCAATCAACTGCAGACTGTAAAAAGAATTAAACATTAATTTTACATAGAGTGAAAAAAATAACATTACAACTCTTAAATTATTAAATACAAAAAAATGAAATATATATACATGCCCCTAGTATAGTGACACGTTGTTTGTGCTCTGGAACTAGCAAAGTCAACTAAAGATCCTCATTTACTGCTACAGTGGATCTAGATAGTCTAACTGCAATGGTAATAGAGGCAACATAGGTGGTAGCTGAGTGGTAAGAGAGGCAACATAGACAGTAGTAGTAGAAGATGGAATAGAAGAAGAAGAAGAGATGATGTGGTGATTATCGATAAGGCAATGTGGTGATAGGAGGAATAAGAGTATGAATAGGTATAGTAGAAGTGGGAAGCAAAGAAGTAGAGGTATTTGGAGCAATAGTGGAAGTGCACATGTGAACACACTGTTAAGACTTATCAAGATCTGTAGCATCACCCGCGCAAGGTGGAACACGTATTGACATATCTATATATATTATATAATTACATATCTATGTATATGTTGACAAAAAATAAGGCGGTTGCCCTTTTGGTTGAAATTAATGCTAAGCATGCCAGAGACTATTGGGGGTCTCACCCATACCTGACTTCTAATCAAATGATTGTGTAAGAGACAAAGGGACAGTAGCCTCTCAAGGAATTTGGATTCACTAATGCAGCTTCACCAATTCTCATGCAAGAAAATAAGAGAAAATATGAATTTGTAACTTTTTGGTTTATATTACTGCACTGTGGAGTACATTGAATACAAGGATTTTTGAAATGTAAATTGCAAGTATTGTAATATTAAAAGAAAGCCACTAAGGCTTGAACAATTTGAAAATGTAAAATAGAAGCTTGAATGTTGACTGTTGTTTTGATTGATTGATTGTTAGTTTGTTTGGTTGATCATTGGTCCCTTTCCTCTGTAGAGTCTTCTTGTATTTATAATGTTGACAGGTAGTTGGCTCCTATATTCCAGCTCTATTCATCCACTAAGCCACCATCCCCTTTCTTTTGCCTCAAACTATATTTTAACCCCATATTCTATAGTAGTGGCTATTTTTACTCTAAGTCTGTTAGTCCATGTTCTACCACTTTATAGCCCCTTGTCTATCACATTTGCTTTTAGAGTCTTCTAGAGTCTTTTGAGAATTTGGTATAGTCTCCCAAAGATTTTTTGTGTACTATTTTTTATGGGCTCCAAATCTTCAACTCATGGGCCTAAATTAATTAATTATTATTTGGCCCAAAACATGCTTAACCCACTATAAATATGGTGCCAACTAATATCTACCCCCCTCCACCGCAGATGCTAGATTGGTTTTAAAGCCTTGCATTTGTTCAATTTTTAGCTTTAGTCTTCAACAGCTCTACAGCCCAATGCAACACAACCTTCTCATTATTCAAATTCTACTCTTAGTAAAAATCTCACCAAATCCTCAAGTTCAAATATCAAAAAATATATATATATATATATTTAATTTTAGCTGGTCATATTTTCTCCATCAATTTCCTTTATCCTGCCCAAATTTAGACCCATTTAGAATTTCTCACCAAATTCCACTCCAAACCCTTTAATATTTCTCAAACCTAAGTCTCTCAAATTACTCTTTCTTTAGCCAACAAAAATCCTCATCCCTCTCAAGATCCATACCAATAAGATATTCCACAATTGCAACTCTCCTATTCAGGTAAAAATCTCACTCTTTATTTGTTTTACTTTCCATTTCTCTCTCTTTTTTTTCTTTGTTTCAATTTCTTTCTTTTTTAATTCTTAAAGCCCAGCTACTGCCGATTAGTTTCACTAGCGTTTAAGAGGTCCTTTGGTGCTACTAGTTGCTTCTCCACTGTCCCTCATTCACCCATTGCCATTGCTAAACTCAAGTGAGTCCTTGGTGCTTTTTCAACTTGCTTTTACTTTCTTGATTTTAGCCTTTACTCTTGCTTCTTTTTTTTATTATTAATTTTATAAATAGGTCCCACCTGTGTTTCTATTTTCAAGTTTAATTTCAATAATTTTTTTTATTTATAGTTGTCATGACCTATTTATTAAGCCATGACGGTCTTAGGGCATAAAGAGAGATAAAGTCACCTAAACCCGTAGAATCCCATTTAACTTATAATTCTTTACTATGTTGAATCTTATCCCAAGATCAAAACCCAATTGCCTTATTGCCAACTACTATTTTGTCATCTTACATATGGCCAAATGTTCATTAATATCATTATAATATTCATCTCATTTATATATTTTCATTACTAATTACACCAACTTAAATATAATTACATTACGGTTCTCAGTGCATATAATCCCATATCACATTAGTACTAAAACTTAAGTAACCATGGAGCTCTAAACCAATGATCTTTATAATCATATAACTAGGATTCACAACACTTGAAATTAGCATAGCAACTTCCAAGCAGAAGAATAAGGCTTGAAATTTACCTTGCTAACTTGTCAACCTTGCCTAGAAAATTTAAAGAACTAAGAAATGAGACAAGCTTAATAAGCACATAATAATACAATATGGGGTGAGTATGTATGTTCTTATCAAGATGGGCTCATTATGACAATGGAGCAATGTTAATCAAAATTGTCATTATGGATGAATTTCTCATTTAAGATAGAAACAATATCTTTAGCAGAAATAGTAATCTCTTGGAAGCAGAATGCTTCTCACACATATAAATTAAAAAGTGGTAGCCTGAGCCTTGCTCAATCGCATGCATTACATTACACAAGACTGACTAGGTCTTACGTTTAGGCATTCTCCCCTAATAGAGGTTGGATATGCCCTACCCACAGGCTTATACCAAGTGCATAAGGTCTGATGTATTACCTTACATCATAAGGGTATTTCTACTTATTAGTGGGCATCAATAGAAGGTTCACTAGGAATTCATAATAGGGAATTCAATATAAAATATGCAAAAATAAGAATACCTCTCATCGATGGTCATATTATGAAATCAATATTAAAGGGTTCATAATGGCCAAATCCCACAAAGGAATATCATATTCAAACTCATTGTTTGATAGGCAATTCCTGCTCAACAAGAAATTGGGATATACAAATTAGGATGCTTTGATCAACAATGGTTTATAGAATATGGCATATATCATATTATATTATTAAGTACTCACCTTGTACTCCTTTGCTCCTATTTACATTTAACTTTGATGCAAGTGGTGCTACTTGCACTCTTGGACAATGTCCTTGTCTTTAGTTTCTACACATTTGCATTTCAATTACACATCAATCACTTCCTTATTATGACATTAGTTTAAATCTAGCTTAACTTGTTAATACTTTTATATTATTCATTATAGGGCTAATTTATTTCTTTTAAGGTCTAGAAACATTATATATATACTTGTCACTAATTTTAACACTTTTCTCAATTGTTTTCCAAT
>CANTUT010000107.1:822500-902500 GCA_947687605.1 Reutealis trisperma | reverse complement strand
ATTTTATCCTTTAGGGTTAAAATGACCATTTCTATTAGCTAAAAAGATGTAATTACAATTTCAACTTTAGTAGAAAATTCTCTAACCCTCTAAACCCATCACATGGGCTTATGAATAATAAATTTTGTTTAACCCCTAAATTGCCTCTTTTCCATATCACATATAGGTTTAGGCCACATTTCATATGTTTAGGATTTTTACTAAGCTTAAAATTAAGTTTTTGGTTTAGTCCAAATCATTTTCAATTTAATCTTTCTCATTTGTATCGTATACAAATTAAGATTTAATTGAATCAAAAACTTTTTAAATTAAACATTAGGACATGCTAGGATCCTTGTAAATTTAATTACATGTATAATCATTTTACCACTAATTAATAAATTAAGCACTTTAATTGATTATTATTGTAAACCTTTTACACTTGAAAGTTGATCACTATTGGGTGTGTGACTTTCTATGTTCATGTCTAATTTGCAATGGGAATGAAAAAATATTTTTCTCTACTAATGTCAAATCCCTACTTCACACTTAGTTCCATAAGTCATGAGTAACAGCTAGCATTCCATGTCACAACTACATAATTAGAAATAAATGTTTATAGTTGATTACTTTAAACATCACATGGACCATCGATCATAAATTTTCATGCACTAAAATCCCCTCATTAAAAATTCCAATCTCAACTAGGATAATGGTTTATGTCAAACCCTAATATGCCTTGATTTTATGTCCTTATCTCAATTATAATTCTTAATGAGATTAGATTTTGACTAGAAACTTGTTCTAGTGAATCTTACTGTTTTGGCTATAAATTTTAATTATTAAAAATAACTAGATAGCATAGGATCTTAATCTCATTTACTCGAGGTAATGAATTCTATCTTGGCAATCGCTTACCTCCATACATAACAAATTAGAACTATCACATGCCATATATCCGTATATGAATAGTACATTTATGTAAATAGTAATAAATCCTAACTACCTTTGTATGAGATATAGTATCCCTCAAGTCAAAGGATTGTATGCACTATTATGACCTAGATGACAAATAATCGACAAGTAGTAAAACCCCATATTATTATCATCTAATGTCATAAGTTGACTATTCATCCTATGAATATCCACGTGTTTGTGTCGTCATCATATGTCAAGCAGTATGAGACTCATGCCTCTATAATCATCTATATCACATACTGATTATAGAAAATAAATAAAGGTGATAGTCTTCTGGAATTAATGTTGCCCAATTATTAATCCTATAACCATGAACATATTTAAAAAATTTGTACAAGAGCAACCTGTCTCCCATATTCTTAACACTTGAGAATAAATCCTCTTACAAATACTTAAGGACTATATTCAATAATATGAAAACCTTTTCACATTATGAATATATTTATTATGCCATTGGGAATTAATATCTACTATTACATAATTATTATATGGCTCTAAGAGCATATACTGCTATCATAATGAGGCCAAGGAGGAAGATGAAGATGCAGACTCTAATTCTCCCAAAATAAACTAGTATTCTAAAAAAACTAGTTATCTTCACCTCAAAGAAAGTTCCAGCTCTATAACTTCTAAGACTTCTAAGAAAGGTACACCAACTCACTAGTGCTCTAGGTCTTCTTTTAGCCACTACACTGATGGATATTATTGTTAGACTCCCAGTTGCTTGGACAACCTCACTATCTCATGAATAATCCCTAAACTTTTCTCACTTCTATATCACTAGGACACTCATTCCAATAATTATTTGTGGTTGTAAGATTAAGCCATGATGAGAGGTCACCTTACTCTTGCTAGTCTTTTTAACAATCCTCTCATCAGCTTTAACTTCTCTTTTCTATCCGGAGCTAGTTCTTTGGATTCTTGCTATAAAGTAGAAGGCACTTTTCTTCATATGAACTCTTTAAACTCTAAACTTTGAGGATTTTATTTATTTGCTGTATCACACTTATGTTTTGAATTTGACTTTGAACATTGATATAAGACTTTTGTATAAGATGTGCATTTGGCTTGCCTTGATCGTTTTCTTGAAAAAGTAACCAAAGGCCTACTTGGCCATGTTGTCGGCCTTGGATATGTCACTGCAAACTGCCCCTTTTTTTTACAAGTAACATATCGTTATGGCTATGGGATTAGCTTATTGACTTGCTTCCTTCATTCCCCTTATAGTGGGAAAATATTTCCCACATTCCCTTGACATCCTTCTAGGGGATGTCAATAGCGACAAAGTCTAGCATGATAGGAATGTTGTACTTTATTAGCCTCCTACTCAATCTTTGGAACGTCATCATATCCGCAAGTAAAGCAGTCTTTGAGCTCTTGTACTAACTCAATCATCTTCCTTTTCAATGTAGGTTAGAGCAGGTCATTGATGTAGATGATTTTGGGCTTTTCAAGAGTCCCTATGATGCAAACAACAAAGCATACAAAGGCAAAGGTCCAATTCAACTTCCCAATGGTCCCATTATAAGAGCAAGAATGAAGAAATTCAAGGAAACACTAAATGAGATTTTTCAAGGCTTGGGGGATGATCTTGCCACAATTCAAGAATGCAAGAATGAATCATTCATCAAAATAGGGATTCAAGACTCAAATCAAAGTTTGGTGACAATGATTCAAGTGGATAAAGGCCAAAACAAGGGCATGTACCTAGGCCTTTAGTTTGTTTTTGGTGTTTTTAGGCCCCTATCAATATGATATAAGCCCAAGTTCAATTAAATTAAGTGTGCTTATGTAATTACTGAGTTTTAGGCCTATTTATGTTAGTTTTAAAGCCTAAAATGAGTTTAGATTTATTTCTTGTTTAGGAATAATTTCTAACTAGAAAACTTTAATCCTTATTTAGGAAGATTCCCTAGTCTATGTTTTATTCTAATTTAGGTTGAACTTATAATTATTAGTTGTCTAGGAATCAATTCTAACTAGGAAACTTTAATTCTTGTTTAAGAAAGATTCCCTAGTCTATGTTTTATTCCAGTTTAGGGTTGAACCTATAATTATTAATTGTCTAGGAATCAATTTCTAACTAGGAAATTTTAATTCTTGTTTAGGAAAGATTCCTTAGTCTATGTTTTATTCCCATTTAGGGTTGAGCCTCTACATAAACTCAACCATTCATGTAAAATAGAGTTAGATTTTGATAAATAAAAATTTAGTTTTTCTTAAGAGTGTTATCTCTTATTTTTTATTCTTATTTGAATTAAGTTCATACAATCAAAGCTAATTGCTTTGTGCATATTTATTCCAAGGTTCTTTTTCATAAGTTGGTATTGTGTTATGGAGATCAACATCCAAAGGTGATCATATTCCAAGGTGCTCTATCACGGGCTAGAATTGGGTCGAGGACTTGGGAAAAATTTGATTTACCTTTCCAAGGAGTTGCTTCCAAGCTTAAAGGTATTGGGTCTCAAGTTTAATATACTTGACATTTGTATCACCTTTGGTGGACATCCTCTAAAGAGTCTTGGACTTCAGTCATAGCATCATTGTGTTTGGGTGGAACATTTTACAACTTATGCAACTAGATCTCCTCTACTTCCTTCAACTATTCCCCTTCAAAGATTACTTCAACGCTTGCAGTTTCTTAAACTTCTTCAGGTAGTAGGTAGTCCAAAGCTTACTACATCTGTGTCTTCAACAAAGTGGCTGCAGCTATTGCCTTTTCTTCTTGGGTGAACTTAATCATTAACCTCCTTTATGATGGGTTCAGTGGTCAGTGGTCAGCCTTCTATGATAAGGTGGATCATAGACTTTTAGAGGATATTCTTCACTTGTTGTCAGCAATCCTCTCTATTTACCATGGTAAGTGCCTTTGGCCCACCATATTTACTTTTTCTTTTAAATTGAATTAGACCAAAGCTCCCATCATAAAATCTTGCATCTACTACATATGTGCAGGCTCTAAAAGGCTTTCCATTAGCTCACACTATTTCTACCTCATCCCCTTTCCAAAATAGAAGGAATTGGTGAAGTGAGGATGACACACACCAATTGGCGTGAATCCAATATCTTCCTAATAAAGCATGGTAGTTGGTAGTAGAGTTCACCATGAAAAAGTCATAAATGAAGTCTTACTTCTAACTTAGATCTCCACATGTAAGACTTCTAGAGTCTTTTTGACTTCACCATTGAATGCTATAGTTATGAGATTATCTTTAATCTTAACAAGTTCTAAAGCCATCCTCAATGGAATGATGTTAACAGCAGACCCATTGTCTATCAAAACTTTGGAGTTTGGCCTTCGATTAAGATGAGTTTTAATATACAATGGCTTAATGTGTCTTGTCATCCATTTTATAGGCTTATCAAAGATAACCCTTTTTGGAACTGTAGGTTCTATAGCTTGAATGGTTACTCCACTGCACATAGCATGCTTCTCAAAGGTTGCCCCATGAGTCTCCACTTCTTCTTGAGGTTCTTCTTCAGGATTTTCCTCCTTAGACCTTTGAAATGAAGTTGCAAAGTAATGGATGCCATGGAACACCTCAAAGGTATGTAAAATTGGCCCATTTTAATTTCTTGTGCTATTTCTTCTATTGTGCTACCAATAGACTCCAAGTCTATAGGTATATTCTTTATAGTCTGACCTTTTTTCTATTCTTCTTTTATGTTAGATCCTACCATTGCAGCTGCTTTCTTCCTTTGGAGCTGTTTCTTTTGAGTTCTTATGAGGTGCTGGGGAAATTTTTTATGGTGAACAAGATGTCCTTGATTTTCCTCGACATCCATAGGTGGTATTACAAACTGGGGCTGCCTTCTTTGAGTAGCAGCTAGAGGATGGAAAGTCTCAGGTAGACTCTACCATTTTAGGTTGGTATTTGGCTAGACTCCAGCTATTTCTATAGAGGATTCTGATGCAGTCTTTGATGAAGATTCCTAGGAAGAACCTTGGCCTTCCTAGTATGTCTCTTTGAGATATCAATTTAGTGATGGTAAGTTTCTGGCAGACTCTTTCTTTTCCCTTTAATGTCCGGTACAGTCTCCAACAGACTCTTGTTCAGTCTTTGGTGAAGACTTTAGGCAGACCTTCGGTGAACCTAAGTTGTCCTTTTTAGGGATCTTCTTAGGATTAGAAAACTTGAGGTAGACTCTCCTTTTTCATGTTAAAGTCTGGCTCAGTCTCTAGCAGACCCCTGAGAATTTGGCCTTGTCTCCCAAAGATCTTTTGTGTACTATTTTTCATAAGCTCCAAATCATCAACTTATGGGCCCAAATTAATTAATTATTATTTGGCCCAATAGATACTCAACCCACTACAAATATGGTGCCTACAATATATTACGCCATAATTATATTCATTTGATTTTTTTAATAATTTTTATTTTAAAGTCTATTTTTACTCCTAATATAACATTTTTCCCATTTTTTTGGTTTATAATTTTAAGATGTTTTTATTATGTTTGTTAAGTTATTTTTAGTTGCATTAAATAATTAAAAAGATGGGAGTTTAGAGCAAAGATGGTACAACAGGAGGAATGCCATGGCGCAGTAGCCTTGCACAGCAGCAAGCCATCAGCACGTTCCCAGTAGTGCCACATAGCAGTTTCTTGGCACCACGCAGTAGGTTATTGGCACTCAGCAGTAGCAGAAGTAATCCCTAGAGCGCGTAGCAACTTCCTGATGATCAGCAGCAGCAGCAACAGTCCCAGCAGTGCCCTACAGGAGCTCCAGCGTGTGCTGCAAAGTGCCACCTTGCTAGCCCTCCTATCCTAGTGCCCAGCTGCATGCCTCAGCACCCGCAGCAGCTCTCCTCTTATCAGCTTGCATACTCCAGCACCTAGCTGCAACATCCCAGTGCCCGTTGCACTATTCTTGAGCTAAAACCCATTTTTAATTCGAATTTTTGACGGATTTTTAACCTTAGGTCATTTATGAAAGTATAAATGGAAGAGGAAAGATTTTATTTAGGATGGAGAGAGTTGTTTGGTATAAAAGGAAGGAAAAGATAAGTTTAAAGGGGATCTTAATTTTGATCTGGATCTTGGGGAATTTTGGGAGATAGTATCTTCTCTTCTAATTTTCTTTTTTCTCAATTTTATTTTAGTTTTTAGATTTGAACACTTGGAGGAGAATTTTGTTCTTGGGAATTCATTTGTGAAGATGCAAGAGATTGAATCATATAAATAGATTGATTAGCATGGTTTAATTCTTATTTATAATTCTTTTGGATTATTGAATTGATAGAATTGATTTAATGAATTCTTTTGATTATAATAAGATTATGATGATTTCTTTATTTCCCATTAGCTAATTTCAACTTTGTTTAGGGTTTGTATGAGGTGTTCATGATATGGAATTGAATATAATCTCATTTCATTATTTTTATCCCTAATTGAATTGATTAATTGTTATTAAATAATTGCTTAGCTACTAATTGTTCGACTTAGGTTTTCAATGAGGGAGCGAGAGTTGAAGTTCAATTCCAGATCTCATTCCTTTAGGATCTTAAAATGAATTAGAAATATAGGTTTTAAGATTAGGTTTTAATTTTTGATATATAATTTGATAGAATGATTTCTATGAATGCAAAAGCTATTAGATTAATTTCTATTCTTTGAATTGTTAGAAATTAAAGCTTTAGGACAATCAATTGGATATATTCATGATCATATATGATTGATAAACTAAATACAAACCCTAGGCATTATTCATTCGTTGTTTTTAAAACTTATTGCATCTTAATCTACATTTTCTTTTAATTTCCTATTTTGCAATTATTTCTTTTCAAAACATTCAAACTATTTTTATTTAATTTGCTTTCAATCAAAACAAATATTTCCATTTGCAATTCCTTAAGAGATACGACCTTGGGTGCTTTCAATATACTACAATTGCCCCATATACTTGCAGGTCACTTTTTGATAGGTTATTTTGAGGCGAACAAGTTTTTAGCGCCGTTACTAGGGAATTACAAGGCAAATTTGTTTGTTTCATTGTGAATATATTTGTTTTTAGTTTTTATTTACATTTGTTTTTGGAGATTTTTATGCAAGGGAGAAGATCTTGGAAGAAGAGATTGTCCCTTTTGTTGATAACGTGCAAAGGTTAGGTGGAGAAAGAAGAAGACTAGAGCCTAATGAGGATAAAGTTGATCCAATAGATCTCAAAAGTCCAAGGGTAAAAGACTAAGAAGAACAACCATACATCATGGCACAGGAAAAGAGACCCATGAAGGATTATGCTAGGCTAATCATAGGCAATGCAACATCATGCATTAGACTCAATGCGGCTGCCTGAAATTATGAGCTAAAAAACATACATTATAGCATGCTCCCATCCTTATATGGAGTGCCAAATGAAGACCCCCTCAATTTCATCAAGGATTTCTACTCCACCATATAGACCTTTCCTCTACAAGGTCTAACTGAAGATCAGTTGCGGATGAGATGCTTTCCTTACACCTTGAAGGACAGAGCTAAATCTTGGTTGATGACACTTACTCCAGATTCATTGACCACTTGGGAAGAGGTGTACAATAAATTCATGGGGAAGTTCTGCTCTCACCAAAAGACAGCTGATTTGAGATCGAAGATTACAACCTTCACACAAATGGAAGGATAGCCTTTTCATGAAGCATGGGCAAGGTTTAAGATGTTGCAAATTCAATGCCCACACCATCACTATCCATTGCAATTGCTCAACCAATTCTTTTATGATGGGCTCACATTCTAGAGTCAAAGCATAGTTGACAATGTAGATGAAGGGGCAATGGAAGAGATCACTACTGAGAAAACTTATGGACTTTTTGAGATGCTTGGTGCTAACTCTCAGTAGAAATGTGTGAGAGGCAGAAGAGTTAGATTTAAAGAAGGAGCTTTAGGAAAGATATGGCTATGCAAAAAGCTAAGCTTACTAGACAAGTCAAGCTCCTCACTATAAAGGGGAACAGAGCGGTTCAACAACAAGAGGTATGTGGTGTTTGTGGAATTTTTGGTCATAGTGCTAATGTTTGCCGTTCGAGTTTTGATTCTTTTGCAAGTGATTATGAGCAAGCACAAGTCTTGGATGGTTTCCAATTTAGGGAGAGAAATGACCCCTTCTCCAACACCTACAACCAAGGTTGGAAAAACCACCCAAACTTTTCCTGGAAAAACAACAACAAATAGTAGCAGTAGCCTCAATTTCAAATGTTGCAAAGAGGCCAACCATTCCAAGGAGAATCATTAAACCAACAACAATAAAGGAAGCCATCTTTGAAAGATAGTTTGAATGCTTTCATTTAAGCTAGTACTAAAATTCAAGAGGCCAATGACAGAAGATTTGACTCTTTGGAAGCAATAGTGCAAAATGTAGAGATTCAAGTTGGTTAAATTGCAAATCAAGTGCAATCAAATAAAAAAGGGAAACTTCCTAACCAACCAGAGCAACCTAAGTCCATCACAGTTCTTTAGAGTGGTAAGTAAATAAATGATAATATTGGTGATATTTTTAACTATGCAGGTGTTCTACAAGAAAAGTCAAAAGAAGAAAGGCAAAGCCATGAACCTATCAAGTTTTCAGTTGAGGAAGAGAAAGAGATGGAGAAACCCTCTCCATTCAAGTTACACAAAGCAAACAATCCTTATCCACCTCTATTCGATTTCTAGGTCGCTTAAAAAATGGTAAGCAAGACAAGCAAGTTGATGAGCTTTTCACAATGCTATCCAAGGAAAGTATTAATTTGCCTTTGCTTGATGTGATTAAGAATATGCCTGCATATGGAAAATTTTTAAGGAGCTAAATTCTAAGAAAAAGAGGCCAGAGATGGAGGAGAAAGTAGTAGTGTCAGAGGTGATTAATGAAGTACTCCAACAAAAGTTACCTCTTAAAGCTAAGGACCCTGGTAGTTTTGTCATCAACCTTAGTATGGGCAGTGGTGAAAAGGCTAAAGGTATGTTAGATTTAGGTGCTAGTATTAATTTCATGCCATATGCCTTATTTAAGCAGTTGAATATAGGAGAGCTAAAACCCACCAAAATGAGCTTGCAATTTGTTGATAAGTCATTGAGATTTCCTAGGGGGATTATAGAAGATGTGCTAGAGCAAGTAGGAGGGTTGATAGTGCCTGTTGATTTTGTGGTGTTGGATATGGGAGATGAGTTGTCTACTAAGTCAAAATTGCATATCTTGTTGGGTAGACCTTTTATGGAAACTACTAATACTTTGATTGATGTTAAAAATGGGAAATTGACTATGACTGTTTTGGGCCAAACTATTGAATTTTCCATTTTTAATAGATTATCTGTTCCTACCACATCATTTAATGAGGAATGCTCTTCTATTGAATCCATTAATACTGTTGTCAAAGATGTTTTCTTGTAGGGATCCTATAATAAAAAAATGCTGCAGGTGCTTAAGTTGGTTGAGCTCGAGAAAGAAGTGTATGGGAGTTCTCAAATCTTTAATGAGCGAGCCAAACCTCTTCATGATAAAAGCCATATTCAAAAGTCCCTTAAACCAGGTATGAAAGTACTACTCTATAACTCATGGTGGCGTCACGATCTAGGTAAATCTAGTGCTTCTTTTATTATGAATGTGGTACATCCCTCTAGAGTAGTAGATTTGTTTAACTTTCGTAGAGATAAAATTTTTAGAGTCAATGGTCAAAGAGTTAAACCACATTTTGAGTGAATGAAAAAATTTAAGGAATTTAAGGTTCCTTAACATCTTCAAAAATGTCCAGCTAAGATGACATTAAAGAAGTGCTTAATAAGAGGCAGCCCATCATTATCTTTAAAATTCTATTTTTAAATTCTAATTTTGTGTTTTGCCTACTCCTATCTATGAAAGTTATTTTGTCTTTTGAGTTGATGTTATGGCATAATTGGTGGATTAAATGTATTGTCTTGTGATTTGAGAAAAATTTTGCTAGCAATCTCAAGTTTGAATGTTTCAAATGCACTTGTTATGATCTTAAAATGTTTTTGTTTGCCTCTATTTCATTGGAAAGCATGATAGACTTTACCTTACCATGGTAAGAATATTTGTGCTTAAACACTTTTTATTTGTTGCAATATTGCGTGTACCATGTTGATTGTGCATCTCTAGAGCTTGCTTTGGTATACTTTTTGAGACCACATGTTAATTTCAATTCAGGCATTAAAATGATTAAGGCATTATTTTTCACCCTTTAGCTTAAATGGCCAACCTTGAATGTTTATTTCCTTTAGTGAGTCACTTTGAGCCTTAACCTTTTCTTTGGAAACACATAATTTAACTTATCCTTTCACTGTAATTTTCATCTGTTTTGTCCTTCATTGAGGTTTTTGAGCATTTGAAAATCATTTTCTTGAAAGTTGAGTGTGTTGATATTGCTTGAGGTTAAGCAATGTTTTTAAGTGTGGGCTGAGGGAACATATTGCCTTGGGGAACATGTTCTTGTGTATATCATGATATTATAGACTTGATTTTGCAAAAAAATAAATAAATAAATAAATAAATAATAAAAAAATCTAAAAAAATTTTTAATGAAGTCTATTATTCTTTGAACATGTGAATTGCATTGCAAGTGTGGTTATATAGAATATAGAATGATTTTGCAATGAGTTCGTGAAGAAATTAGGAAATAGTATTTCTTTGTGTGTTTCATGTTGTTATTTGATCTTTAAATGCTCAATAACTTAATGATAAACTTATTTTTCCCTTTTTTTTGACCATTACCTTAGCACTATTACAACCAAACGAAAGACCTTTTAATTGATGCCTTGAATTAAATTAGTGGTGGAGATTAGATTAATAAGCAAGTTTATGGTAGTTTGCCTTCAATTATGATTTTGAGCGATTATTCTTTGCAACTTGAGAGAAACACTTAGTTGAGTGTGTGGTCTATCATGTTAAGCTCTGTTTAGAGGTAACTAATTCCTTAGAGGAAGAAACTTGTGCATACATTTGAAGTGTTTTTACTAAGGTTGCTGCTTTATGAGTACTTAGATTGCTTGATGATTGTTGAATTCCTATTCTATGCCATGATTATTGCTTGAGGATAAGCAAATTTCTAAGTGTGAAGTAGTTGTTTTGTCATAGTTTTATTTTATTTTTGATTCTTTTAATTGTTAATTTATAATTTATTTTTATAATTTTAAGATGTTTTTATTATGTTTGTTAAGTTATTTTTAGTTGCATTAAATAATTAAAAAGATGGAAGTTTGGAGCGAAGATGGTACAACAGGAGGAATTCCATGGCGTAGTAGCCTTACATAGCAGCAAGCCATCAGCAAGCTCCCAGCAGTGCCATGCAGCAGCTTCTTAGCACCACGTAGCAAGTTCTTGGCACCCAGCAGCAGCAAAAGTAATCCTCAATGCACGCAGCAACTTCCTGGCGACCAGCAACAGCAGTCCCAGCAGCGCCTCGCAGGAGCTCCAGCGTGTGCAGCAGAGTGCCAGCCTGCCATACTTCCTACCCCAGCACCCAGCTGCATGCCTCAGCACCCACAGTAGCTCTCCTCTTATCAGCCTGTATACTCCAGCGCCTAGCTACAATATTCCAGTGCCTGCTCCACTATTCTTGAGCTGAAACCCATTTTTAATCTGAATTTTTGAGGGATTTTTAACCTTAGGTCATTTAGGAAAGTATAAATGGAAGAGGAAAGATTTTATTTAGGAAGGAAAGAGTTGTCTTATATAAAAGGAAGAAAAAGATCAGTTTTAAGGGGATCTTAATTTTGATCTGGATTTTAGGGAATTTTGGGGGATAATATCTAGTCTTCTAATTTTCTCTTTTCTTAGTTTTATTTTAGTTTTTAGATTTCAACACTTAAAGGAGAATTTTGTTCTTGGGAATTCCTTTGTGAAGATTTAAGAGATTGAATCGGATAAACGGATTGATTAGCGTGGTTTAATTCTTATTTATAATTCTTTTGGATTATTGAATTGATAGAATTAATTTGATGAATTCTTTTGATTATAATAAAATTATGATGATTTCTTTATTTCCCATGAGCTAATTTCATCTTTGTCTAGGGTTTGTATAAGGTGTTCATGATATGGAATTGAATATAATCTCATTTGATTATTTTTATCCCTAATTGAATTGATTAATTGTTATTGAAAAATTGCTTAGCTACCAATTGATTGACTTAAATTTTGAACAAAGGAATGAGAGTTGAAGTTCAATTCTAGATCTCATTCCTTTAGGATCTTAAAATGAATTAGAAATATAAGTTTTAAGATTAGGTTTTAATTTTTGATATATAATTTGATAGAATGATTTCTATGAATGCGAAAGCTATTAGATTGATTTCTATTCTTTGAATTGTTAGAAATTAAAGCTTTCAGATAATCAATTGGATATATTCATGATCATATATGATTGATAAACTGAATACAAACCCTAGGCATCATTCATTCATTGTTTTAAAACTTATTGCATCTTAATCTGCATTTTCTTTTAATTTCGTGTTTTGCAATTCTTTCTTTTCAAAACATTCAAACTATTTTGATTTAATTTGCTTTTAACCAAAACAAATATTTCTATTTGCTATTCCTTAAGAGATATGACCTTGGGTGCTTTCAATATACTACAATTGCCCTGTATACTTATAGGTCGCTTTTTGACAGGTTATTTTGAGGCAAACAGACATTAATATATTTTTATGAATATACTCCTATCCACAAATTACAGTTTACATTTTCTTTTTGAGATATCCAAAGTAAATAGTTCATTTATTTTTTAAGTTAAATTTATTATTATGTTTCCAAATATGCCATTTAGTATAGTTATAATCAATCACATTATTTTAGAATAAATAATACAATTTAAGGTCATAATAAAGATAAAATAGTAAAATAAACATAAATTCTTAATCTTTGCGGCAAAACAAAAGTAGACTATAATTTATGGATGGAGAGAGTATTTTTTTATTTTCAAGAATATTGAATTCAATAAAATAATACAAATTAAAAATATATTTAATAAAAAATATGACTTAACATGCAATAATTATAATTACAAACCATCATAACAAATTACAATTTATTCATAGACAAAAAAAAAATTACTAATTCACATTTACAAATTTACAATACAAACACAAATTTAAAATAAATTTATTTTCTTAGATTACATTTACAAATTATAATAATTATAAATTTTGAACTAATTTAATGTACCTACCTCTTGAAGCATAGATTAATATGAATGTACGATATGTGCAACACAATACGCCAAATTGATTAAAAAATTTGCAGTAAAACTAATTAATAAAGTACTAAAAATAACCAAAAATCCTAAAAATAACAAATTATAAAACCATAACCATAATCAATACAAAAATTAAATACTTAATTTTATTAAACATAAATTAACACATAATTTCCAAAATTAAAAAACAGTTATTCTTTACCAACAAATTATACCATAATCATAAAAAATCCTTAAAAAACAACAAATTATATAACGATAATTTAACACAAAAATTACTAAAAATGACCAACAATCATAAAAAAAATCTTAATGTAATACCCAGGGATTTTATAGCCCATTTTAATTACTAATAATATTAGAGAATTAGATTTTTGAATATTAGTATAGCATAGAAATGATAAGGAATCTGGTAGGAATTTTGTGACATAATATGCAATGTTTGCATAGTTCATAATTTTATCATAATTAATTATGTTCTAATGAATTAAATAGAGTTCATATAATAACTAATGATGTCTGTAAAGAAGTTAGAAACACAAATTTAAAAGAAAGTTAAAAGAAAAATTTCTAAGTTTGTTATGGGACTTATTGATGGATTATGGGCTTGTTAATGGGCTATAGGTTTGTTATTGGGCCTTTGGTCATCGAAGGCCTAAACCCAACAATAGTGGGCTAGCCCATGGGCCTATAATTAGTGTAACCTCAAGCTTATATGTTAAAATAGTTAGCCCAAAACCAAACAAAATGATGTTGTAGAGAGAGTCACAAAATTTGACCGAGCTAGCCATAAAAATTGACCTAAGTCAAATCCCAAAGCAAATTGAATTTTCATCTTCCCTACATATAAGTCTAGGTTCATTTTGTGCACTACAATACCATATGATGAACATCACAATTGTAGAGAGAATCCTAGCCATCCAACTTTATCAAATCATAGCCATTTATTAAGATTAAATCTTAATCATTGGATTTAACTTGATCAAATCCTCACCATTCAACCCATTATATATATAAGCAAAATTTTCCTATCTCTACACCAAAGTTTCACAATAAGAAAAGAAATTTTCTCTACACCAATTGCAACAAGAACTTAAATAAATCAAAGCTAACCAAGGTGAGGAATCAAGTTCATCTTCTCTTTTCTATGTTCTAAGGTTGATTTTAGTATTCTAGTTGCCTAAAATCTCTTCTACACCATATGTAAAATTTGGCCAATCTATGGTGAGCATACATAAAATATAGTTTTGGATGTTCTTAGATGAAATATGGAGATTTGGCTAGTGAATTAAAGGATTAATGTGAAGATAGGTAAAGACATGAAAATTTCCTAAACCTACTAGACATGGGATTCAACCATGTAATATTTTAGAAAATTTATTTTTTTTTCTATTAGATTTTTTGAGTATTTATTTATTTAAATTTAATAAATATTTTGATTAGAAAAATTTCAAGCAATATTTAATTATTGCTAATTGAAAAATATTATTTATTGGTATTGTTTTGTTAATTTCAAATTAATTTAAGAAATTAACACCTAGTTATTATTTAATTATTCAAAAATATTGTGATTTTATTATTATTGAATTTTATTAAAAATTATTATTTTTAATAATTATTGATTAAGTTAATTTAGATTTGGTATCAATAATTATTAATTACTTTAGTGAAATATTATTATTATTATTAATCTTTGGGAATTATTATTTTGAATTTACGAAAATTATAATTATTATTATTATTTTATTATAATTAAAAAACAGAAATGAAATGATTCTGATGATTTAAAAAAAAAAAAAAAAAGAAGGAACATAATCATTATGTTCCCAATAGGAAGAAAAAGAAAAAGAAAAAAAAAGAAAAAGAAAAAGAAAAGTAGGAGACAGCAATGATGTTGTCCCCAATATTATTATTATTATTATTATTATTATTATTATTATATTTTAATATTATTAAAAAAATATTTTTTTTTTTAAAAGGGGGAGGGGCAGTTGCTATCACATCAGTAGAGAGAGGAAAAAAAAATCTAGCAGAAATTTGATAGTAGATGAAGAGGAAGAAAACGGCAAAAACTTTTGACTGCCAAAATGCCACTTTCAGGAGATTAGAATAGTACACGCATTAGACTATCAGAAAGAGGAGGTGGAGATCTTTCCAACGCCACCTTGCTTGCCACCATCCAACACCGGTCGCCACCGTACTCGTCGCCTAACTAGTCGCTGGCCAGAATTTTCTGTGTCAAATTTCATCAACTTCCCAACTTTCATTTTTGATGATTTTAGTACTGTTGGATTCCTCATTTTCCCAGCTTTCATTTGGTATATCATTTGTAATTTTTAGACTAACTTGAAATTTGGCTGGAAACGGCAAACTGGAATAGTGTTTCCAATGAATCTCTGACGAGCAGCAAATAGCTAGAAAATCTGAATTCTATTTTCAAAACAAGATTTTTGATACTATTTTCATCAAAATCTGACGTTAAATAGTTTTTCTAGCGAATCTCCAAGAAGCAATGATCGATTTTCCGAATTTGTTTCTAGTGATTTTTCTAATCTTAGAATGTAATACAATTATTTGATTAAGTGATAGAATATATTGGTATTGATTTTAAATTAAGATTATTGAGTTAATTAGTTTAGATATGTAGTACAGAGATCAATAATAATTAAATCAAAAGTTTTATTATAGGTTGTGAATCTGAGATTTGTTGTATCTCAATCGGATTGTGGTGATTGATATTTATTTGGACATATTTCTTAGAGAGGTAAGTTATGAAATATATCGATACATGGTAACCTACCATAAATGATTTATTGAAACTTTTATTGAATTAAATTGACTTATATTGTTTATTGATTATTATTATTATCGACCTTTGAATCCATATTATTATTCACCATTGAATTATCATTTTATTTTATTAACCTACTATAATTGCTAAATATTATTTACTGATTATTAAATGACCACTTCAGTCTAATTGATTATTGATTAATAAAGGACCACTTGGGTCTAACTGTCTATTAAATTTTCAAGAGATCACTTGGGTCTAATCATTGTTATTGTTCCTACCGAGCATTGATCAAGCCATTGACCATATGTATGACAGAACACCTTACTAATGGGGGATATACCATTAGACCATGTTAAAGGGAATAATGGCACCAAAAGCAAAAGCATGGTGAGTGAGGCAAAATTTTAATCATTTCAAAATTTTGCTCCACCATTGTTGTAGGTCCATTACCCTTTCAATATGTTTACTAATTGTGTGCAAAACGCATACAATATAGAAAGAAGAAGAAGTATCATATACCTTTCTCCTTAGTTCCTACTTGTTCTAGCACCCCAAATGTGAAGCCTCTAGCTTGCTCACACTAAGCAAGGATCAAGAGTTGTTATTGTTTTGGACTTGTTTCTACTATCACCAAGTCTTATTTAAAAAAAAATAATAAGAAGAGTATAAGAAAATGATGAAGGAAAGATGAAGATGTCTTTCTTCAAACTACACAGCTTAAACTCTCTCTCAATTCTTGCATGTAATAGTGGATTGTTGAGTTAGTGGAAAAATCTATAAATGTCACTTACTTATATAGATTATATCTTTTTCATCATGTATTATGTCCTCTCACGAATAAGATGGTTGTTGAGATAGTGGGGAACAAAGATGAGTTCATTGTCTTATCAATTCATCTTTGTCTCCCATTATTTTTGAGGAAAATACAAAGATGCCCAAAAGAGTTAGTAGGTAATTTCTAACCCCCTAAACTCTCTCTCTTCCATATCTTATATGAACTTGGGTTTTAGTTAGTGCAACCACTAAATCCATCATATGGATTAAGTTTATGACCAAACCTATATGCATCTACTACCACATCAAATGTGGTTTGGGCTTCCATCATATGTAAAGCCAATTAACTTTAGTCCAAAACTATTTCAATTTAGTTCACTATTTGTATCACATACAAATCATGACTTAATTGAAATAATCCTTTTATGAATTAAACTTCAAGACATGCCAGGGTCTTTGTAAATTTAATTACAAGCTTAATTTAATCATCATTAATAAATTAATTAAACACTTTAATTGATTATTAATATGATTGTGTATCTTTGATTAGTGAATGCTTTATGGTGTGTGACTTACTAGGTTCATGTTCTAATTAGCAATGGGATAGAAAAGACTCCTTTTCTTGCCTAAAGTGAAATCTCCATTTCACACTTAGTCCCATAAGTCGTGAGGGATGCCTAGGATAACATATCATGATTACCTAATTAGAAATGAATGTCGGTGAACATATACACAAACATTATATGGACCTTTGGTCATAATTATCATGTACTCAAATCCCTCCATTATGGATTCATGATGTCAACTAGGGTCATGGATTAGTCAAACCCTATACGCATTAATCATATGATTTTATTTCTGTTCTAGTTCTCAATAAACTCAATTCGTACTAGAAACTCTTTTCTAGTGAATCTCATTTGCCTTGGCTAAGGATTTGTTTATCAAGAACAACTAGATGTCATAGGATTCCTTCCTTATTTACCCAAGTTAATGGATTCTTTCTTAGAGATAACTTACCTCCACATATCACTAGTTAGGGCCATAACATGTCATATACCTTTATGTGAATAGCATTGGTATATAAGTAATAATAATCCTAACCACCGATACGTTAGGTAATGTATCACCTCAAGTCAAAGGACTATATACACAATTATGACCTAGATGATGAAAAGTTGACTAATAGTAAATATCCATGTATTCATCATCTGATGTCACTGTTCAACTCACTCATCTCTATAAGAGTTCACATATTGTCATGACATCACATGTCTATAGCATAAGACTCATTACCTCCATTACTATAAGTATCACATACTTATCATAGATGGCAATAGAGGTGATGGTCTGTTGGATTAAAGGTGCCCAGTCAATAATCCTATGACCATGAACAAATTTAAAGTATCTATAAAAGAGTGATCTGTCTTTCATATTCTCAACTCATTGAGAATAGATCCTCTCATAGAATACTCAAGGAACATATATTTATAAAAGAAAAAGAAATTCATTTAAAGAACATATACATATTATTGCCAATTGAGGATTTTATTTACATTTACATAATATGTACATTGCTCTAGGGTATACATCACTATCACGTGTGCATCAGTGAGCCAACTGATAGGGTCAAATATGTCAGTGTCCTACCTAGAGAGGGCTATGTACTCTAGGCGTATGCTCACCCAAGCATATGTAGTGCAAACGGAGAAATTACTGCCCTAATTGATAAGTTATGATATGATATGATATGATTGATTGGTTTTGTCTCTCTAGTGCCATTTCTAGTAGGCACATATATGTTATTGTTTCCAAACCCATTTTGTTATATATGATCATTGTTTAGCCCCCATGTATGGTTATATTTCATAATTTATTGAGTTGAAGGCTTACCCCTCTTCATTGTGGATTTTTTAGGTACTAGAGTAGAGGAGGCTAGATATAGAGAAAATTAAGCTCTTGTATTCCTTTCCTGTACAAGAAGCTATTTATATAATAATTTAAATTGCTTATTGTATTTTAGTATATTATTATTCTAAGTACTCCGTAGTAGTTAAAAGTGATTTGGAGATATTTATTGTCTTAATTAAATTATTATGGAATATATGTATGTATTGGAATTAATATTAAGTTGATTCAGGGAGTTTATTGATGTTATTGAGTTCTACGGGTGTATGGTGGTCTTAAACTTATCCTTGCCCTAGGACTGTCACATCTTTGAGAAATCAGGGTGTGACAAAGGTGGTATCAGAGTAAAGGTTTACAACTATAGAGATATTGTAAACTAAGTAAATGCATAATTTGGAAAAACTACGGACTTTAGAATTTCATCAGATCATTGTTATGTCTTCTTTAGATATAGATCTGTGTATATCATTTTGATAAGAATCTAAGTTGCCTGATTTCTTATCAGTTTATGGATATTCCTTCTTATCATGATCAAGGCTATGGTCATCGATGAGGCAGTCCTAAATGGGTTATTCCTCTTGAAGAAGGTTCTGCTAGTCAAGCAGATGATAATGCAGTTCCTCTGCCTATACCTCTAATTGATGTGGCTATAGTAGCACATAGGTTAGACCAACTCTAGAAGAATTATTAGAAAATCCATTGGTTATGTCTACACCTTTGGAAGGAGAAATAGAAGTTCAGAATATTTTTCCTTCTTGTATAGTGAGAATTGATAATAGAGAACTAGAAGTTGATTTGATAGAATTGCCAGTGTTATAGTTTGATGTAATCTTAGGCATGGATTGGTTGTCCAAGAATTTTGCCACCATAGATTGTCATGATAAGAAGATAGTGTTTAGACCTCCTATGGGAAAAAAGAATTTGAATATTAAGAAGAAAGGAGTGAAGCACCGTATAATCTAATCTCTGCTATTAGAGCGAGAAGATTGTTGAGAAAAGGATGTCAAGGGTATTTGGCTTACATCGGGAATACTGAGTTTGAAGTAAAGGGGATAAAACATATTCTGATTGTTAATAAATTTCTAGATGTGTTTCTTGAGGAATTGCTAGGTTTACCACCCAAAAGGGAGATTGAATTCCATATTGAAGTATTACTAGGAACTAATATGATCTCCGTACCTCCTTATCATATGGAACCATCTGAGTTGAAGGAGTTGAAGATGCAATTGCAAGATTTACTTGACAAATGTTTTATCTGTCCAAGCAGTTCACTTTGGGTTGCACTAGTTTTATTTGTAAAGAGGAAAGATGGATCTTTACGATTATGTATTGATTACCGGCAACTTAATAAAGTCATTGTTTGGAATAAATATCCATTACCCTGAATAGATGATTTATTTGATCAGTTGCAAGGAGCAAGTCATTTCTCAAAGATAGATTTGAGATCGGGGTGCCACCAATTGAGAATTTGGAAGTAGGATGTGCCCAAAATAGCATTCCAAATAAGATATGGACACTATGAATTCTTAGTGTTGCCTTTTGGGTTAACGAATGCACCGGCTACTTTTATGGATTTAATGAATCAAATCTTCAAATCCTTCATAGATAGATTTTTCATCATATTCATTGATAATATTTTGATGTATTCAAAGAGTAGAGAAGAGCATGAAGAACACCTCCAGATAGTAATGGAAACCCTACGAGAACATTGGCTATATGCCAAGCTCTCTAAGTGTGAATTTTGGTTGGAGAGTGTATGTTTCTTAGGACATATAGTCAGCAGAAGGACTTCAAGTAGACCTAAAGAAAGTAGAATCTATTCTTAAATGGCTTAGACTTACCAATGTGATAGGAGTCAAAAGTTTCTTTAGTCTAGCAGGCTACTATCAGAGATTTGTTAAAGACTTCTCTAAAGGAGCAGCACCATTGACCAAACTTACTTAGAAACAAGTGAAGTATCAATGGTCAGATGCTTGCAAGAGAAGTTTTTAGAAACTTAAGACTTACATCACTACTGCCCTAGTGTTAGCATTGCCATATGGTGAAGGAGGATATGTAGTCTATTGTGATGCTTCACAAATAAGACTGGATTGTGTTCTGATGCAACATGGCAAGGTAATAGCCTACGCTTCTAGATAGTTAAGGAAGCATGAACTAAATTACCTAACCCATGATTTGGAGATGGCTATAATAGTGTCTACCTAGAAAATATAGAGACACTACCTCTATAGGGAGAAATGTGAGATTTATATAGATCACAAAAGTCTGAAGTATATCTTTCAGCAAAAGATCTAAACCTTAGACAAAGGAGATGGATGGAATTTCTTAAAGACTATGATTGTGAGAACCTGTATCATCCAAGTAAAGCAAATGTGGTAGCAGATGCCCTAAGTCGAAAGTCATTAGGAAGTCTAGCTCACATTCATGTGCACCAAAGATCATTAGTGAAAGAAATGCAAATCTTATATGATCAAGGTGTTTGATTTGATGTGTTAGATTCTAAAATACTGCTAGCTCACTTTCAAATCAAACCACTGTTGATTGATCATATTAAAGCTGCATAGGACATAGATCCTTAGATAGTGAAGTTAAAGAATGATGTGGAAGCAGAGAAGGCTTCGGGATTTACTATTGTTGATGGAGTACTGAGATGTGGCACTCGATTATGTGTTCCTGCAGTTGATGAATTGCGAGAACAAATCATGAAAGAGGCTCATTATGCAACTTACAACGTACACCCAGGTGCAACTAAGATGTATCATGATGTGAAGAGTTCTTATTTATGGAGTGGAATAAAAAAAGATATAGTTGAATATGTGGCAAGATGCTTAACCTATCAACAAGTTAAGTTTGTACAGCAAAAACCTTCTAGGTTGCTTCAACAATTGCCACTGCCAGAATGGAAATGAGAAAGAATCACTATGGACTTTGTGGTTGGTTTATCAAGGACATTGAGCGGGTATGACTCCATTAGGTTAATTATTGATCAGTTGACAAAGTCAGCTCACCTTTTGCCAATTAAGACCACTTAGCTTCTCAGTATGCTCAGGTATATATTGATGAGATTGTGTGACTTTATAGAGTTCTAGTTTCTATCATGTCAAATAAAAGAGCACAATTTACATCAAGATTCTAGCAAAAGTTACATGATTCACTAGGCACTTAGTTGAACTTCAGTATAGCTTTCCACCCTTAGATAGATGGCCAATCATAAAGAACTATTCAAACTCTAGAAGATATGCTGAGAATGTGTATTCTAAACTTTGGAGGGAATTGGGATAAGCATTTACCTTTGGTTGAATTTGCTTATAATAATAGTTATCATAGTTCAATTAAAATGGCTTCTAATGAAGCACTGTATGGGAGAAAATGCAGATCTCTTATATGTTGGGATGAAACTGGTGAGAAGTTCATAGAAGGACCTGAATTGATTTAGTATACTTTAGAGAAGATACCTCTCATAAAGGAAAGATTAAAGATAGAATTCAGTCATCAAAAGAGTTATACCGATCTGAAGAGGAGAGATTTATAGTTTGCTATCGGTGATCATGTTTTCTTAAAGATCTCACTAATGAAGGGTGTTATGAAATTTGGTAAGAAAGGTAAATTGTCTCCTAGATACATTGGTCATTTTGAGATTTTAGATCGAGTGGGAGAGGTTTCTTATCGGTTGGCATTACCACCTAGTCTGGATAATGTTTATCCTATGTTTCATGTTTTAATGCTTCATAAGTATGTTCCGGATCCATCTCATGTTTTGCAATCTCAACAGTTAGCTATTAAGCAAGATTTGTCTTACAAGGAAGTCCCTATAGTTATTGTTGATAGATCAGTTAAGAAGCTTCATAATAAGGAGATCCCTATGGTTAAAGTATTGTGGAGAAATCATTCTATGAAAGAGTGCACTTGGGAGAGTCAGCAAAGTATACAAGAGAAGTACCCCTTTCTGTTTTCAACTGTTTGAAATAAAATTGTATTTAAAAGTATTGAATTATTGATATTTTAATTATTGTTTTTGACTTTTTGATTGACTACCCTATTAAAAAAAAATTGAGGACGAATTTTCTTAAAGGGGAAAGATTGTAAAATTTTAGAAAATTTATTTTTTTCTATTAGATTTTTGGAGTATTTAATTTAATAAATATTTTGATTAGAAAAATTTCAAGCAATACTTAATTATTGATAATTGATAAATATTATTTATTGGTATTTTTTTTTTAATTTCAAATTAATTTAAGAAATTAACACCTAGTTATTATTTAATTATTTAAAAATATTGTGATTTTATTATTATTGAATTTTATTAGAAATTAATATTTTTAATAATTATTGATTAAGTTAATTTAAATTTAGTATCAATAATTATTAATTATTTTAGTGAAATACTATTATTATTAATCTTTGGGAATTATTATTTTGAATTTATTATTATTATTATTATTATTATTATTATTATTATAATTAAAAAAAGAAATGAACTGATGATGATGATTTAAAAAAAAAAAAAAAAACAGGGAACATAATCATTATGTTCCCAACGGGAAGAAAAAGAAAAATAAAAGAAAAAGAAAAAGAATGATGCAAGCAGGAGACAGTAATGATGCAATCCCCAACATCATCATCATCATCATGATCATCATTATTATTATTATTATATTTTATTATTATTAAAAAAAAAAGAAAATTTTGTTTTAAAAAGGGGAAGGGGGAGCTGTTGTCATAGTAGCAAAGAGAGGAAAAAAAAATCTAGCAGAAATTTATAGCAGAATAAGAGGAAGAAAATGGCAGAAACTTTAACTGTCAAAATGCTACTTTCGGGTAATCAGAATAGTACACGCAATAGACCATCAGAAAGAGGAGGTGGATATCTTTCCAACACCACTTTGCTTGGTGCCATCCTATGCTGGATGCCACCGCACTGATCGCCTAACTGGTCGCCGGCTAGAATTTTTTGTGTCAAATTCCATCAACTTCCCGACTTTTAATTTCAACGATTTTGGTACCGCTGGACACCTCATTTTCCTGACTTTTATTTGGTATATCATTTGTAATTTTTGGACTAATATGAAATTTTGGTTGAAATCTGGTAGCAAACGACAAACCGAAATAGTTTTTCCAGCAAATCTCTATCGAGCAACAATAGCTAGAAAATCTAAATCCTCATTTCAAAACAAGATTTTTTATACTATTTTCATCAAAATTGGATGTTAAATAATTTTTTCGGCAAATCTCCGATAAGCGACGATCGATTTTCTAAATATGTTTCTAGTGATTTTTCTAATCTTAGAATGTAATAGAATTGTTTACTTAAGTAATAGAATATATTGGTATTGATTTTAAATTAAGATTATTGAGTTAATTAGTTTAGATTTGTAGTATAGAGATCGATAACAATTAAATCCCAAGTTTTATTGTAGGTTGTGAATATGAGATTTGTTGTATCTCAATTGGATTGTAGTGATTGATATTTATTTGGACATATTGCTTAGAGAGGTAAGTTATGAAATATATCGATACTTGGTAAACTATCATAAATGATTTATTGAAATTTCTATTGAATTAAATTGACTTATATTGTTTATTAATTATTATTGTTATTGACCTTTGAATCCATATTATTATTCAACATTGAATTATCATTTTATTTTGTTAACCTATTATAATTGCTAAATATTATTTATTGATTATTAAAAGACCAATTGGGTCTAATTGGTTATTGATTAATAAAGGACCACTTAGGTCTAACTGTTTATTGAATTTTCAAGAGACCATTTGGGTCTAATCATTGTTATTATTCCTATCAAGCTATTAACTGAGCCATTGACCATATGTATGATAGAATGCCTTACTAATGGGGGATATACCATTAGACTATGTGCACTGGTGACCCAACTAATAAGGTCAAATATGTCAGTGTCCTACCTAGAGAGGGCTGTGTACTCTAGGTGTATACTTAGCCAAGCATACGTAATGAAAAGGGAGAAGTTACTGCCCTAATTGATAAGTTATGATATGATATTGATAAGTTATGATATGATATGATATGATTGAGTGGTTCTATCTCTTTGGTGCCATTTCTTCTAGGCACATATATATTATTGTTTCTAAACCCTTTTTGTTATATATGATCATTGTTTAGCCCTCAGGTACGGTTATATTTCATAATTTATTGAGTTGAAGGCTCACCCCTCTTTATTGTGGATTTTTCAGGTACTAGAGTAGAGGAAGATAGATATAGAGAAGATTAAGCTCTTGTATTCTTTTCCTCTACAGGAAGCTATTTATGTAATAATTTAAATTACTTATTGTGTTTTAGTATATTATTACTCTAAGTATTCCATAGTAATTAAAAGTGATTTGGAGATATTTATTGTGTTAAATAAATTATTATGGAATATATGTATGTATTGGAATTAATATTAAGTTGATTCAGGGAGTTTATTGATGTTATTGGGTTCTATAGGTGTATGGTAGTCTTAAACTTACCCTTACCCTAGGACCGTCACATCTTCGAGAAATCGGGGTGTGACAAGCCACCATGAGGAATTTAACAAGGAAGTGTTTTAAATTCTAATTGAATACATCTATGGCTATTTTGGATGAAGAAAAATGATTTAGAAATATTAAAATGAATTTTTGGAACTTGATTCAAGGCTTGGAAATCTTAGAGGCATAAACATAGTTAAAAGGGGAACTTGGTGTTCTAATGCTATATTTTGATGATTGAAGGATCATATATGTTTTATGTTATGTTAATTTTATATTTCTACAACAAATTTGAAGATTTGATGAGGAATTATAAGTTTACCCCAAATTTGACCTAAGTAGGACAAGTTAGGGTTCATAAGAATAAGGGTGAATTAACTCAAAATGATTGGTGGGAATTGATTGCCTATATGTTAATTTAGTGAATTTATGGTTAATTTGAGGTTTAAAAGGGAAATTCATAATTTTTCCCAAATTCTAAGGTTTATGGAATAATTTAGGAATCTTGAGATTTAAACTTGAAAGCATGAAATTGAATGAGGAATTTGGCTTGGAAATGATTAGAAATAAGAAAAAGTAAGTATACAACACTATTGATACATCTCTATTATAAGTTGAAGTAATAAAACAAGAATAAGATATAATTGGTAAGACCATTAGTTACTAATTGATATGTAATTAAAATATTATGGGTGTAGAACTTCAAGGTAAGGGCAAGAAAATTGCTCAAGACAATGAAGGACATTCAATTAATCAAGAATGAACAAACAATAGGAGCAAAGAAGTTTAAAGTGAGTACTTAATAATATGATGTAGTTGTGCTATGTTGTTTGCAACTCATTGTTTGAAATACCATCCTTTGATACGTACCTAAAAGAGACATTGAATATGTGTTGCCCATGGATTATTGAGCCTTTGAATTCAATATCTTTCTTATATGATAATTTGAGCATGATGAGCCTCTTACATTGGTGCTAAGTTGTACCCAATGATGAGAATGATCGATATGCCAAGTGTTTTCCATTGAATTCTTAATATAGACCTTCAATATGCCTTTCATTGATTCCTATAATTAAGTAGAAAACCTCTCTAATGTGATGAATGACATTAGACCTTATGCACTTGGTATAAGCCCATGGCTAGGCAAGAGTACCCAACCTCTATTAAGGGGGAATGCCTAATAGCAAAACCTGATTAGTTTTGCATAATGTGATGCATGTGAGTGAGCAAGGGTTAGATTGCCACTTTTTAATGTTTATGTGTCGCCACTTTTTAATATTTATGTGTAGGAAGCTTTATGCTTCCAAGACATTATTATTTCTGCTAAAATACATTCTAAAGTTCAATAAGACCAATTTTGATTAACATTACTCCATTGCTACCTTGAGCTGATCCAAGTGATAACCTCTTATATTGCCTTCATGTTATGTTATATTATTATATACTCATTGAGCTTGTCTCATTCCATAATTCAAAATTTTTCAAGTTAGGGTGACTTGTTAGCAAGGTAAATTTGGGGTTATGCTTTTCCACTTGGGACTTGCTCTGCTAGAATGATATGTTTTGTGTTTGCTTGTGTCATCTTGAAGATAATCAATTCTAGAGCTCCATGGTATTTAAAGGCTTACTATTAAAATATATTGTGTTGGAGAGTAATGTAAACAAATGATAACATTTGTTATGTATATATTTACATACTTATGATAATAAGTAAGAATGTATGGATAGTATTTATTAATACTTATGAATGATGTTCTATTCATAATCATGAAATGACACTAAAGTATAATGGCTATAAATGAATGGTTAAAGTACAAATGGAAAAGGATAAAAAATGAATAGGGTTTCGATCTTAGGATAAATTGCAAAATGGGATATGCTAAATAATAAAAAGATTAGTGGGGTTCTATGAGTTTATATGACCTTATGTCTCCCTGTCACATCCTAATTTCGAAGACATGATGGTCCTAAAATACAAGGAGACATAAGATCACCCACGCTCATAGAACTCATTTACATATATACAAATCATGCCTAGGATCATACCAAATCACATATAATAACTCATTTAAAACATTATATGAAAACCTTTAATTGCAGAAGATAGTAATTAGACACTTCACATATAATCCATAAGGAAACAATATTCATAATTTACTTAAAAACCTTAATAAATAACATCTCAAAATAAACATCAAAAATAAATATTCCTGGAGTATCTAATGACAACACTTCATAGCATGGTATTATTAATGACTTTTACAAGGAATCCCCAAGCAAAGTAGAATGCTTAAGCCATCACCTTGCCTCCTCACACTTGCTCGCCTAGAACCACATAAGGAAAAAGGGGTGAGATAAATGATCTCAATGAGTAAATGATAAAGCACATACATTAACAAATATTCCTTTCAAAAGGAAACTCATAGCTTATACACATAGTTCATGATTTTCAATTCATGAATCAAGTTGCAATTTAGCAAAGGTTCAATTTAACAAGTTTGTGGAAATCACACTTATAACACTTAGAGAGTGAAGGCTATTGCTTTATCTCTCAAACACTTAAAGGAGAGGTGACATTAAACCAAATTCCAACTTCTATCACTTAGAAGGCGTGAAGTTGATCAGGCCTCATGGCTAGAACTGCCCTTTTCTATCTGAGGTGGATACACTACCCTTATCCATCGAGTTAAGACCATGTGCACAGGTTTTTATTATTTCTTGCATTGGCACGAGGACTTCTGCATAAAGGGTTAAAGGTACCATAGCTAAAGCTATTGGTATTCACATATAACAATAACATTTACGGATGTAATAATATGTATCACAATAACAATAGCAATTTAACTTTTGAACAAAAGATAGAAAAATAGTGTAGTTCCAGAAAGAATATAAGTTGGGCAATAATCACAAGGAATTATCATTGGATAAATAAAATGGTTTTGGATCAAATGCCTTTTGGCAACCCAAGCTTTACAAAGAAATCATTTAATCATATTTTAGGATAGGAAGAACTAGGGTTTCAAAGATCTCAAAGGCTCACATAACATGATATCACATATTTGTAACATATCATAACGTTACTCACACTTGTAGTATGAATACAGTGTTTACTCATACTTGTAGCATGAATACAGTGTTTACTCACACTTATAAAATGAATACAATGTTTACTCACCTTATACTTCCTTCGCTCCTAGTACATGTAACCCTTTTGAACCTCTAAAGGTCCTCAAGATCTAACATAATATTTAATTCAATACTTAGTATTTATTTAACCATGATGCTATCATATCCTGTAGCTATCCCATGCACATATAACATTCATATGTACTTAGAGTTGCACATATAAGTGCACCTCATCACTTACACATACACGTTGACTTCAAAAGTCTTGTACATTTAGCCTTTATAGGCCCATATGAAAACACATTACAATCATGTCAATACCTTTCTAAGGTCAACACAATATCATTACCTTAATATCGATTCACTTTAACAATCATGTAGTATACTTAACAGTTCCATATATGTCAACTTAACAAATAACCCTTCAAGCATCAGGCATATTTCTTATAACCAATTCATTCAAACAATCTCTTCATCAATTCAAGACTGCTAATTCATTATCAAATCATCATACAACTTACCTCCATATTATTCAATCACATTCACATATTAATCACAACCTAAGGTTAAGATACCTTTAGCATACCAAATTGCCTGTAGTCTTGTCTAGAATCATTACTTCAACTAATATGCAATTTAATCATTTATCATTCATTCATACATACAATAATAATTAAAATACATCACACAAAAATTATGGAGATTGGGATAAGAATCCCAATGTAGGTTGAATGCTCTTATTAAAGGAAAAACTAAATTTTCTTACTTTTCACACTTTCTGTCTATTACAGTAATATGTAAAAACATGGTTTGAATCAAGATTTTTAATTTAATAAAAAAAATCATTTAAGAATATAAATATGAAGGAATTGGCCCATATATACATTCATATGCATGAAAATTTCTAACTTTATGTTCTAGGATGCAAAATCATGAGTTTTCTTGCTTCTGGTACTTTCTGGTCATTATAACAATATGTAAACATGTGGTTTAAATCATTATTTTTCATTCAATCACAACAAATATTAGTTTAGAACATCAATATGTACAAATCAACAGCCATGGATGTTCTTCACACATGAAAATTCCAAATTTAGGGTTTAGGAAGAAAATCATAAGTTTTCAAGCTTTCCGTGCTTTCCATTCATTACAACGATATGCTAGCACATGATTCAAATCATTATTTTTCATCCAAACAAAGAAATATCATATTATAATTCTTCCATGCACAAATCAGCAGCCATATGCATATGAAATCATGGAATTTTCCAACTTCTATGTTCTAGCACAAAAACTTTGAATTTCCTTATTTTTTGAAACTTTTTGGTTATTACAGTAATATGCAAAAATATGATTTAATTCAATATTTTTCATCTAAACACATCAAAAATTAGTTTAGAATGCAATGGTATAGAAAAAACCCCCCTTAGCAATGTTTGTCGATAAAAATTTTAATTTTAAGTTACAGGATTCACCTTTGGAGAAATCGCGTAGAAAGATTTGTGTTTTTAGTAGAGAATTGATTTCTCTTTCAAAAACTCACCCAAACTAAAATAAATCTATAAAAATAAGTAAATACCTAGTTCAAATTAATTTTCTCATAATTTAATTCATAGAAATCAGTTAAGGAATTGAAAGAGAAAAAAAACTTACGATTACGGTCAATAAATTGCAAAGTTGAAAGGTGTTTTCTTAATTTCAATTGAGAGAATTATTTTAAGAGAATTTTTCTGTCAAAATATAGAAAAATAGAGTGGTGGCTGCTAGAAATATGGTGCTGGCCAAATTTTACTTTAAAGACTAGGGTTTGGGGTGTAATTTCCTCTAATACCCTTAATGAGCTAGGCTAGGAGTATTTTAGTGTAGCGGACTTTTGGGTATTTGGGATTTTTAATTAATTTAGGGCTGATTATAAGTAATTAAAAATAAAATATTTTTCTTATTATTTTCATTAAAATTTATCCCAAAACATTTTTTTAAAAATAATTTTAAAAATACTCATAAAATTAATTTATGCTTAAAAATCGCCTTTTTGCATGAAAATTTATTTTATGAAAAATAAATTATTTCTTGCTAATGCACTTTATTTAAATCATTTATTTTATAATAATAATTCATATTAGATATGTTAGAATTAATTTAATATGCCACATACCCGTAAATCACATCACACATGAATTTTCAGAAAGTCACATATTTTTATCACAATAACCCTAAATTCACAAAATTTGTCACGAAAACTCCTAAGGTAGATGTGGGTTGTTACATAAACTAATTCTTAATAATTTTGTATCCCTTAAACTTAAGCAAAAATAATAGAACCTTTAATTTCACCTTTAATAAAATACAATCCCAAACATTTCTTTTCCTTATATCTCTATTATTATTAACATCCATTCATTATTTATCACATTAGTCATATAAGAATTCAATAGATAATTTTGAACTAATAACTCCAATTGATATTCGATAATCCTTTTTCTATATTAATAATTATTACTTAATCTATTATAACCTCAATAAATATTTTTATGTTTAATACCTTGCCAACAATTAATTTATGCACTCCCTTCATTCATTAATTAAAACATATTTAAACTTAACAAACATTTCTATATATATCATATCCCAAACAAAAACTTGCATTCTATTAATTTACAATCTCAAATAGACTTTTTATAACTATTTCAAACTTACTCTCTTTCTATATAATATGTATATATCATTATCATGACTTAATTACTTAATGCCTCAAAATTTTTATTCATTTAGCTCGTAATATCATCTCACTTTAGATTTTCATTTACATCTTGCTATACTTCACATTCCTAATAATTTAACTTACCCATATTAAAATAATAAACTTTCAGATACCATTGCTATTTATTGATATCTCTATGCAACTCCTATATCTTTCCAAATCTATGCCATTTTAGGTTATCTTAATAAAAATTCTTCCCATACTAAAGATCACTACCAAATTTTCTAATAACCTCAAATGAACATTATTATATCTACCACCTTAAAAATTTTCTCATCTAGAGGACTCAAGCCCCTTTTAGGTATATTCAAACTATTTATATTTTCAAAATTGCATAGAATCATTTGCAAGAATCAAAACATTTTCATCCTTGCATGTAACATGCAACCTTAATGCAATGCTTGATGCAATTCTTGCTGTATAATTGATGATGTATGATTTTGTAAAGCAAAATTTGATGCATATAGATAGACACACTAGACACAAGTATATAATTGAATCAAATCTAGAACATTTTATCTTCAAATCATTTAAAATTTTGAATTAAATCAATTTATACCCTTATAGACTAAGTCTTCATGGATCCTTAAATTTATAGCTCGTATGGCCTTAACATCTGTCACTTTATAAAAGTTCAAATCCTTACACTCTACTTGTAGCCTATATACTCAAGCGAATCTCATCACTGAAGAATCTCTACTAGCATCATATTTATCCTTTTATCATCATTACAAGTATGACAATACTTATCCTTTTATGTGTCACATCCCAATTTTGGAGACATGATGGTCCTAGAACACGAGAAGACATAAGGTTACCCACGCCTGTAGAACCCACTTACGTATATACAAATCATGCCTAGGATCATACCAAACCTCATACAATAACTCATTTAAAACATTATATGAAAACCTTTAATTGCAGAAGACAGTAATTAGACACTTCACATATAATTCATAAGGAAATAATATTCATAATTTACTCGAAAACTTTAATAAATAACATCTCAAAATAAACATCAAAAAAAATTATTCTCAAAGCATCTAATGACAACACTTCATAGCATGGTATTATTAATGACTTTGACAAGGAATCCCCAAGTGAAGTAGAATGTTTAAGCCATTACCTTGTCTCCTCACACTTGCTCACTTGGAACCATATAAGGAAAAAGGGGTGAGATAGATGATCTCAATGAGTAAACGATAAAGCACATACATTAACACATATTCATTTGAAAAGGAAACTCATAGCTTATACACATAGTTCATGATTTTCAATTCATGAATCAAGTTGCAACTTAGCAAGGGTTCAATTTAACAAGTTTGCAGAAATCACACTTATAATACTTAGAGAGTGAAGGCTATTGCTCTATCACTCGAACACTTAGAGGAGAGGTGGCATTAAGCCAAATTCCAACTCTTATCACTTAGAAGGCGTCAAGCTGATTAGGCCCCATGGCTAGAACCTCCCCTTTATAGCTGAGGTGGATACACTATCCCTATACATCGAGTTAAGACTATGTGCAAAGTTCCAATGATTTCCCACATCGGCACAAGGACTTCTGCATAAATGGTTAAAGGTACCGTAGCTAGAGCTATTGGTATTCACATATAACAATAACATTTAAGGTAGCAATAACATGTATCACAATAATAATGGCAATTTAACTTTTGAGCAAAAGATACAAAAATAGCGTAGTTCCAGAAAGAATATAAGTTAGGGCAATAGTCATAAGGAATTATCATTAGATAAACAAAATGATTTTTGGACCAATTGTCCTTTAGCAATCCAAGCTTTACAAAGAAATCATTTAATCATATTTTAGGATAGGAAGAACTTAGGTTTCTGTCACATCCCATTTTCTAAGGATATGATGGTCCTAGAACATGGGGAGACATAAGGTCACCCATGCCTGTAGAACCTATTGACACATATACAAATCATGCCTAGAATTGTACCAAACCTTATACACTAACTCATTTAAAAAAATTATTTGGAAACCTTTAGTTGTAGAAGACAATAATTAGATACTTCACATACAATCCATCAGAAAATAATACTCATAATCCAGTTGAAACCTTAATATATAACATATTGGAAAAATCATCACAATAAAATATTCTTGGAGCATCTAATAACAACCCTTCATATCATAGTATTATTATGGACTCAGACAAGGAGTTCTCCTAAGCGAAGTAGAGTGCTTGTGCTATCACCTTGCCTCCTCATATTACTCACAAAACCATACAAGAAAATGGGGTGAGATAGATGATCTCAATGAGTAAACGATGTAGCATAAACATTATCATATATCCCTTTTTTTCTTTTTTTTAAGAAAATCCCATTACACATAACATATAATTCATGATTTACAAATCATCGTTTCACAGTTTTCAACTTGGCAAGATTTTCACTTTAGCAGGTTTGCAGAAATCACACTTAAAACACTTATTACCCAATTAGAATAAATGACTATACTATCTCATTCACTCAAGGGAGAGGTGGCCTCATACCAAATCCCAACTCCCAATCCATTACTTATAAAGTCATGAAACTGATCAGGCTCTATGGCTAGAACCATCTCTTTTAGCTGAGGTGGATACATAACCCCTATCCATTGGATTAAGACCATGTGCATAGGTTTCGATGATTACCTATATTAGCTATCCATTGGGTTAAGACCATGTGCATAGGTTTCGATGATTACCTGTATTAGCACAAGGATTTATGCATAAAGGGTTAAAGGTACCATAGTTAGAGCTAATGGTAATCACAAATAACAATATCACATAAAGCAATAATATCAAGTATCCCAATAGCAATAGTAGTTTAACTTTTGAATGGAAGATACAATAATAGTGTAGTTCCAGAAAGAATATAAGTTAAGGTAATAATCATAAAAAGTATTTATCATTGGATAATCATAAGTGGCTTTAGACCAAATGTCCTTTGGCAATCCAAGATTAACAAAGAAATCACATAGTCAAATTAAAATGGAAGTGAACTTGGGTTTCAAGAATCTTAAAGGTTCCCATAACATAGTCATGATAGCTTGAACTTGTAACAATAACATAATATTTACTCACCTTGTGGTTCCTTAGCTCCTAGTACACGTAGCCCTTTTGAACCTCTAAAACTCCTTAAGATCTAACATAATATTTGATTCAATACTTAGTATTTATTTAATCATGATGCTATCCTATCCCATAGCTACCCCATGCACATATAACATTCACATACACTTAGGGTTGCATATAGAAGTGCACTCATCACTTGCATATAACATGTTGACCTTAAAAGTCTTGTACACTTAGCCTTTGCAGGCCTATATGAAAACACATTACAGTTATGTTAATACCTTTCTAAGGTCAAGACAATATCATTACCATAATATCAAATTAATTTAACAATCATCTTAGTACACTTAACACTTCTATATATGTCAACTTAATAAATAACCTTTCAAGTGTCATGCCTATCTCTTATGCCCAATTCATTTAGTCAATCTCTTCATCAATTCAAGATCATTAATTCATTATTGATTCATCATAAAACCTATGTCCATTTTACCTAATCACATTCATATTCTAATCACAACATAAGATTAAAATACTTTAGGTATACCTTAAGTGTACCAAAGTGCCACTAGGCTTGTCTAGAGTCATTCCTTCAACCAACATGCAATTTAACCATTTATCATACATACATACATATAAATAATTATTGAAACACATCACATAAAAATTGTAGACATTGAGATAAAAATCCCTTGGTAGGTTGAATGCTCCATTAAAGGGAAAATTGAATTTTTCTCACTTTTCGTACTTTTCATCTATTATAGTAATATGTAAAAACATGGTTTTGTGAACCCTCAAAAATGCACCTCCAGTGGACCATCTTTCAATTACAAATCCACAGAATCAAGCAGAGATCGAATCAGAGCTGAAACGGGCCCGAAACGGACAGAAACAAATCAAGCCGCGCGAGTGGCCCAGGGAGGCACGATTTTCGTGCCGCCCAGGAGGCGGCACGCATGACGTGCCACTGTGAAACTACCATGCCGCTAGTGCGGCATGGAAATTGTGCCACCTAGGAGGCGGCACGCATGACGTGCAGCCGTGAAACTACCATGCCGCCGGTGCGGCATGGAAATCGTGCCGCCCAGGAGGCGGCACTCATGCCGTGCCGCCGGTAAATTACCATGCTGCCGGTGTGGCATGGAAATCATGCCGCCAGAATGGCGGCACGTCTGGAATGCCACCCAGACGGCCGGGGCGTCAGCCGTGCTGTGCCTGCCGCTGATGTCGCCGTCCATACCGCCGGCACCTCCTCTGTCAGCTCTATAAATAGGAGCCTCCTCAGCCTCATTTGGCATAGTTTAACACGAATCCCAATAATTCCTAACAAATTCTAAAGCATTTTTAGAGCATTTCAAGGCAATTCAGGCATATTTTTTGTTCTTATACTTACATAGTTGCTGCTTCTAGATCCAGATTCCAAGCTTCCTTTGAATTCAAGGTGGAGTTGAGATCCGGAGCCAAACTAGTTCCATTCGTTCGAAAGCCAAGAAAAGCAAAGGTATAATCCCTTTCCCATTTTAAAATTCTAAATTCAGATCTAGAATTTTCTTTAGGTCTAAAATTGAAAATATCTAAAAAACTTATTAATTTAAGAATCAGAATTAAGTTAATAAGCAAACCAATACATTTTTTAAAACCTCTCCTTTGCAAGAAGGGAGAACTGCGTGGGGTTTGATTCCTATTCAATAGGATACGCAGGCTGCTAATCTGAAGGGCATCAACTCCAAAAATCTTTTTATCAATATTGTTTTCCTTTTTATTTTGATTTATTCATATTAATCTTTTACTTGTGATTTTATTTTTGGTTTATTCTGGGGAATGTGTGCTTTTCCTAGTACCCATAAGGGCTAGAGGAAAGATCCCCTTTATTTCATTTATTTTGGTATTGTAATAATTAAGTAGGATTTATTTTTTCTATTTATTATTGTCATTCCATCATATTATATATCTGTTCATTCATTATATTCTTGTTCATGCATACACAAAAATTCATTTTTCAAGAGTTATTTTGCATTTCAAGCCAAGCAAAAGAAAATAACATTTTCTTAAATTGTGTAATTACCAAAACCTGATCCCCGAGCCCTCCTTGGTCACTCGTGGATTGGTGCACTTTTCCAATTGGGATGAACCAAATTATTTTGGAGTCAATCATGTTGGGTTTTCTTTAATTTTCCCAATTAAAGTAAATAAATTAAAGTGGCAACTCACTTTTCAATCTTCCAAATATAAAAATCAATTTTCTGAACTCACAGTGAGTTCCAATCGTGGAGTTTCTCCTGAAGAGCATTTCGATCCCTCGGTGGATCAAACCGGTGCTCGGGCGAGGCCTCACAGTTTGCGACTCCACTGGGGACTATAAAATCTTTTTCAAATAAAAGATAAAGCGGATTACTTTTGGTATAATACCAAAGTTTGGCTTTAAAATCAAAATAACTCTTTCATGCATCATTACATCGGACTCCTTGTCCACAAAACCCTAGTTTCCTAGGAAAACAAAGGATAGAAAGTAACATCGAGTGGGCAACCTTCCTTAGGTCTGCTTGCCGATAGTGAAATCATCCAGCCCATGACGTATCCTCTAATCCTTTTAGAGGTGTAACGAGTATGCACGTACCATTCGACCCATGCGAGGCTCCTTGTCTCACATGTGGTTAGGTATATCGCATCTCTAGTGTGATTGGTTCCCTTCAAAACCACCCTAATCCTTTCATGTAATGACTTATAGAACCATTCCTTTAGGGTTGTATGTACCATAATACTAAAACTTGGTATGTCATTATCATGAAATCTTTTTTCCATTCATGCATACATGCATGCATGAAACCTTACAAAGTTGGAGAGTCTTAATTCCACTCAAAACACTGCTAGTCCCAAAAACCCATGTCAACCCATGGTCCCAAATATATTCCATGATGATCATTCCATACCAAGGCTAGAAACTGACCCAACTTTATTTTCTTTATCCTAAAGGTTGAAAAAATGTCTATTGCCGGAGAAGAAACCACTACTACCAGGGCTGATGAGATCTTTGATGAACTGTTTTCCAAACTTTCTGAGCATTAAGAAATCATCATGAAAAGGCAGGAAGCCCTTTTTCAAGACATGCTGAGGGCCCAAAGGAGGGCAATCATGGAGGATGTCCGAACCATGCTGGAACAGACCTCTCTGGCCCAAAACCCCACTGAGCCAAAATCATTCAAGATGGACCCGAAACCCACCTATTACCCTGTCTATGGATCTACTTCTAGAGTCAAATCCAAAGACAAAGAAATGGCAAACACTGATGCCATCCCACCACTACCAATCCTATCACCCGAGTTCCTCAAGAATAACTCACCAAACATCACTTCTACCTCCACCTCCCAACCCGTGGATCCTTTCCAAAGGAAGGAGGTTGACCCTGAGATAAAAGCTTGCATGGACAAGATGGAGCGCATGGAAAAGATGCTGTTAGGGATGAAGAAGAAGGAGGATTTGATTGATACAGAATCCTTAAGCTTATTCCCTGATGCAAGGGTTCCTCCCAGATTCAGGATGACTGAATTTGATAAATTTGATGGGACTACCTGCCCCAAGACCCACCTCAAAGTCTATGTGGGAGCTATGCAGCCATTGGGTGTAGATAATCAACTTCTAGCCTAATTATTCCAACAATCACTGACCGGACTAGCTGTGAAGTGGTTTGTGGATTTGGATGTCACCAAGAAGCGGACCTGGGAAGACATCTGCAATGTTTTTGTTTCATAGTATCATTACAACATCGAGGTTGATGTAACCAGAAGAGACCTCGAGACCACCAAGCAGAATGCTAAGGAATCCTTTTCCTCATTCCTTACGAGGTGGAGGAAGAAGGCCTCTCAAATGGTAAACCGACCACCTGAAAATGAGCAAATTGACATCATTGTCAAGAACCTTTTGCCAGTTTACCAGGAAAGGCTATAGACTCAGTACCTGCCTTCCTTCAAAGCCCTAATTGCCACTGCTTCAAAAATCAAAGATTTAATACATAGTGGTCATATTAGAGAAGACATTCCATCAGGGTCAAGATATAAGAAGCCTGCTCATCAGGGTAATGTTACTTCCTCAACAAATCAGAAAGGGGGGGAAGTTAATACTATGACAATCAAGAAGCCTATCCGCATTGAAAGGAGGCAGTTTTCTAATCTAGGGGGTGTACCTATGAGTATCATCCTGAAAAAGCTACTTGACGGAAATATGGTAAAATTTCTGGAGCCAAAACCAGTCCCCAATCCACTTCCCAAAAACTACAACCCACATGAGAGGTTTGATTACCATCAGGGACCTGGGCACAAAATAGATGCGTGTAAGGCCCTTGGACACAGAATTCAGGACCTCATTGACTCCAATGACCTGATTCCCCCAAAAGCCCGACCAAACATCAACACCAACCCCTTGCCTAACCACACAGTAAATGCCATAAATGATCATGAGGGAGTTGACCCTATCTCCTTGATAGAGCCAAATCCCAGCTATTGCTGTGTCCTAGACCTCTCTAACTTAGTTGAGGAAATCGATGCCATCACCAAAAGTGGTAGAGTCATCCAAAACCAACCAAACACACAACCTACCTAACCCGTTTCTGTACCAACCGATAAATTAAAAGGGATTCTTGAACCAGACGAAGATCCCATTCTTAAACAACTCAAGAAGAAACAAGCCAACATTTCAATTTGGAGTTTGATGCAATCTTCATATCCTCACCGCCAAGCTCTTTGCAAGGCATTGAATCAATGCCAAACTCCAATTGACATCACACCAGAAAATCTTGTGGCTTCTATTACCCCTGCTGCAAAAGGGGTATCTATTACTTTTGGAGAAACTGACATTCCAGAAGGAGATCCTAACCACAATAATGCCTTATATATCACAGTGGTTACACGAGGAAAGATTGTGCCTATGGTTCTCATTGATAATGGTTCAGCTCTTAACGTGTGTCCTCTGAAAGTGGCAAGCTGCTTAGGATTAGAGGTTACTGATTTTACCCTTTCAGATCAGATTGTAAGGGCGTATGATAACACCAAGAGGGAGGTCCTTGGAGTAGCCATAATTGATGTAACCATTGGGCCAACATCCTTCACCATACCATTCCAAGTGATTGATGTACCTTCTTGCTTCAACTTATTACTAGGGAGGCCCTGGATCCACCAAGCAAAGGCTATCCCTTCTTCCCTACACCAAAAGGTCAAGTTCCCTTTCAAAAATGGGATCATGACTGTAAAAGGGGACATGCATGGAAGACCAAACATTCCAAGCTCTATTCCTATTCTTGAAATTCAGCCTGAGCTATCCTCCTATCCACTTTCAGGCTTCTCCTTCATACAATACATTGAGGGTGAATTGGGTAAAGAATTCGTTCCCTTTGATTTTGACCCCTTTGGGAATATTGCTGTTGCTAACATGATGCGCAAAATGAATTACTTTCCTGGTTTAGGTTTGGGAAGAAGCCAACAGGGCTTGAAATCCTTCCTAGATTATCCTGTGGCAACACCATCATTTGGGCTAGGGTACAAGCCCACTGATGAGGATATGGAAGAGATGGAGAATCGGGCCAAAGACAGAATAGCTGCCCTTAAAAGAGGTGAGGTTTATGACTGGCCCATACAGCCTTACTTCAAAACCCTAAACAACTATTTTATAAAGGAAGGTGACACAGTTCCTTACTGTAACTTTTCTGAGCCTTGGGTTTGCCCTATTACCGGAAAACTGATTCCCGGATTTGAAATTTTCTCTAATGTCAGGCTTAAAATAGAAGATTATGAACCGATCTACATGTTCAGTCGATATTGGGAAGAGAACATGGAGGCTAGTCTCTTTGATGAAGTATCCGTGCTCATTATTGAGGAGGAGAAAACTGACCTTTCCACCTTAATCCAGCCCACCGAGACCGAGCTGCAAAATTGGTCCTTTGAGGAGAGCCCCTTCTATCCATCTAAACCAGAGTCTGAACCAGAATCCATACCTGAGTCAGAGTCCTCGTCTTAGATAGATTCATCTTCTGAATCTGAGTCTATTTCTTCTGTTGATGATGTATTTGACCTTAAGGGTCTCACTTTTTCTTTTGATGTAAACTGGGACATATCCCTATTTGAAATCAATAAAAGTCAAAATCTTTTCTTTTATGACTCTGTGTCTCCATTTTTCTTTGATATTCCAACTTTTAAATCTGACTTAAATAAGACATCAAATAAAAATGAAATAAATGAAATAAAAGATGACACAATTAAAGAGCCCGTCAACGCTGGCACTCATGACATGCAAAAAATTACATACATTGCATCTGCATGAATAGACAGGGATCACATTGAAAGGATGATCAGAGACTTTCAAGACGGTTTTGCATGGCAACTGAAAGACATGATAGGGTTGGATCCAAGCATCGCAGTCTACAAAATCCCAGTTTATCCAAATGCTAAGCCCGTCAAACAGAAGTTGAGAAGACTTAAGACAGAATGGTCTATTCCAATCAAAGAGGAAATTGCCAAGCTACTGGATCACAATTTCATCGAGCCCATCAACTATCCATCCTGGCTGGCCAACATTGTGCCAGTTCCCAAGAAAGATGGCAAAGTCAGAATGTGTGTGGATTATAGGGATCTGAATAAAGCCTGTCCTAAGGATGATTTTCCCTTACCTCACATTGAATTGTTGGTAGACCGTATGGCAGGTTTTGAATTGGTTTCCTTAACCGATCTGGCTACGGGATATAATCAAATCATAGTTCATCCTCCTGACAAAGAGAAGACAGCTTTCATTACCGAATGGGGCACCTATTGCTACCGGGTCATGCCATTTGGGCTTAAAAATGCTGGAGCAACCTATCAGAGGATGGCAACTACAATTTTCCATGACATGATGCATAAAGAAATTGAGGTTTATGTGGATGAGATGGTAATCAAAGGCACCACTGTTGAAAGCCATTCAAAAGCATTAAGGCGATCTTCCTTAGACTTCGCCAATACAATTTCAAACTCAATCCTGCTAAATGTGTCTTTGGAGCCTCATCTGGAGTCTTCTTGGGTCACACCGTCACCAAGAGGGGTATAGAAGTGGACCCCGCTAAGTCGAAGGCAATTCTGGAAATGCCACCTCCAAAAACGAAAAAGGAGATCAGAGGTTTTCTTGGACGACTGCAATACATCAGTCGATTCATTAATCAATTGGCTGATGTATGTGGTCCTATCTTCAAACTACTCAGAAAAGGAGCCTCCAAGTAGTGGAATGATGACTGCCAAGGAGCCTTTGACCAGATCAAACAGTATTTACTAAACCCACCAGTGCTACAACTGCCAAGGTTTGGAAAGCCCTTATTGCTTTATTTATCAGTGACTGATGAAGCAATGGGGGCAATGCTTGCCCAAAATGCTCTAGACTCCAGCAAGGAGAATGCAATCTATTACCTGAGCAAGAGGATGCTGTCTCATGAGCTCAAGTACAGTTTTATAGAAAAGCTGTGCCTTGCTTTGGTATGGTCTGCCACAAGCTGCAACACTACCTTTGCTCCTTTACAACTCATGTTCTTGCTGACAAGAGCCCTTTGAAATTCCTTATGGAGAAGCCGGTTCTTGACAGTAAGATCGCAAGGTGGATGGCTGTGTTAGCTGCATATGATATGAAATATGTGCAACGAAAAGTAGTCAAAGGTAGCATAGTGGCTGATCAGTTAGCTGTAGCTCCAGTGGATGGTCATTGGGTTGAACCTGAATTTCCTGATGAAGACATCCTGACAATTGACAATGAAGTTTGGAAGATTTACTTTGATGGGGCGTCCAACAATAAAGGATATGGTGCCGGTATTGTATTCATCACACCAAATGGGGAAAACTTACCCATTGCAATCAAGTTGAATTTTGAAGTAACAAATAATGAAGCAGAGTATGAGGCATGCATCTGCGGTCTTGAAGTAGCAATAAGGCTCAGGATCAAATGTCTCGAGATTTATGGGGATTCGAATCTGATAGTCTCCTAAGCCTTAGGAAAATGGAAGATCAGAGAAGAGCGTTTGGTTCCTTACCATAAGCGTTTAAATGAACTAGCAGCTAGTTTTCATGAACTGTCTTTCCATTATCTACCAAGGACAAAGAACAGATTTGCTGATGCTTTGGCAACACTCACTTTAATGCTTGATATAAGCGAAGGTTTCATAATCAGACCAGTTACCATTAAAGTTAAGCACGAGTCAGGTTGTGTTAGCTCATTGTCTGAATGTACAAGCAGTTGATAGCAAGCCATGGTTTTGGGATATTTTCAACTACATCAAGAATGGACTCTATCCTGAAGGAGCCTCTAAGACAGAAAAAAGGACTTTAAGACAGTTGTCCAAGAGTTTCATTCCAAACGGGGAAGTACTCTACAAGCGGACATGGGATAACATCCATCTGAGATGTGTCATTGAATCAAAAGCCCAACAGATCATGGAACAGATGCATGGGGGCAATGAAGGTCCACACATGAACGGAATTGCTCTAGCTCGCAAGATCATGAATCAGGGTTATTTCTGGCTTACCATGAATCAAGATTGCGCGAGGTATGTTCAGAGGTGCCATAAGTGCCAGATCTATGCAAAACTTCAGAAGAAGCCTCCTGTACCTCTATCTCCTATCACCACGCCTTGGCCATTTGCAACTTGGGGCCTTGACGTCATCGACAAAATAAGCCTGAAATCTTCCAGCAAGCACGAGTTCATTTTGGTGGCCATTGACTATTTCTCTAAATGGGTTGAGGCTGCACCTTACCAGGTTTTGGATTCCAAACGAGTAGCCCAATTTATTCGTACCAACATCTTTTGTAGGTACGGAGTCCCTTTTGAGGTCATTACTGATAATGGGTCTCACTTTCAAAAGAAGGTTGCTCTGTTATTAAAGAAGGTGAAAATTCAACACCACAAGTCTTCTCCATACAGACCTCAGACAAATGGCGCAGTTGAAGCCGCAAATAAAACTCTGAAGAGTATACTACAAAAGATGGTAGACAACCATAAAGATTGGCATCTGCATTTGCCATATGCCTTATGGGCATACAGAACAACAGTGCGTACTCCAACCGGTGCCACACCTTACTCTTTGGTGTATGGGATGGAGGTCGTCCTACCAATCGAGGTAGAAATCAGGTCAGCTCGCATTTTGAGGGAGAGTCAGTTGGACGAAGTGGAATGGGCAAAAGGTTACCATAACCAACTTCTAGCCATCGATGAAAAGAGAATGGATGCCTTATACCAAATGCAAGGTTATCAACAGAAACTGGCTCGGCATTTTGATAAGAGAGTCAGAGACAGAGGATTGCAAGAAGGTCACCTTGTTTTGAAAGAAATAGGGGCGCCTATTCATGATCCAAGAGAAAAATTCAGACCTAACTGGAGTGGTCCATTTCTGATCAAAAATATCTTATCCGGAGGAGCGGCAATCCTGACAGACTTGGATGGCATAGAATTTGCTAGCCCGTGCAACCTGGATCAACTCAAGAGATACTTTGCATAAAGCATCCTTGTAACTCATGCATAGCATTTGCAAATCATGATCAGCATTCATTTTCCTTAAAGTCAGAACTACGTGGACCTGATTCTCCATAAAAAGAAAAAAAAAAGAGAAATAAAATAAGTCATTGTAAGGAGATACGTAGGCAGCCCGTGCGGGTTCGGTCCAATTCATTAATAACATTTTTCATTTTTAACGATCATTCGGCTTTTAATTGTGTCATTGAAAAATGAATGAAAAATAAAAAGCTCGCTAAGTTGAAAACCCGAAAGGGCAGCTTAGGCAAAAATTAGAGCAACAAAGAAGAAAAAAATGATGAAATAATGATGTCTTATTTTATCTCATTTAAGCTTTGGAACATTTAAAAGAAATACAGACATGGTCAAAAATTTGTCCCAAACTAAAACAATAATCATGTTTCTTCTTCTATCTCCTCAAGAATAGCAGCTCTTTTAGCCTTCTCTGATTTCCAAGAGTTGGCTATCCACCAATCAATATACCGTGTGGATTTACCGCCTTGGTCAGTAGGGCAAACAGCATGAAAACCTCTTACCCATCCATTTCTTACAGCCCGGGCAACAGTCTCAGTAATCAGAACAGACTCAAACAAAGCACCATCTGGGGGCACGCCCTGACTGTGTCCCATTTGGCGCATAACCCTAGTAGCCTGGTAAAAGGTCACCATCCTCAATCCCAGCAAATAGACCATTTTGTAGCCAAAACTCATGGTCATGAATCTTCTGATTTTATACCATTCACACCTCCACAGCAAGTCGTCAGAGTCCAGCTCCATCAACCATTTTATCCATTCTTTCTCAGAATCCCGCCTTATCACAATGGTCTGAGTTCAATACCATGAAGCAGAATAGTCCTTCTTCGTGGGAGGTCCAACTATCCAGAGATGATCTCTCAGCCAAATTTGAAAGTGCAGAAGAGATAAGTATAAACACGAAAAGTAGTTGATTTGAAATACAAAAGTCAGAATTCAACTAACCTAAAGAATAATAGGGCTAATTGACCATGGCCCATCAGAAGTACAAGACCTTCTAAACTCATGATGGTCTCAGCTAGCACTATAGCTGCAATGGATCTCCCCTCTTCCATTTGCGGAATCAACTCAGTAACTCTAGCATCACCCCAACCAATAGGGCTTACAAAAATGTATCCGGCAGTCAGACAGAAGGATAAAGCCTGCATCCTCAAATGAAACCACCTATCATCCTCAAAATCCTTGGGATCATGAAACTCTGCTATCACAACATTCAAATATACCCAGTCATCCACCATCATGGGACTAGCAGCCCCAGTGCTCAAATCAAGAAGTCCTTTGAAAGAGTTGAAATACCCTACCTTCTCTACAGGAGTAGCCAGCACAGCGTCTGGATCAGATCCAAGTAGTACAGAAAATTCCTCAAATGTTGGACACATCTCTTCCATAGATGCCCCAAACCTGAAGACATGGGTAGTTGGATCCCAAAAGCGCAAACAGGAGCACAAAAATTCCCAGTCCACCTTTATTCCTCTTAGGGTAGGCATAGCGCTTACCCCATACTTTCCTAAATTAATTCTCTCTACTTTTGTGAGGTTATTGCACCATAAGAACATTCTATGACTGAAATAAGGCTCCATTGTGAGAAATAAAAAAATAAAAAAATTTTTTGGAGAGCAAAAAAAAATGATTGAAAGTGACTTTTTGAGGTACAGAAATCAAGAAGTATGGACTGACATTGGCCAAAAGCTATTTAAATAGGCAGATCTGACTTGCAGTTAATGGCTGCTAGCGGTATAGTAAGCGTGCCGCCAGGTACGGCGGCATGCCAGCCATGCTGCTACGGCGGCGACATGACAGACGTGCCGCTTGAGGCGGCGGCAAGGTAGCCGTGCCGCCCGTACCGGCGGCACACCTACTGTGCTGCCCAAGCCATCTTGCCTCCTCCCTGCCTCCTTTCCTCAAAATGAGTTTTTACATGATTTCGGGTTTAAAATCGTTTATTTTTCTCAAAATCAAGTAGAAAACGAGAGAAAAGCGTAAGGTGCAGCGCAATGGAATTCTTATTTCAGCCAAACATTCGCATCCATATCATTCAAAACATACATAAAATCATAACATGTCCAAAATGTCACATAAGCATACATCCAAAATATCATGCATACATCCATCATCCATGTATACATGAAAAAGCACAAAAAATGATAAAATAGGTCTCTAGCAACCACGCCTGGGTCTGCGGCGTCCTCGCCTGGGCTCATCCTATTCGTGACTATCCTCCATCAAATCTCTCTCATGCAGAAAGGAGGTCAAAGCAAATGCATATCGGCCCAAGAGGTCGTAGTGATGACGAACAAAACTCATGGGAACCTGAGGAAGAAAGATATGTCAGAAATCAGTACAAGGCAAACTGTAAAAAAGGATAAAGAGTTCTAGCTAAGCAAAAGTCACTACCTCTGTCATAGTCTCAGGGATAGTAGGAAATAAGGTTGGAGGTGCATTAGGAAGATGATAACGGCGTAATTGGTCGTCACCAGAAAAATAATCTAGATAAGCTGGCAAGCAGACAAGACCAGTAGGCAAGGAAGCTGAATCTATTGGTCCTCCCACTAAAACATCTGGAGCTGGAGCTGGGGCAGAGCCGCTAGCCCCTGAAGGGCCAACCCCAGCAGGATCAGCTGCAAAGCCTGAGTGGCTGACCATAACGCCTGAGGGTCCGACCCTAGGACCCATGCTGCCAACCAGAATAGTACCGCCGGCCCATGAAAAACTCCCAACTCTGGAGGGAGGACCTCGAAAAGATGCTGAACTCGACCTCCTATGAGACGGCTCTCGCATTTTGTCCAAGGGAGGTGTCCCACACATCAAGGATGTCTCACAAAAGTCGTCATAATCTACATCTGGTAACAAAAAATCCAGACAGGAAGCTCCATTAACCCACTCATCCTCTCCTAAGATAGCCAGCCCAAATCTCATATCTATCGGAGGTGGCAGTGGCACAACTCTGTCTCCTGTAACCTGTGCCCTTATCCTTTCCCCCAAATAGAACATCCTCAGAGACTCACAACGGAGTAAGAGTCGACAAGAGGCCAAGGCTATGCTAGGCCTAATCCGATTAGGGATCCACTCCAGAAATCTGATAAATGGAGACCATCTCACCTGCAAACAGATTGCAATATGCAGTAATAGGAGATGAAACAGTAAGATACATATTAAGATCAACGAAAAAAATACCTGGTCTACGGTCACAGTAGCAAAGAACTGTTGGCACTGATCAAATGTTTTCATCATGAAGTTAGGTCTATTGGACATCCTCCAAATGCGTCCGTAAGGAGGATCAATAGCATTGGGCTCCTTCAGTGATGGAGCCAACGTCGAAAAATGCTCATAAATCCAGTACTGCAGGAAACAGAATTTTGTCAATCACTTAAGCAGATGTCAACCAATAAAAATAACACGGAGAAATACTAACCTCAAGAACAATGAAGGTACCACCATGACCGCAAAGCGTGCCACGGGAGATGCTGCACAGCTCATGATACATGGCACAAAGGCCAGCACCTCCCCAGTCAAACTCACCAATCTCGTCCAGATTCTCCAAGGATCGCAGGATATTCAGATTTATGCAGTCTTTATAGTTGTGCAGAAAAGTGCAGCTCAAGATAATCAGAGCACAAAGTCTAGCACCCTGATCGACATTATACTGACTAGGAGCCTGACCCAAAGTCATCAAAGTCTGGTGAAGCCAATAACGTGGGACACTTAGGCTCCCACGAGGGGTATCAGCCCCAATAAGAGCGGCCATCTCTACAGAAGAACGCTCGATCCATGAAGAATAAAACTCAAGGGGATGAGATCTGAAATGCATACCAGTAAGCATGCTCCACTCGAAGGGAGTGACTGTCATCTCACCACAGCCAAAGTGGAATGTGTTTATAGCATCCCACCAACGCTCCACTAATGCTTTGAGCATAGTGGCATTAGTTGGCTATTTGACATCTAGCTCCAGCCACCCGAGCAATCCAGAGGGTTCAAGGCGCAGACGAACAGCCTCCTGACTAGTCAAGTAAATGCGAACCAGTTCCATGACACTACGGCCACCCCGGGGCCTTAAATTTGTCCTCTATAATTTTTTTTTGTATAAAAAAATAATAATAATAATAATAAAAATATATATATATATATATAATAATAATTATTATTATCAGAATTTTTATTTTTTAACTGTGCAGGAAAAGGAAAGCATACATGAATAGTTCCAGTAAAACTGATGTGCTGCTCCGGCTCTTTTAGCAATATCTCTGAATTTTCAGCACCCGCTGTTGGCTCATTGAAGATATCCATCAGGAGAGAGTAAAAGAGAGAGAGTAAAATTTGAGAGAAAAAGAAGCTAAAGAGAGAGAGAGAAAAGAAGAGAGAGAGAGACAAATGAAGTTATGAGAAAAGAGTGAAGAAGTTAAAGTTTTATATAGAGGAAAAGGTGGGCCCCCCCCCATCATAACATCTTTTTTTACTTTTTTGATTCGCAAGTCCAATTCATGTGGTTTTGCCATGACAAGCTCATTTCAAGTCAAAATTCAGTGCCGTCTGAAGCAGTGAATCCGTAGGATTTTTATCCATCTCCCAAAATAGACGGAGTCTCGATCAAAGTCCAGAATCTCCAGAAATTGCAGAAAAACTAAAAATTCAAAAATAGCTTGAAAATTGGAAAACAGTCCAAACTAAATCAGAACAGCCAAAGATCAGACATGAAGATCTTCCATAAATCCCAATACTGAAAAGGATGTTCAGAATGTTCGAAATGGCATCCTAAGCCTCCGGTTCACACTTATCAGATTTGGCCTCTATCCGGCCAAATCAGATAAGGGGGGTAGCTGTGAACCCTCAAAAATGCAGTGGACCGTCTTTCAATTACAAATCCATAGAATTAAGCAGAGCTCGAATCAGAGCTGAAACGGGCCCGAAACGGACAGAAATAGATCGAGCCGCGCGAGTGGCCCAGGGAGGCACGATTTTCGTGCCGCCTCGTGCCACCGTGAAACTACCATGCCGCCGGTGCGGCATGGAAATCGTGCCGCCCAGGAGGCGGCACTCATGTCGTGCCGCCGATAAATTACCATGCTGCCGGAATGGCGGCACGTCTGGAATGCCGCCCAGATGGCCGGCATGTCAGCCGTGCTGCCGGTGCTGCGCCGATGCCGCCGTCCATACCGCTAGCACCTCCTCTGTCAACTCTATAAATAAGAGCCTCCTTAGCCTCATTTGGCACAGTTTAACACAAATCCCAATAATTCCTAACAAATTCTAAAGCATTTTCAGAGCATTTCAAGGCAATTCAGGCATATTTTTTATTCTTATACTTACATAGTTGCTGCTTCTAGATCCAGATTCCAAGCTTCCTTTGAATTCAAGGTGGAGTTGAGATCTGGAGCCAAACTAGTTCCATTCATTCAAAAGCCAAGAAAAGCAAAGGTATAATCCCTTTCCCATTTTAAAATTCTAAATTCAGATCTAGAATTTTCTTTAGGTCTAAAACTGAAAAGATCTAAAAAACTTATTAATTTAAGAATCAGAATTAAGTTAATAAGCAAACCAACACATTTTTTAAAACCCCTCCTTCCCAAGAAGGGAGAACTGCGTGGGGTTTGATTCCTATTCAATAGGATACGCAGGCTGCCAATATGAAGGGCATCAACTCCAAAAATCTTTTTATCAATATTGTTTTCCTTTTTATTTTGATTTATTCATATTAATCTTTTACTTGTGATTTTATTTTTGGTTTATTTTGGAGAATGTGTGCTTTTCCTAGTACCCATAAGGGCTAGAGGAAAGATCCCCTTTATTTCATTTATTTTGGTATTGTAATAATTAAGTAGGATTTATTTTATCTATTTATTATTGTCATTCCATCATATTATATATCTGTTAATTCATTATATTCTTGTTCATGCATACACAAAAATTCATTTTTCAAGAGTTATTTTGCATTTCAAGCCAAGCAAAAGAAAATAACATTTTCTTAAATTGTGTAATTAACAAAACCTGATCCCCGAGCCCTCCTTGGTCACTCGTGGATTGGTGCACTTTTCCATTGGGATAAACCAAATTATTTTGGAGTCAATCATGTTGGGTTTTCTTTAATTTTCCCAATTAAAATAAATAAATTAAAGTGGCAACTCACTTTTCAATCTTCAAAATACAAAAATCAATTTTCTGAACTCACAGCGAGTTCCAATCGTGGAGTTTCTCCCGAAGAGCATTTCGATCCCTCGGCGGATCGGACCGATGCTCGGGCGAGGCCTCACAGGTTTAAATCAAGATTTTTCATGTAAACACAACAAAAATAATTTTAGAACATTAATCTACATGAATTGGTAGCAATAGGTATATCTCATACATGAAAATTCAATTTTTGGGTTTTAGGGTGCAAAACCATGAGTTTTCTTGTTTTTGGTATTTTCTAGTCATTACAGTAATATATGAACAAGTTGTTTAAACCATTATTTTTCATTCAATCATAGAAAATATCAGTTTATAACATTTCCATGTATGAATTGGTAGCCATTAATCATAATTATGCAAGAAAATTCCAAGTTTTAAGGCTTAAAGTGAAAATCATGAGTTTTTGCGCTTTTTGCACTTTTCGTTCATTACAGCGATATGCAAACACATGATTTAAATTGTTATTTCTCATCCAAACAAAACAAATATCAGTTTAGAATCTATCCATACACAAATTGGCAGTCATATGTACAAGAAATCATAGAATTTTCTAACTTCTAAGTTCAAGCATAAAAACCTTGGATTCCTTTATTTTCTGAAACTTTTTGGTCATTATAGTAATATACAAAAATATAATTTAATCCAATATTTTTCATCAAAACACATCAAAAATTAGTTTATAAATCAATGACATAGAAATTGCCCCCCTTGATATGGTCTATGCATAAAATTTTTCTATTTTGAGTTATAAGATTCACCTTTGGAGAAATCGCGCAAAAAGATTTATGTTTTTGGTAGAGAATTAAATTTCTCTTTCAAAAAATCATCCAAACTAAATTAAATCTATAATAATTAGTAAATAACTAGTTCAAAATAATTTTCTCATAATTTAACTCATAGAAATCAGATGGGAATTTGAAAAAAAAGAAAAATTACAAATACAAGCAAGAAAGCACAAAGGTGAAAAGTGTTTTCTTAATTTCAGCAGAAAGATTTGTTTTTAGAGAGTTTTTCTATCAAAATATAGAAAAATAGAGTGGTTGCTACTGGGAATAGAGTGTTGGTTAAAATTTTAATATTTAAAGGTATGGTTTTGGGCAATTTCCACTAATACCTTTAATGAGCTAGGTTGTGAGGGTTTTTGGGCAGTGGGCTTTTAGGTATTTGGGGCTTTTATTTAATTTTGGGGCTAATTATAGGTAACCAAAAAATAAAATATTTTTGTTATTATTTTCATTAAAATCCCCCCCAAAATATTTATTTAAAAATAACTTTAAAATACTCATAAAATTATTTTTTGCTTAAAAATCGTCTTTTTACATGAAAATTTATTTTATGAAAAATAAATTATTTCATGCTAATGTATTTTATTTAAGTCATTTATTTCACAATAATAATTAATATTAGGCATAGTAAAATTAATTTAATAGGCTCCAAACCTATAAATCACGTCACACACAAATTTCACATAATCACACAATTTGTTACAATAAATCTAAATTCAAATAATTTGTCACTAAAACTCCCAGGGTAAATATGGGTTATTACAGTTTCAAAGATCTCAAAGACTCACATAATATGATATCACATATTTATAACATATTATAATGTCACTCACACTTGTAGCATGAATACAGTGTTTGCTCACACTTGTAGAATGAATACAATGTTTACTCACCTTGTGGTTCCTTCGCTCCTAGTACACGTAGCCCTTTTGAACCTCTAAATCTCCTCAAGATTAACATAATATTTAATTCAATACTTAGTATTTATTTAATCAGTATTTATTTAATCATGATACTATCATATCCCAAGCTATCCCATACATATATAACATTCACATATACTTAAAGTTGCACATATAAGTGCACCTCATCACTTACACATACACATTGACTGCAAAAGTCTTGCACATTTAGCCTTTATAGGCCCATATAAAAACATATTACAATCATGTCAATACCTTTCTAAGGTCAACACAATATCATTACCTTAATATTAATTCATTTTAACAATCATCTAGTACACTTAACTCTTCCATATATGTCAACTTAACAAATAACCCTTCAAGCATCATGCTTATCTCTTATGACCAATTCATTCAAATAATCTCTTCATCAATTCAAGATTACTAATTCATTATCAAATTATCATACAACTTACTTTCATATTATCCAATCACATTCACATATTAATCACAACCTAAGGTTAAGATACCTATAGTATACCAAATTACCTCTAGTCTTGTCTAGGGTCATTCATTCAACTAACATGCAATTTAATCATTCATCATTCATTCATACATATCAATAATCATTAAAATACATCACACAAAAATTATGGAGATTGAGATAAGAATCCCAATGTAGGTCGAATGCTCTTATTAAAGAAAAAACTGAATTTTCTTACTTTTCGCACTTTCTATTTATTATAGTAATATGTAAAAACATGGTTTGAACTAAGATTTTTCATCTAATCAGAACAAAAATCATTTTAGAATATAAGCATGAAGGAATTGGCCCATATATAAATTCATATGCATGAAAATTTTCAACTTTAGTTTCTAGGATGCAAAATCATGAGTTTTTTTGTTTTTGGTAATTTTTGGTCATTACAGCAATATGTAAACATATGGTTTAAATGATTATTTTTCATTCAATCATAACAAATATTAGTTTAGAACATCAATATGTTCAAATCAGTAGCCATGGATGTTTTCCATACATGAAAATTCCAAATTTAGTGTTTAGGAAGAAAATCATGAGTTTTCAAGCTTTCCACGCTTTCTATTCATTACTGCGATATGCTAGCACATGATTCAAATCATTATTCTTCATCCATACAAAAGAAATATCATATTAGAATTCTTCCATACACAAATCGGCAGCCATATGCACATGAAATCATGGAATTTTCCAACTTCTAAGTTATAGCACAAAAACTTTGAATTTCCTTATTTTTTGAAACTTTTTGGTCATTATAGTAATATGCAAAAATATGATTTAATTCAATATTTTTCATCTAAACAAATCAAAAATCAGTTTAGAATGCAATGGTATAGAAATTGTCCCCCCTTAGTGATGTTTATTGATAAAAATTTCAAATTTAAGTTACAGGATTTACCTTTGGAGAAATCGCATAGAAAGTTTTGTGTTTTCTATGGAGAATTAGATTTCTCTTTCAAAAACTCACCCAAACTGAAATAAATATATAAAAATCAATAAATACCTCGTTCAAATTAATTTTCTCATAATTTAATTCATAGAAATCAGTTAAGGAATTGAAAGAGAAGAAAAACTTACGATCCTCAACTCAAAGAACATATGCTCCTAAGAGCCAGTGTGGAAATATGAAACTATTGTAAGTTGAATTATAATATATTTTATATAATCTGCTACATTTATTAAGTTATATAAACCTATTTTTGTTTGTTAAATCTTGTATTTGAGTTGAATTAAATACTGTAGGTTATATAAAATTGTTAATTGTTTTGTTGCATTTGGTTTGTTAAATATGCTAGTTAGTTGAGTTAAATATGGTAGGTTATTAAACATACATTTTCATTACATAAATGCCGCATTTGATTTGTTAAATTTGCATTTTGTTTGTTTTGCTACATTTGGTTTGTTAAGTCTGCTGTTTAAGTTGAATTAAATATGGTAGGTTGTTAAACTTGCATTTTCTTACCCAAAAGCTACATTTGATTTGTTAAATCTGTTGTTTAAGTTCAATTAAATATGGTAGGTTGTTAAACCAGCATTTTCATTATTAAAAGCTGCATTTGGTCTACTAAATTTGCTGTTTAAATTAAATTAAATATACTAGGTTTGATGTTCAAAATTTTACATAGTTTTTTATTTGTTTAAAGAAATGTGTGGTTATTATATTGTTTTATTAAAGTGGTTAAGATGTAATGTAAGTTAATTAGTTAGTTTAATAATCCCACTTATTTAATCTTTGATAATTGTATAATTGAATTGGCTACATTTTACCTGCAGTTTTTGAGCATTTTATTGTTAAATTGAGTTTAATTTGTTTGTTCAAGTGCTTTCTGAGTGATTCTTAAGAATTCTTCATATCTTGGAATGCCATGGTCATTTGAGCTAAAATCACAAATTTAATTCAAGAAATGGTGACTTTTTGAGCAATTTTTCTAATGACACACCTAGCGACATGGGCGTGTCACTGCCCATGTCATTCTCGTATCTTAAGAGGCTAGATTTGTACATTCAAAGTGTCGACATGCCCAGGGACATGGATGTGTCACTAGCCATGTCAGGATAAATTCCAAGCTATAATAGCTGATTTTTTATAGAATTTTGGGATCTATGATTATTCATAAAAACATAGTTTTTCTAGGTCAAGGAGAGAGTTTACAGCAAAAATTAAAGGTAAAATGATTGAAGATTCGAGTTTGGATTATCATTCATCCACTATGGATTGTGTGATTTCTCTATCTTTTATCTTTTATTCTTGTTACTTTTTCATTATGAACTAAATTCTTCATACCTAGGAATTTGATGAATCCTAGATTACTTTATATGGATTGAATGAGTTTTTAAATCATTCACTTGGATTGATTTATCTTTATGATTTATATTTGTTATTTCTAATTGTCAATTGCATGCTTGATAATTGGAATTAATTTTCTTGCTAATTGGTTTGATAAAGTTTAGCTAGAATTGATCACTTAGAAAGGTTGAAAATTGATTGGGGTGCAAGAGATAGACTTATAAGATTCTTTGGTTTATGGTTCCTTGATTTTAATGCTATTTCTATTTGATTATAAATTGAGAAGAGATTCCTTTTATAATACTTAGTAATTAGGGGTTGAATCACTCAAGAGAGGTTTCAATCTAACCTAATGGAATGCTAATTCAATCCGATGTTTGGTTTAGTTGAGTTTCCATTCATGAAATACATATGTGGTCCAGGAGGATTCAAATATCTAGGTAGCTTCTATCATCAATTTTTTCTCTTGTAATTCACTTAAGTTATTTCAGTTAAGTTTTTAATTTAGTTTAGTTATTTTAATTTAACTCTAGTACTTGTACCTTGTCTCTAGTGGAATGATAACTCTATTCATCATTATATTACTTATGCAATCTGTACACTTATAGACACGCATCAGGTTTTTGGCACTGTTGTCAGGGATAATGGTTTTCAATATTAGCAATAAGATTGAGACTGTTGATTTAGTTTTCATTTTCTTATTTTTAAGCATTTGTTCTTGTTTGTCTACTATTATTTCAGGTACTCTTCTATTTGTATGACCAGAGCTAGTTCCTTAAGAGTGCTTAACTTTGATATAGAGTTAGAAAAAACACTAAGGTATCATTAAAGAAAAAAAAAAGAGATAGGAATTAGCTTTGGGGGAGAAGGCAGGGAATCCTAAAGAATTTGTGGAAGAGAGTGAAGAAGAGGAAATAGAAATAATGGAGGATGGTGAACCAAGAACAATGCTGGACTTTAGTCAGCCCACTCTTCAAGGGACTAAGTCAAGCATTAAGAGACCAGCATTGACAAACAACAACTTCAAAATCAAGCCAAACTTTATACAAAATAAAACTGTAGCACTACCATTTGATGGGTTTCCTGATGAGGATCCTAACAATCACCTAGAGAATTTCTTGGAGATTTGCAATAATTTTAAGATCAATGGAGCATCAGATGATGCTATATTGTTAAGATTATTCCATTTCTCTCTTATAGAGCAGCCTAAGAAATGACTTAAGTCTTTTCCACCTAGTCACTTCACTACTTAGGACTAGTTGGCTAAGAAATTTTTAGAGAAGTACTTCCCACCATTATAAATAGCAAAGTTCAGGAAGGACATCTCGTCATACCTATAATAAGAAGGTGAGACACTGTATGATGGCTGGGAAAGGTATAAGGATTTGCTGAGGAAGTGTCCACATCATGGCTTCCATTATGGCTGCAAATTCAAACTTTTTACAATGGTTTGAATTACACAAGCAAGCAAGCCATAGATGCTATAGCTAGTGGTTCTTTTAATAGCAAGACTCCTGAACAAGTAAGGGAATTGATTAAAGACATGGCTTGAAATAACTATCAGTGGCAAGTCCTAAAGGAACCATAAAGATTAAGAGCAGGTGGTTCACATCAACTGGACCTTGCTGTAGCCTTGATAGCGTAATTAGAGGCAATGGATAAAAAGATTGATTTTTTAGCCTCCTCTTTAGGGAAGTCAATTCAAGTGATGCCATATGATTGGTGTAGGGTTGGACACCAAAGCCAGGATTGCTAAAATGGCAATCATTTTGCTAGGCAGGAGTAGGTGGATTATGTTGGCAATGTGCCTAGACAATAATAGAACAACCCTTACAGTAATACATACAATCCGAGGTGGAGGAATCATTCAAATTTCTCTTAGAGTAATTAGTCTAACCCAAGACCTCCACCTGGAATTTAGTAGTAGCCTCAATACCAGGAAGCTCCACCTAAGAAGACTCCTTTGGAAGAGATGATGGAGAAATTTATTGAGTCTTTTAATTAGAGGCATAAGGCAGTTGAAACAGCACTCAGGAATCAATAGGCCTCCATTCATAATTTAGAGAACTAGATGGGCTAGATTGCCAAAATGTTGAGTGAGAGACCTTAAGGTAGTTTGCCTAGTAACACTAAGGCAAATCTAAAGGAGCAGCTAAAGGCAATTACCTTGTGGAGTGGCAAGCAAGTTGAGGGAGTTGTTGAGAAGGAACAAGAAGAGGTTGAGGCACAAGGTGCCAATGAAGAAGTAAAGAATGAACTTGCAGTGGGAGAAGAGGCAACAATGGAGAAAAAAGAAAGAGAAAGCAACACAAGACCCTACCCCGATGGTAAAGGAGTACTGACCTCAAGTGCCATATCTGGCTTGTTTGCATAAGGAAAAAATCGATGCTCAGTTCAGTAAGTTTTGTGATTTATTTAAGCAACTTCATATTAATATACCATTTGTTGAGGCTTTATCACAAATGCCCAAATATGCCAAATTTTTTAAGGAGCTCCTCTTTGATAAAAGAAAGCTCAAAGAGGTATCATTTGTGCATTTGTCAGAAAAGAGCTCAATAATCTTACAAAGATGGTTACCTAAGAAACTGAAAGATCCTAATAGTTTTACTATTCCATGTTTCATAGGTAACCTTGAAATTGAAAGTGCTTTAACTGACTTGGGGGCTAGCATAAGTGTTATGCTGTACAAGATGTTTAAGGGATTGGATATTGGAGAACCCAAACCAGCATATATGACTATTCAGTTAGTTGATAAGTCTGTAATGCACTCTCATAGGATTATTGAAGATGTATTGGTAAAAGTTAAGGAATTTATTTTCCCTAATGACTTTGGCATTATTGATATGGAAATAGACACGAATGTCTCACATATCCTAGGTAGGCCATTTTTTAATACAGCCTACACTCTTATCGATGTCCATAATGGCACATTAACTTTAATGGTAGGGAGTGAGAAAATTGCTTTTCATATTGCCAATATTATAAAGCACCCATTTGCAGTTGATGGGGCGGATTCATGCAATGATATTATTGAGCATGAAACCGTCAATTTTGTTGCTAACATTGTTTCCAAGGATCCCCTTGAGTTGTGTTTAGTGTGGGAAAATGTCGAGGATCAGGAAGCAATAGAGCAGTTGGCTTATTTTGAGGTATGCAAGCTAAGCAAGAGTATAGCATATGAGACCATTGAGATGCCTAAGGAAGAAAAGATGAAGCCCTTTATAGTGGACCTACCTATTTTGGAACTTAAGCCCCTCCCAAGGCACTTTGAGTATGGATTCTTGGCAGAGGGAAAGAAGTCACTAATAATTCTGACTGCTCGTCTATCTTTTGAGCAGAAAGCTAGGCTTATTAAGTTGCTGAAGAAGCATAAAAAGGTGACAACTTAGAAGATAGCAGACATTGAGCATATTAGTTCATCATACTGCATTCATAAAATATTTATGGAGGATGAGTTTAAAGCAGTAGTGCGGCCATAGAGGAGACTGAAACCAATGATGAAGGAGGTGGTAAAGACTGAGGTGATCAAGCTACTAAATGTAGGGATCATTTATCCAATTTCAGATAGCTCTTAAGTAAGCCTGGTTTAAGTAGTGCCAAAGAAAGGGGAATGATGGTGGTACCTAATGAAAACAATGAACTCATCCCAACAAGGACAGTCACTAGTTGGCAAGTTTGCATCGACTACCGTATGTTGAACAATGCAACTAGGAAAGATCATTTCCCATGACCTTTCATCGACCAAATGTTGGAGAGGTTGTCTGGGCATGAGTACTGCTACTTTTTGGATGGTCTTTTGGGCTATTTCCAAATTCCTATTACCCCAAAAGATAAAGAAAAGATAACCTTCACCTGTCCATATGGAATGTTTGCCTACAGAAGAATGCCATTTGAACTCTGTAATGGACCTGTAATTTTTCAATGGCGTATGATGGCAATCTTCGATGAGCTAATTGAGGATATAATGGAGGTGTTCATGGATGACTTCATAGTTCATGGTGATTCGTTTGATGAGTGTCTACATAATCTTGAAAGAGTATTAGTTAGATGTGGGGAAACAAATCTGATGCTGAATTAGGAGAAATGTCATTTCATGGTTTAGGAAGGGATCATGTTAGGACATAAGATATTGAGTAAGGGCATTGAATTAGATAGAGCTAAAATGGAAACTATTGAGAAATTGCCACCTCCCACATCAGTGAAGGCTATTAGAAGCTTTTTAGGACATGCAAGCTTTTATATAAGGTTCATGAAAGACTTTTCTAAGATTGCTCATCCTTTGACAAGGCTCATCAAAAAGGATGTTGAGTTTGTATTTGATGAGAAGTGTCTTAAGGCTTTCAACACTCTTAAGGAAAAATTGATTCATGCTCCAATTGTGGTGGCCCTGACTAGAATTTGCCATTTGAGTTGATGTGAGATGTGAGTGACTTCGCAGTAAGAGTGGTTTTGGGCCAAAGGAAGAAGAAGCACTTCTAATTGATCTATTATGCAAGTAAGACACTAAATGAGGCCCAAGCCAATTACACCACTATAGAAAAAGAGTTGCTAGCTATTGTAATTTTGACAAGTTTCGCTCATACTTGATCTTGTCCAAAGTGATAGTGCATGCGGACCATTCAGCTTTATAGTATTTATTCTCTAAAACTGAAGTAAAGCCAAGATTGATCTGGTGGGTTTTATTACTACAATAGTTCAATTAGGAGATACAAGATAAAAAGGGAGCTAAAAATCTTATAGTGGATCATTTGTTTCTTTTGGAGAACCCAGAATTGGAAAAGCTTGAAGAAGGAGACATCGATGATTGGTTCCTCGACGAGCAGTTATATGCCATGGTGGGTATGGTAAGTGATCCTAACTTTAAGCTACCTTAGTTTGCAGATATTGTTAATTACTTGGCTGTGTAGGAACTCCCAAAAGAGTTAACTTATCAGCAAAAGAAGAAATTCTTTTATGATCTCAAATACTACTTTTGGAAGGATCCCTATTTGTTTAAGTTGTGTAGTGACCGAATGATCTAGTGTTGCGTGGTTTGTCCTGAAACCATGAATATTCTTACCCACTACTATGCTAGACCAGTTGGTGGATATATGGGACCCAATAGAACTGCATAAAAATTTTTAGAATCAGGATTCTACTAGCCCACTTTGTTTAAGGATAGCCATGAATCTATGCAGTGATGTGATTATTGCCAAAGAACTAGAAACATCTCATCCCATGATGAGATGCCCCAAAATGAAATTTTGGTTTGCGATGTGTTTGATGTGTAGGGCAACAATTTTATGGGACCATTTCCCACATCTTTTGGCAACAAATATATTCTTGTGGCTATCGATTACATGTCTAAATGGCCTGAGGCTTAAGCCCTAGCAAAGAATGATGCTAGGGTAATAATGAAGTTTCTAAAAAAGTTGTTCACTCAATTTGGTACCCCTAAGGTCATTATAAGTCATAAGGGTATCCACTTTTGTAACTCTCAACTTGAGAAAGTTTTCATAAAGTTAGGCATTACACATAAATTAGCCACCCTTTACCATCCCCAAACTAGTGGCCAAGTCGACAATTCTAATAGGGAGCTCAAGAGAATACTTGAGAAGACTGTAGAGTGATCACAAAAGGATTGGTATGAGAAATTGGATAATGCTCTATGGGCTTTTAGGACAGCATTTAAAACTCCCTTGGGTATTATGCCATTCAGTCTAATATATAGCAAGGCTTGCCATTTACTCATTAAAATAGAACATAATGCTTATTAGGCTATTAAACAGGTTAACCTTGATCTAGCTAGTGCAAGTGAGAAGAAGAAATTAAAGATTAATGAGCTAGATGAGTGGAGATTACAAGCATATGACAATGTAAGGATGTATAAGGAGAAGACTAAGAGATGGCATGACGCTTGGATTAAGCAAAGGAAAGAGTTTCAAGTTGGAGATCAGGTATTACTTTACAATTCTATACTTCAACTCTTTCTAGGTAAGTTAATTTATCATTGGTCTAGTCCTTTTACTGCTAAAGAAGTCTTTCCTTATGGAATAATTAAGTTAAATTACCTTGAGAGGGGTGATTTTAAACTGAATGGGCAAAGGCTTAAGTTATACTTGAGGGGAGAATTGAATGAAGTGACGGAGATTAAGTATCTCCAATATTGGGGTGAGAAATCACCCCTACCATCCAGCTAAGATGACGTTAAAGAAGCACTGGGTAGGAGGCAACCTGCCAATTTAAGAGTTTTTAGTTTATTATTTTTTGTTTTTCATTGTTTTAGTTTATTATTTTTCATAGTTTAAATTGTTTTCTTTGCTTGGTGGTGTTAGTTTTTATGGTTGAGCAAGTCTATTGAGGAAAGAAATTGAAATTTTGACTAACTGTTGTGAGGTATGTGATATGCCCGGTGACATGAGCATGTCTCTGAATATGTCATTTAATTGAGTTCTAGTAGCTATGACATGCCCAACGACATAGGCATATCTTTGATTGTGTAATTACATTTAATGTCTAGTAGTTATGACACGCCTAGTGACATGGGCGTGTCTATAATAGTGTCATTAAGGATTGGGGCAAAAGTTATGACACGCCCAATGACATGGGTGTGTCACTGAAGACATGCCTAAAGACACAAGCATGTGAGTGACCATGTTGTTTATCTAAAAATTCAAAAAATCCAACAAGGTGACATGTCCAGTGACATAGGCATGTCGGTGCACATGTCGATAAGTTTTAAATATAACCCAACCCATTTTAAACTCAATCTCTTCTTATTTTCTCTCAAATCTACATGGATTTCTCTTAAATTTCTTCGATCCTCACACTCAAAATCTCACACATAATCATTTTAAAGGGAGTTTCGACCCTCAACAAGTGATTTTTGAGGGATAATCTTGTGTTTTAGGCTTGCAATTTTCAGATTTGTCACCACTACTCTCTAGGTTTGAACTCTACACCCTTTTGCTCTTGATTTCTTTATACATTTTAGGGTTTTAATCATGGGGTTTTGATGAATTTGTGCTTTAATCATGAATGTATTGCATTGAGTTTGTGTTTTAGCTTGTATTTAGGGTTAAATGCTATTTATCTTTACAATTTTATTATGGGTTAGTATGTGAAGGTGCCCAATTCTTAATTTTTGTTGAATCCATCATCATCCTCTTGGGTTTTTATCACTGGGCTATGGAAATTACTGAGTTTTGAAGATGTTTTTGTTAATTATTGCTTGGTTGGGTCATTATTCCATCGTTTTATGGCGATTTTGGTTATGCCCAAATTATTAGTAAACTATGATGGGTCTAGAAATCGTTGAATGTGAATATTTGATAATCTGATTATTGAAAGATGTGTTGAGATTACTTATTGGCAATCTAGTAGTTTGGCAATGTAATGTTATGAGTTATTAGCTTGTTTGTTGCTAGATTACTGGTATGTTTAGCTTTTCATTGATTGGTAAACAATTGCGTATTTTGGTATAATATGGTGATTCTGTCAAGCCCAAATTTTTGGTGGATGTGATCAGTTAGTGGTTAAGTTGTTGGACTCATTGGTGAATATACTTATTGCTAGTTTAATGGCTATACAATTCAAATTTATTGTCTGTTTGATTGATTGTTGAGTTGAGTTACTTGTTTAGGTACCAAATTTTTCAGGCCAGTCATAATGTCAAAATTGTGAAAATTCTAACATCATTGTATTGGCATTGGTTTTGTTTTGTGTTTTTATTATTGGTTTTGCAGAACATGAGTTCATGTAAGTGACCATCTATTGGAAGAGGTAAGACCTTGCTATCACATCCCATTTTTGAAGACATGAAGGTCCTAGAACATGAGGAGACATAAGGTCACCAACGTTCGTAGAACCTACTCATGCATATAATAACTTTGCCTAGGATCGTACCAAACATTATACATTTTCTTAATAAAAACCTTTTATAAAGGAAAAAACTTAAGTTGTGGAAGCTAAAAATATATACTTTAATACAATTCATAAGAAAATAATAATAAGACTCCAAATAAAAGTCACCAACATAATATTTTAAAATAAAGTTTCTATGATAATTCTCGGAGCGTCTAAGGACTCAACATAGTATGGTATTATTATAAATTTGATAAGAAAATTTCCCAAGCGGAGTAGATAGCTTGAGCGATCACCTTGCCTTCTCAAAATGCTCACTTGGAACCACATAAGGAAAAAGGCATGAGATAGATGATATCAATGAGTAAACAATACGGCACATACAATAACATATATCCCTTTAAAAAGGAAACCCATAGCTTATAACACATGGTTCATGATTTACAATTCATGAATCAAAGTTTGCAATTTGACAATGTTTGCAGAAATCACACTTATTACCTATGAGTGAAGACCCTACTTAATTCACTCAAGAGAGAGGTGGCCTCATAACAAATTCCAACTCCCAACCCATAACTTATAAAGTTGTGAAACTAATCAGGCTACACGACTAGAACTGCCCCTTCTAGTTAAGGTGGATACACTATCCCTATCCATTAGGTTAAGACCATGTGCACATGTTCTGATGATTATCCACATTAGCACGAGGAATCTACATAAAGGTTAAAGATACCATAGCTAGAGCTAATGGTAATCACATATGTCAATAGCACTTTAGGCAATAATAACATGTATCACAATAGTAATAACAATTTAACTTTTTGAAAGAAAGGTACAATAATAGTGTAGTTCCATAAAGAAAGTAGGTAAGGCAACAATTACCAAGAGTCTCTTATATCATTGAATAAACATTAATGATTTTAGACCAATTGTCCATTGGCAACCCAAACTTAATAAAGAAATCACATAATTATAAGAGACTCTTGGTAATTGTTGCCTTACCTACTTTCTTTATGGAACTACACTATTATTGTATCTTTCTTTCAAAAAGTTAAACTGCTATTGCTATTGTGATACATGTTATTATTACCTAAAGTGCTATTGTCATATGTGATTACCATTAGCTTTAGCTATGGTATCTTTAACCTTTATGCAGATTCCTCATGCTAATGTGGATAATCATCAGAACCTGTGCACATACAAAATCATTTGCACTTATAACATGAATATAATGTTTACTCTCTTGGTGGTTCCCCTGCTCCTAATACTCACTGCCCATGAGCCTCTAAAACTCCTTAAGCTCTATCGTAATATTTAATTCAATACTTAGTATTTATTTAATCATTATGCTATCCTATCTCATAACTACCCCATGTACATATAACATTCACATAGACTTAGAGCACATAAAAGTGCACTTATCACTTGCACATAACATGTTGACTTTAAAAGTCTTGTACACTAGCCTTTATAGGCTCACATGAAAACACATTATAACTCATACTATGACTTTTCTAAAGTCAAAAAACATATGTCATGATCTCAAAATCAATATACTTAACACTTTCATATATATCAACTTAGTAATAGCCCTTCAAGTGTCATACCTATCTCTTATGATCAATTCATACAATCAATCCCTTCATCAATTCAAGATCATTAATTGATTATTAACTCATCATAAAACCTATTTCCATATTACTTAATCACATTCACATATTAATCACAACATAGTTTTAAGATACCCTAAGTATACCAAATTGCCTCTAGGCTTGTCTAGGGTCATTCCTTCAATCAACATACAATTTAATCATTTACCATTCATGTATACATATCAATAATCATTAAAATAAAGCATATAAAAATGATAGAATTGGGATAAAAATCCCTACTTTTGTTGATGCTCTATTCAAGGAAAACATGCATTTTTCTTACTTTTCGCACTTTCTATTCATTACAGTAATATGCAAAAACATGGTTTAAGCCAAGATTTTTCATGTAATCAAAACAAAAATCATTTTAGAAGATGAACATGTCAGAATCATCACCAATATAGATTCATATGCATGAAAATTTTCAAACTTTTAGGTATTAGGTGAAAACCATGAACCTTTCTTGTTTCTGGTACTTTCTGGTCATTACAGTAATATGTAAACACATGATTTAAACCATTATTTTTCATCCAAACATAACAAAAATCAGTTTAGAACTCCATCATACACAAATCAGTAGCCACATATAGATGTAATCATAGAATTTTCCAACTTTTAAGTTCTAGAATGAAAACCTTGAATTTCCTTATTTTCTAAAACTTTTCGATCATTAGAGTAATATGCAGAAATGTGATTTAATTCAATATTTTTCATCTAAATACATAAAAAATTAGTTTAGAAAATAATGTAGAAATTGGCCCCCCTTATGAAGTTTATACTTGAAAATTGAAATTTTGATTATAAGATTCATTTTTGGAGAAATCGGGTAGAGAGGTTGGTATTTTCAGTAGAAAAACTAGTTTCTCTCTCAAGAATTCACCTAGGCCAAATTTAATCAATAAAAATCAGTAAATATTCAATTCAAAATAATTTTCCTATGATTAGTTTCATAAAAATCAAATAGCAAATTGAAAGGAAAGGAAAAACTTACGAAATAATCGTGAAATCGCAAAGTTTGAAGGTATTTTGTGAATTTTGGTAAAGATAATAATTTTGAGAGAATTTTTCTATCAAAATAATGAAATAATGGAATGGTGGCTGCTGGAATGAAGAGCTGGCCAAAATTCATATAATATATCTAGGGTTTTAGGCAATTTTCAAGATTACCCTTAATGAGCTAGGTTAGGAGTGTTTTGATGTAGTGGGCTTTTGGGTATTTGGACTTTTTAGTTAATTTTGGGGCTGATTATAGGTAATCAAAAATAAAATATTTTTCTTATTATTTCCATTAAAATCTCCCCAAAATACTTATTCAAAATATTTTAACATAAAAATTATTTTATGCTGAAAAATCGTCTTTTTGCAAGAAAATTCATTTTATATAAAATAAATTATTTTATACTAATGCGCTTCATATAAATCATTTATTTCACAATAATAACTCATATTAGGCATATTAAAATTAATTTAACATGCTACATACTCATCAATCATATAGCACATAAATTTCCATAAAAGCACATTTAGTCTTAATAGTTCTATGTCAAGCAATTTAGTCATGAAAACTCCTCAGGTAGGAGTTGGTTGTTACACTTGCCCACCAAGAAGGCTCAAGGTGAAGGTAGTTCAAGCAAACCTACTACTGCCCCAACAGTCACATTCATAAAGGATCATAAATGCCTCAAGTTTACAAAGGGGGAGGGCAGGCAGAGGTTTGCACTATAGGCAAATAAGAAATGGTCTCCTACATGAGTTGTGGATTAGGAGGCTTTTAACAAAAAAAATGCTTGCTGATGAGGTCTAGAGTTTGGTACACCAACCGAGTTAGTAGTAGTTTTTTGCCATCAATGAAGCGGCATATAGGGAATTGACATTGGTATTCTACTATACATTCCAGTATGAGAAGATAAAAATTTCCTGGTCAAAGCTGACTATGAGGTTTCGATTGGGTGGTAAACCATTTCACTTCAGCATTAATCAACTCAGAGTGCACTTAGGATTGTATACTAAAGAGGAGGTGTGGACTAATGCGTATAGGTAGGCAGAGGTAGATTTTCCAAAGTATAATGTTGAGCCTGCTAGAGTTTGGGAGCAATTCGCCCCAAGAATAGGCCAATATGTGCCTAAAGTGTCCAAGGCATTGAACTTTGCATTTTTTACTCATCGGGTGGTGAAAAAATTACTGGCACATACTATTGCTACCTGCAAAACTGCAGAGGAGTTGTCAGATTACAGGACCTTTTCTTTTTTAAGTGTATGGTTGATAGGTTCCATTGTAATGTTGCCTATGCTTTCACATACTTCTTCTATGAGCAGTCCAAAAAGGGATCAGCTGGTTATTTGTATGGTGGGATGTATACCACCAAGCTAGCTCAAGCCTTGGTTGTGTTGGACTAGTGCCAGCCTATGATGGTGGATGGGAACCCTAAACTGCTCAGTATGGATACTTTGAAGAGGCTGGAACTAATGAGGTTGTCGAGCTGTAGGCACCTCCTACTACTATTTCTAGTCCAATTCCTCCGGTTCCCACTTATAACATGCATCAGCCTTAGCTGACCGATATTCTTGATCCAATACCCACTTCTTATGCAGTAACAACCCACACCTACCCTAGAAATTTTCATGATAAATTGCTTGATTTAGAACTAATAAGGTTAAGTGTGTGCTTGTGTGAAAATTTGCGATTTAAGTGATTGATGAGTATGTGGCATATTAAATTAATTTTAATATACATAATATGTATTGCTAATGTGAAATAAATGATTTACATGAAGTGCATTTGCATAAAAGAATTTATTTTAAATAAAATGAATTTTCATGCACAAAACAATTTTTAAGCATAAAATAATTTTATGGGTATTTTTAAAATATTTTAAAATAAATATTTTTTAGAGAATTTTTCCAGAATTAATAAGAAAAATATTATTTTTATTTTAATTCTATTTAGCTGAAAATTTTAAAGAGAAAGCCCAAATACCCAAAAGTCCACTACACAAAAATCCTCCTAACCTATTTCATTAAGGGTATTAGTGGAAATTCCACTCCAACCCTAATATTTATTCTAAATTTTGGCCAAACAAGGGTTTCCAGTAGCCACTCTCTCATTCTTTCTGTATCTTGGCAGAAAATTCTCTCAAAATATTTCTCTCTACAGAAATATTGAAAACACCTTTCCATTTTGCAATTTCATGACCGTAATCGTAAGTTTTTATTCTCTTTTGATTTCTAAACTGATTTCTATGAAATAAATTATGAAAAAATTATTTTGAACTGTTTGATTACTGATTTCTATAGATTCAACTATGTTTGAGTGAATTTTTGGGAGAATTTTTTTTTTCTACCGAAAACATGATTCTTTCTGCAAGATTTCTCCAAAGGTGAATTCTATGACTTAAAATCACAATTTTATTGCATAAACATCATAAGGGGGGGGGGGGGGGGTGGTGTGATTTGTGCATGGTTATATTCCAAACTGATTTTTGATTTGTTTTGATGAAAAATATTGGACTAAATAATATTTCTGCATATTTTTGCAATGACCGAAAAGTTTCAAAAGACAAAGGAATTCAAGGTTTTCGTGTTAGAACTTGGAAGTTGGAAAATTTTATTCATTCATAGTCATATGGCTGCCAATTTGTATATATGGGTGTTCTAATATGATATTTTTTTTGTTTAGATGAAAAATAACGATTTGAATCATGTGTCTATTTATCGCTGAAATGAACGAAATGCGCGGAAAGCGCGGAAACTCATGATTTTTCACCTAACCTTTTGAACTTGGAAAATTTTTGTATAAAACCTATCTATGGCTGCTGATTCATGAAGGAATGTGTTCTAAACTAATATTTTCTATGATTGAATGAAAAATAATAGTTTAAACAACCTGTTTGCATATTTCTGAAATGACCGGAAAATACCAAAAACAAGAAAATTTATGGTTTTGTGCACTATAATGCAAAAGGTTGAATTTTTATATATTAATGACACCAATAGTGGTTGATTCCTATGAATTTATATTATGAAATGATTTTTTTTATGTTTACATGAAAAATCTTGGTTCAAACCATATTTTTACATATTTCTGAAATAGATGGAAAGCATGAATAGAAGAAGAATTTAGTTTTTTACCTTAATGATGCATTAGGCCTACATGAACAATTTTGTCCAAATGTTTATAAATTTTATGTGATGAGTCTTAGTGATTGTTGGCATGTATGTATGTATAATAAATGATAAAATTGCATGTTAGTTGAAGATATGATCCTAGATAAGCTTAAATGCGTTTTGGTATACTTAAGGTATCTTAATATTATATTCTGATTATAATGCAAATGTGATTGGGAAATATGGAACTAGATGTTATGATGAATTGATGACAAACATATGATTATGAGTTAATGAAGTGAAAGGGATTATAAGAGTTAAGCATGATGTTTGAAGGATTAATTGTTAAGTTGACATGTATAGAAGTGTAAAGTGAACTAAGATAATTGATAAGTGAATTGATATTGAGGTAATTATATTGTGATGACCTTAAAAAGGTATTGATATGATTGCAATGTGTTTTCATGTGAGCCTATAAGGCCTAAGTATGCAAGACTTTTAAAGTCAACGTGCTATGTGCAAGTGATGAGTACACCTATGTGTGGACTCTAAGTGTATGTGTATGCTATAAATGCATGGGTAGTTATGGGATAAGAGCATCATGAGTAAATAAATACTAAGTATTAAATCAAATATTATGTTAGAGTTTGAGGAGCTTTAGAAGTGCAAAGGGGACTACGTGTACTAGGAGCAAAGGAACCCCAAGGTGAGTAAACATCGTATTCATTCTACAAGTGCAAGTAAACACAATGTTCTTGTTACAAATGTGAACAACATCATGTTGTGCTATAAGAATGTGATATATTGATATATGAACCTTTGTGATCTTTGAAACCCAAGTTCGTTCCATTTTTAATTTTATTATATGATTTCTTTGTGAAGCTTGGGTTGCCAAAGGACATTTGGTCCAAAACTAGTTTGTTTATCCAATGAGAATTTCTTGTGATTAACACCCTAACTAATATTCTTTCTAGAACTACACTTTCATTGTATCATTATTTGAAAGCTAAACCACTATTGTTATTGAAATACATGTTATTGTTGCCTTATGTGATATTGTTAATTGTGTTTACCAATAGCTCTAGCTATGGTACCTTTACCCTTTATGTAGAATCCTCGTGCCGATGCGAGTAATCACCAGAACCTGTGCACACGGTCTTAACCCGATGGATAGGGGTAGTGTATCCACCTCAGTTAGAAGGGGTAGTTCTAGCCATGGGGCCTGATCAGCTTCACGCTTTCTACGTGATAGGAGTTGGAATTTGGTATAAGGCCACCTCTCCTTTATGTGTTAGAGTGTTAGAGCAATAGCCTTCACTCACTATGTGTTATAAGTGTGATTTTTGCGAACTTGCCAAATTGAACCCCTGCTAATTTGCAACCTGATTCATGAGCTATAACCCATGAACTATGTGTATAAGCTATGTGTTTCCTTTCAAAGGAATATTGTGATAATGTATGTGCGTTTTTGTTTACTCATTGAGATCATCTATCTCACCCCTTTTTCCTTGTGTGGTTCCAGGTGAGCAAATGTGAGGAGGCAAGGTGATGGCTCAAGCATTCTACTTTGCTTGGGGAATTCCTTGTCTGAGTTATCAATAATACTATGTTTATGAAGTTTTGTCTTTAGATGCTCTGGGAATGTTGATTGATACTTATCGAGATATATATATTATTTTCCTTATGGATTTTATATGTAATGATTTATTTTAAGTCTTTCGCAATTTATGGTATTCATCTAAATGTTTAAAATGAGTTAATGAAAGAGGTTTGGTAAGATCCTAGGCATGATTGTTATATGTTAATGGGTTCTACGAGCATAGGTGACCTTATGTCTCCCTATGTTCTAGGACTGTCGTATCTCTAAGGTTGGGATGTGAAAAAAGTGGTATCAGAGCCAGGTTTTTTTTAAAGTCTAATTTAGGCTTGTATTATATGAGTTGCTTATGGAATTTTCCTGTCATGTCACTTGTAGTCTATTGCTAGCATAGTTTTGCGAAATCCTAGTAGATTTTAATAATCCTTGTTATTGTTTGCTTGCCTTATGATTCTTCTGATAGATGACCAAGAAGATTATGCCTGCTCAAGGACCGCGACCCATAGTGCCTCATGTAACTTGTAAGAGGACTTGGCTAGAGATGCTCGAGAAAGTTGTACCTGTGATTCGCCCCACAAAATAGAAGACCCCTGATGAAGAGGAGGACCCTAAGGAGTGCTTAGATCCTGGTTAGGTATATAGTAAGGTTCAAAAATTGGTGGATAACTATTCATACTTGAAGGAGGAAAACCAACGTCTTAAGGTCATGATTCATGCATTAAGAGAGGATATGGAGCAACTTAGGTTAGGGATTGTTGAGCATAGAGGAGATTACTCACCAGTGAGGTCTGCATCTTCAACTAATTGCCGCCAAGATAGAGATCTTCTTTACTATCGATGTGGCAGTAGTGGCCATGTCGCTCTTGATTGCTTTGGAGGGGGACACGAGAATTAGGCCAAGTAGATATGATGATCGACATAACAACATAGCACTTTATATGATATGAATGATTTTCCTTGATTGTCTAGCTACCTAGTATGAGATGATTTCCTTCATTATTATGACATGGTGTGATGTTATGAGATATATGCTACATGATTATGATATGTGATATGTGCAAAACTATGTGATATGCGATTCATACATGACATGTGCTTAGTGATGTGATATGGTAAATGCATGGTATTATGTGCTAGGATAAAGGGAGATTAAATGGGTTAGGATAGGGGATTAGTACTAAATTCCCTTATTATAATAGACAGAATGCCTCCCAAGAAGAAGGTTCGTATAGTTGCCCAATCCCTTAGGGTTAATGATGATGTTATATCGAACACTGCATCGAATGCTGCCTCTGCACCTATACGGTCAAGAGAAAGATCCAACTGAGATTAAAGGTTGATAGGTATAATGTTATGAGGTATGAAATGCTTACATGTTACTATAGTTTGATAAATGAATTATATGGAGTTATTAAATGAAAATTGTGATTGATGTCATAGGAAGAGAAATGATAGTTAGTAATGATCAGTAGGAGAATGAAATAAATTAGTTACATTATATATGCATAAGTGTACGGTATGAAGCAAATGAAGTATATTAAGGAATTTGGGGTTTAGAAACTATCATATAGACTAGAATAGCAAGAAAGGTAGGAATTTCTTTATCACTTATGTAGATATCAAATATAGTCAAAGGAGGAATATTTATCTAGTGTGATTTGAAAGAAGAAGGTATCATCCCCATCCAAAGTTCTAGTGCAAAATGTTTAATTGATTCTGGTGCTACCCATTCTTTTGTGTCGCCTTGTTTTGCTAAGTACTTAGGTATAGATAAGGAATTGATGAGTGAACCGTTAGTAATAGCAACTCCTTTAGGGGAAGTGATGGAAGTAAAGTATGAGTGTAAGGGCTATGATGTAGACATTAATGGACAAACACTTTCGGTAGTGTTGCTAGAATTGGACATACTAGAATTTGATGTGATATTAAGGATGGACTGGTTGTATGAGCATGGAGCTCGTATCGACTATAGAAAGAAACTTGTTGAGTTTCAAACTAGAGATGGGAAGGAGTTTGTGTACCAAAGAGATAGGAATGAGAATCCTTTGAAATTGATATCGGCCTTAGGAGCGAGGCGAATGTTAAGGAAAGCATGCCAAGCGTATCTAGCCCGCGTAATCGACATTAGGAAAGAAGCTCCCATTTGAGATGAGAGCATTCCAGTAGTGGACGAGTTCATGGATGTCTTTCCAAAAGATTTACCCATATTACCCCCTAATCATGAGATCGAGTTTAACATCGAACTGTTACCTGGTACGCAACCGATATCGATACCACCATATCATATGGCACCAATGGAGTTGAAGGAGTTAAAGATGCAATTGCATGATCTACTTGATAAGGGCTTCATTCGACCAAGTAGTTTGCCATGGGGTACTTCAGTGTTGTTCATAAAGAAAAAAGATGGCTCGTTCCGAATGTGCATCATTTATCATCAACTCAGCAAAGTCACTGTGAAGAATAGAAACCATTACTGAGGATCGATGATCTTTTTGATCAACTACAAGGAGCTGGTCACTTCTCCAAGATTGACTTAAGGTCTAGCTATCATCAACTAAAGATTCGAGGAGAAGATATCTGCAAGATTGCCTTCCGTACTTGATATGGACACTACGAGTTCATGGTTTTGCCATTCGAGTTGACGAATGCTCCTGTTGCTCTCATAGACTTGATGAATCGAGTATTCAAGCCATTCCTTGATAAGTTTGTGATTGTATTCATCAACGACATCCTGATTTACTCAAAGAATAAAGAGGAACATGAAGAACATTTGAGGATCGTGCTTCAAACGTTATGTGATCACCAACTCCATGCTAAGTTATCTAAGTGTGAGTTTTGGATGGAGTCGATCAACTTTCTTGGACATGTAGTAAGTAAGGAAGGAATTCAAGTTGATCCTAAGAAAGTTGAAGCAGTAGCAAATTGGCTAAAGCCCACAACAATTTCAAAAGTATGAAGTTTCTTGGGCATGGTGGGATATTATCGTAGATTCGTACAGGACTTTTCTAAAATAGTAGCCCCATTGACCAAGTTGACAAGAAAGCAAGTTAAGTTCAATTGGGAAGAGTCCTGTGAAAAGAGTTTTCAGAAGCTCAAGGAGTATTTAGTATCGGCACCAGTTTTGACATTACCAGAAGGAGAAGAAGGATTCACTGTCTATTGCGATGCTTTGAGAGTAGGACTTGGGTGTGTTTTGATGCAAAATGGTAAAGTCGTTGCCTATACATCACGACAACTAAAGAGACATGAAGTGAATTACCCTACTCATGACTTGGAGTTAGCTGCAGTAGTGTTCGCCCTAAAGATTTGGAGACATTACATGTATGGGACGAAGTGTGAGATCTACACGGATCATAAGAGTCTTCAATATATCTTGAGCCAAAGAGACCTCAATCTAAGACAAAGGAGATGGATTGAATTATTGAAGGATTATGACTGTCAAATCCTCTATCATCCTGGGAAGGCGAATGTAGTGGCAGATGCCTTGAGTCGAAAGTCGATGGGAAGCCTAGCCCATGTGGATGTAAGAAAGAGGCCAATTGTGAAGGAACTAAAGGAATTATTTAATCAAGGATTAAAACTACAGACTGGAGGATCAAGAGTTCTATTTGCTCATTTCCAAGTAAGATCTAAGTTAATGGAAGAAATAAGGAATTCGCAAGATAGGGACCCATACTTGATGAAGTTAAAGAATGAGATGAGAGAAGGAAAGAATCTTGAGTTTGAGATAGCCAATGGAGTTTTAAAGTGTAAGAATAGAGTATGCGTGCCTGATGTGGATGGACTAAAGGAAAGGATATTGAAGGAGGCACATCAGACACCTTACTGCGCTCATCCTGGAACTACCAAGATGTACCATGACGTGAAAGCTAATTATTGGTGGCTTGGATTGAAGAAAGATGTAGCTAAGTTTGTAGCATCTTGCCTAACTTGCCAGCAAGTCAAGTACGAACATCAGCGACCTTCAGGATTGCTATAAGAGATTCGACTACCTGAATGGAAGTGGGAGCATATCACTATGGACTTCATTGTTGGCTTACCTAGAACCTCTAAAGGATATGATTCTATATGGGTCATAGTAGATAGATTGACAAAGTCTACCCATTTCCTAGGAGTTAAGACCACATATTCAACAGCTTAGTATGTGCAGTTATATATAGATGAGATCGTGAAACTATATGGAGTGCCAATTTCTATCATCTTAGATTGAGGAACCCAATTCACCTCAAGGTTTTGGCAAAAGTTACAAGAAGCGTTAGGAGCACAACTAGATTTTAGTATGGCATTTCACCCTCAAACGAACAACCAGTCTGAAAGAATGATTCAAACACTTGAGGACATACTTATGATGTGTGTCTTGGATTTTGGCGTTAGTTGGGATAAGTATTTACCCCTTATTGAATTCACCTATAATAATAGCTATCATTCATCCATTGGTATGGCGCCATACGAAGCATTTTATGGGAGAAGATGTCATTCTCCAATTTGTTGGATTGAACCTAGAGACAAGCGTATAGAAATGTCCAAATTGCTTAAGGAGACCACCGAGAAAGTACCAATAATTTAAGATCAATTGAAGACAGCGTTCAGTCGACTAAAGAGTTACGTAGACCCTAAGCGAAAGGAAATCCAATTCGCCATGGGAGATCACGTATTCTTAAAGGTCTCGCTAATGAAAAGAGTTATGAGATTTGGCAAGAAAGGGAAATTATCACCTCGTTTCATTGTTCCTTTCAAAATCTTAGATAAGGTTGGAGAAGTGTCTTATAGACTTGCCCTGCCTCCAACTTTGGCGCATGTGCACCCAGTGTTCCACATCTCAATGCTAAGGAAATACGTGTTAGATCCATCGCACGTTCTTTTACCTCCAAACATTACATTAGATGAACAACTATCTTATGAGGAATCACTGATAGCTATAGTGGATCAACAAGTAAAGAAGTTAAGGAATAAGGAGATACCCATGATTAAGGTTCAGTGGCGAAATCATGGGATAGATGAGTGCACTTAGGAAGCGGAGGAGGAAATGCGATAGAAGTATCCTTAGTTTTTTAAGAGAAACTAGGTAAGGGTTTAAATTCGAGGACGAATTTCTTTAAAGGGGGAGAATGTAACAACCCACACCCACCCTAGGAATTTTCGTTATAAATTGCTTGATTTAGAACTAATAAGGTTAAGTATGTGCTTATGTGAAAGTTTGTGATTTAAATGATTGATAAGTATATGGCATATTAAATTAATTTTAATATGCATAATATGTGTTGCTAATGTGAAATAAATGATTTACATGAAGTGCATTTGCATAAAAGAATTTATTTTAAATAAAATGATTCTTCATGCATAAGACAATTTTTAAGCATAAAATAATTTTATGGGTATTTTTAAAATATTTTAAAAAAAATATTTTTGAGGGAAATGTTCTAGAATTAATAAGAAAAATATTCTTTTTATTTTAATTCTATTTAGCTGAAAATTTTAAAGAGAAAACCCGAATACCCAAAAGCCCACTACACAAAAATCCTCCTAACCTGTTTCATTAAGGGTATTAGTGGAAATTCCACTCCAACCCTAATGTTTATTCTAAATTTTGGCCAAACAAGGGTTTCCAGCAGCCATTCTCTCATTTTTTCTATATCTTGGTAGAAAATTCTCTCAAAATATTTCTCTTTACTGAAATATTGAAAACACCTTTCTGTTTTGCGATTTCGTGACCGTAATCGTAAGTTTTTATTCTCTTTCGATTTCTAAACTGATTTCAATGAAATAAATTATGGGAAAATTATTTTGAACTGTTTGATTACTGATTTCTAAGATTCAATTCTGTTTGAGTGAATTTTTGGGAGAGAAAATATATTTTCTACTGAAAACACGATTCTTTCCGCAAGATTTCTCCAAAGGTGAATTCTATAACTTAAAATCACAATTTTATTGCATACACATCATAAGGGGGGCAATTTATGCATGGTTATATTCCAAATTGATTTTTGATTTATTTTGATGAAAAATATTGGATTAAATAGTATTTCTGCGATGACCGAAAAGTTTCAAAAGACAAAGGAATTCAAGGTTTTCATGTTAGAACTTGGAAGTTGGAAAATTTTATTCTTTCATAGTCATATGGCTGGCAATTTGCATGTATGGGTGTTCTAATATGATATTTGTTTTGTTTAGATGAAAAATAATGATTTGAATCATGTGTCTATTTATCGCTGAAATGAACGAAATGCGCGAAAAGCGCGGAAACTCATGATTTTTCACCTAACCTTTTGAACTTGGAAAATTTTTGTATAAACCCTATCTATGGCTGCTGATTCATGAAGGAATGCGTTCTAAACTAATATTTTCTATGATTGAATGAAAAATAATAGTTTAAACAACCTGTTTGCATATTTCTGAAATGACCAGAAAATACCGAAAATAAGAAAGTTTATGGTTTTGTGCACTATAATGCAAAAGGTTGAATTTTTATATATTAATGACACCAATAGTGGCTGATTCCTATGATTTTATATTCTAAAATTATTTTTGTTATGTTTACATAAAAAATCTTGGTTCAAACCATATTTTTACATATTTCTGAAATAGACGAAAAGCATGAAAAGAAGAAGAATTTGGTTTTTTACCTTAATGATGCATTCGACCAACATGAACAATTTTGTCCAAATGTTTATAAATTTTATGTGATGTGTCTTGGTGATTGTTGACATGTATATATGTATAATAAATGATAAAATTGCATATTAGTTGAAGGTATGATCCTAGATAAGCTTAAATGCGTTTTGGCATACTTATGGTATACTTAAAGTATCTTAAAATTATATTGTGATTAGAATGCAAATGTGATTGGGAAATATGGAACTAGATGTTATGATGAATTGATGATGAACATTTGATTATGAGTTAATGAAGTGAAAGGGATTATAAGAGTTAAGCATAATGTTTGAAGGATTACTTATTAAGTTGACATGTATGGAAGTGTAAAGTGAGCTAAGATAATTGATAAGTGAATTGATATTGGGGTAATGATATTGTGATGACCTTAAAAAGGTACTGATATGATTGTAATGTGTTTTCATGTGAGCCTATAGGCCTAAGTATGCAAGACTTTTAAAGTCAATGTGCTATGTGCAAGTGATGAGTACACCTATGTGTGGACTATAAGTGTATGTGTATGCTATAAATGCACGGGTAGTTAAGGGATATGAGCATCATGAGTAAATAAATGCTAAGTATTAAATCAAATATTATGTTAGAGTTTAAAGAGCTTTAGAAGTGCAAAGAGGACTATGTGTACTAGGAGCAAAGGAACCCCAAGGTGAGTAAACATTGTATTCATTCTACAAGTGCGAGTAAACACAATGTTCTTGTTACAAATGTGAACAACATCATGTTGTGTTATAAGAATGTGATATATTGATATATGAACCTTTGTGATCTTTGAAACCCAAGTTCTTTCCATTTTTAATTTTATTATATGATTTCTTTGTCAAGCTTGGGTTGCCAAAGGACATTTGGTCTAAAACTATTTTGTTTATCCAATGAGAATTTCTTGTGATTAATACCCTAACTTATATTCTTTTTAGAACTACACTTTCATTGTATCATTATTTGAAAGCTAAACCACTATTGTTATTGAAATACATTTTATTATTGCCTTATATGATATTATTAATTGTGTTTACCAATAGCTCTAACTATGGTACCTTTACCCTTTATGCAGAATCCTCATGCCGATGCGGGTGATCATCAAAACCTGTGCACACGGTCTTAACCCGATGGATAGGGGTAGTGCATCCACCTCAGCTAAAAGGGGCAGTTCTAGCTGTGGGGCCTGATCAGCTTCACGCTTTCTACATGATAGGAGTTGGAATTTGGTATAAGGCCACCTCTCCTCTATGTGTTCGAGTGATAGAGCAATAGCCTTCACTCACTTTATGTTATAAGTGTGATTTCTGCAAACTTGCCAAATTGAACCCCTGCTAAATTGCAACCTGATTCATGAGCTATAATCCATGAACTATGTGTATAAGCTATGTGTTTCCTTTCAAAGGAATATTGTGATAATGTATGTGCCTTTTTGTTTACTCATTGAGATCATCTATCTCACCCTTTTTTTCTTGTGTGGTTCCAGGTGACCAAATGTGAGGAGGCAAGGTGATGGCTCAAGCATTCTACTTCACTTGGGGAATTCCTTGTCCGAGTTATCAATAATACTATGTTTACAAAGTTTTATCTTTAGATGCTCTAGGAATGTTGATTGATACTTATCAAGATATATATATTATTTTCCTTATGGATTTTATATGTAATGATTTATTTTAAGTCTTTCGTAATTTATGGTATTCATTTAAATGTTTTAAATGAGTTAATGAAAGAGATTCAGTAAGATCCTAGGCATGATTGTTATATGTTAATGGGTTCTACGGGCGTGGGTGACCTTATGTCTCCTTATGTTCTAGGACCGTCGTATCTCTAAGGTTGCAATGTGACAGATGCACTATAGTCTCCACCTATTAATGTTCCCTGTACTTCGACTAGGCCTTATATTCTACCTTTTGCTCATATGCACCCTTTCAGCGATTGAGGCCATACCATCGATGCTATTCAAGATGATGATAAGAAACCAACAGAGTTCTAGTGCCAGATTAAGAGTAAGTTGGGGAATTTGGAGATTGATCAATGGCTTATGCAGGTTGCTCAGCATGATATGCAATGGTCCATGGAGTGACATCAAGCCTCTATTCAGGCAACCCTTAATTACGAGCGTGTATAATGGACATGGCTTTAGGAGTCCATGTTAGAGTTTTGAAGATCTCAGGGGTTTCAGCCACAACATCCGCTGCCTCCACCATACCAACCACTATAGTATGTTGATGTCTCTAATGATGGTGATGGAGATGATGATGAGATGGACGAGTAGTCATATCTTTTTATCCCTTTTTCTTTTCTTTGTACTTTACTTTATTTTTATTTTGGATTACTAAACTCTCTATATTACTGCTCGTACCTTTATTTTGCTTTTATTTTGTTTTTATTTTTTCTTTTATTGATCTTCATATTTTGTTTAGTGTAGTCTCTCTTGGTCTGTAGCTAAAATTGACATGGCAAGGCCACCAATTTGACATCCATACATTTTGATTCATGGCAATGACAGGATAGTTTTCTTTCTCTCTCCTTTTTTTTTTTAATTCAATAAATTGGGGACAATGTGTAATTAAGTGTGGGAGAGGGTATTTATTTATTTATTTGTTTATTTATTTATTCTTTTTCCCTTGTTTTGTTTCAAGAAATTTAAATTGTAATAATGGTATGAATTGGAATAGTCCCTCTTTAGCTTATAATTTAATGTTTTCTTTATATATGACAATTTCTTGTTGATGTTTGGCTTGGTTGACTTGATCATTTGCTAAGGATTGAGTGTGGTTGTCATAATTAGGGAATTAAATTGATGGAATTTGCATGCCTGGAATTTGAAACCTTAGTTACATTTTTTAGCACATGTTGATTCCTTTATGACTTGAGTTAAGATTAGTAAGATATACTTAATATCTTAGGTTCCTTGACTATTTTTCTTGAAAAAAAAATAAAAAAAATAAAAAGAAGAATAATAAATTGCATCAGGAGTTTTGAAAATTTCTCCATATTCTGCTGATTTTGACTCTTTTAACTAAAGGAGTTAGAATTATGAATAGTGTTAGTAGCCATTTGGATTCGTGATTTTAGCTGAGTAACTAGGGGTCGGCATCACAAATGTTTACCTTTGCATCAAAAAGCTAGTATGACAATTCAAACAAATCGGGCTCCTAAAATAGAAAAGAAAAAGTGCAATAAAGGTGCAATTGAATGTTAAAGTAAAAAGAAAATCGGGAGAGTGGTCAAGTGCCGAAGAGAAAATCTTTCATTTCTTACTTTTGTTTGGCATTTGTTTCTTTGGAATTGGAAGCTCAATCTTTTAACTCTGGAATTTAGACTTCAAGATTGTGAGTTTTATCTCTGAGTTTAAGGTTCTTTAATTTGAGGATCCTTTAATTTAATTATTACGTTTGATAATTGGTTTTTGATTAAGAATTTTGAGCCTTACTTATTTGAGTATTGTCAAGCATTGTATTTCCTTTTTGCTTTAGAGGGGTTGTCCATTTTCTAACTATTATTGTGATTTAATTTTCTTGAGGACAAGCAAAAACCCAAGTGTGAAGGAATTTGATAAGTGTATAATTGGCTATATTTTGCCCCCTATTTTTCGAGTATTTTATTGTTAAATTGAGTTTACTTTGTTTATTTAAGTGCTTTTTAGAATGATTCTTAAGAATTCTTCATATCTTGGAATGCCATGGTCATTTAAGCTAAAATCAAATATTTAATTCAAGAAACGGTGCCTTTTTGAGCAAATTTTCTATTAACACACCCAGTGACATTGGTGTGTCATTGCCCATGTCGTTCATGTATCTTAAGAGGCAAGATCTGTGCATTCAAAGCATCGATGCGTATCAGGCTAAATTTTAGGGTATAAAAGATGATTTTTGATAGAATTTT
>CANTUT010000107.1:12500-117500 GCA_947687605.1 Reutealis trisperma | reverse complement strand
AAGACCAAGAAGAACAACCATACATCATAGCACAGAAAAAGGAGACCTATGAAGGATTATGCTAGGCCAATCATAAGCACTGCAACATCATGCATTAGACTCGATGTGGTTGCTTGAAATTATGAGCTGAAAAACATACATTATAGCATGCTTTCGTCCTTTTATAGAGTGCCAAATGAAAACCCCCTCAATTTCATTAGGGATTTCTACTCCATCATACAGATCTTTCCTTTACAAGGTCTAATTGAAGATCAATTGCGGATGAGATGCTTTCCTTACACCTTGAAGGACAGAGCTAAATCTTGGCTAATGACACTTACTCTTGATTCATTAACTACTTAGGAGGAGGTGTACAATAAATTCATGGGGAAGTTCTACTCTCACTAAAAGATAGTTGATTTGAGATCGAAGATTACAACCTTCACACAAATGGAAGGAGAGTCTTTTCATGAAGCATGGGAAAGGTTCAAAATGTTGCAAATTCAATGCCCACACCATCACTATCCATTGCAATTCCTCAACCAGTTCTTTTACGATGGGTTCACATTCCAAAGCTAAAATATAGTTGACAATATAGCTGGAGGGGCAATGGGAGAGATCATTGCTAATGAAACTTATGAACTTTTTAAGATGCTTGGTGCTAACTCTCACTAAAAAAAGTGTGAGAGGGAGAAGAGTTGGATTTGAAGAGCGAGCGTCAGGGAAAGATGTGGCTATGCAAATAGCTAAGCTTACTAGACAAGTCAAGTTCCTCACCATGAAGGGAAATAAAACAGTTCAACAATAAGAGGTATGTGGTGTTTATGGTATTTTTGGTCATGGTGCTAATGTTTGCCCTTTGAGTTTTGATTCTTTTGCAGGTGATTATGAGCAAGCACAAGCCTTGGATGGTTTCCAACCTAGGCTGAGAAATGACCCCTTTTCTAACACCTACAATCAAGGTTGGAAAAACCATCCAAATTTTTCCTGGAAAAATAACAACCAACAGTAGTAGCAGCCTCAGTTTCAAATTATGCAAAGAGGCCAACCATTCCAAGGAGAATCCTCAAACCAATAACAACAAAGGAAGCCATCTTTGGAGGATAGCTTGAATGCTTTCATTCAAGCTAGCACTAAAATTTAGGAGGCTAATGATAGAAGATTTGACTCTTTAGAAGCAACAGTGCGAAATGTAGAGATTTAAGTTGGTCAAATTGCAAGCCATATACAATCAAATCAAAAAGGGAAACTTCCTAGCCAACCAGAGCAAACTAAGTCTATCTCGATTCTTTGGAGTGGTAAGCCAATAAATGATAATGATGGTGAAGTTTCTAACTATGTAGTAGAGGAAGAGAAAAAGATGGAGACACCCTCTCCATTTAAGTTACACAAAGCAGACAATACTTATAGACCTCCTATTCCATTTCTAAACGTTTAAAAAATGGTAAGCAAGACAAGCAATTTGATGAGCTTTTCACAATGCTATCTAAGGTAAGTATCAATTTGCCCTTGCTTGATGTGATTAAGAATATACTTACATATGAAAAATTTTTTAAGGAGCTGAATTCTAAGAAAACGAGGCTAGAGATGGAGGAGAAAGTAGTAGTGTCTGAGGTGATTAATGTAGTACTCCAGCAAAAGTTACCTTCAAAAGCTAAGGATACTGGTAGTTTTGTCATTAACCTTAGTATGGGTAGTGGTGAAAAGGCTAAAGGTATGTTAGATTTAGGTGATAGTATTAATTTGATGCCATATGCCTTATTTAAGCAGTTGAATATAAGAAAGCTAAAACCCAACAAAATAACCTTGCAATTAGCTGATAAGTCATTGAGATTTCTTAGGGGGATTATAGACGATGTACTAGTGCAAGTAGGAGGGTTGATAGTGCCTATTGATTTTGTGGTGTTGGATATGGGAGATGAGTTGTCTAATAGGTCATAATTGCATATCTTGTTGGGTAGACCTTTTATGGCAACTACTAATACTTTCATTGATGTTAAAAATGGGAAATTGACTATGACTATTTTGGGCCAAACTGTTGAATTTTCCATTTTTAATAGATTATCTGTTCCTACCACATCACTTATTGAGGAATGCTCTTCTATTGAATCCTTTAATACTGCTGTCAAAGATATTTTCCTGCAGGGATCCTATGATAAAAAAATGCTGCAGGTGCCTAAGTTGGTTGAGCTCAAGGAAGAAGTGTATGAGAGCTCTTAAATGTTCAAGGAACAGGCCAAACCTTTTCTTGATAAAAGCCATGTCCAAAAGCCCCTTGAACTAGGAATGAAAGTACTACTCTATAAATTATGGTGGCATCACGATCCAAGTAAATCTAAACCCCATTAGAGTGGTCCTTTTATTGTGAATGTGGTACATCCCTTTGGAGTAGTAGATTTGTTTAACTTTCGTAGAGATAAAATTTTTAGAGTCAATGGTCAGAGAGTTAAACCACATTTTGAGGGAGTGGAAAAATTTAAAGAATTTAAGGTTCCTTAATATCTTTTAAAATGTCCAGCTAAGACAACGTTAAAGAAGCGCTCGATGGGAGGTAGCCCATCATTGTCTTTAAAATTCTATTTTTTTATTATTCTGATTTGGTGTTTTACTTAGTCCTATCTATGAAATTTGTTTTGTCTTTGAGTTGATGTTATGGCATAATTGGTGGATTAAATGTATTGTCTTGTGATTTGAGGAAAATTTTGCTAACAATCTCAAGGTTGAATGTTTCAAATGTTTTGCACTTGTTATGATCTTATAATGTTTTTGTTTGCCTCTATTTCATTGTAAAGCATGATAGACTTTACTTTACCGTGGTGAGAATATTTGAGCCTAAACACTTTTTCTTTGTTGCCATATTGTGTGTACGATGTTGATTGTGCATCTCTAGAGCTTACTTAGGTATACTTTTTGAGACCACATATTAATTTAATTTTAGGCATTAAAATGATTAAGGCATTAGGTTTCACCCTTTAGCTTAAATGGCCAACCTTGAATGTTTATTTCCTTTAGTGAGTCACTTTGAGCCTTGACCTTTTCTTTGGAAACACATAATTTAACTTATCCTTTCACTGTAATTTTCATCTGTTTTGTCCCTTATTGAGGTTTTTGAGCATTTGAAAATCATTTTCTTGAAAGTTGTGTGTGGATATTGTTTGAGATCAAGCAAAGTTTTTAAGTGTGGAGTGAGAGAACATATGGCCTTAGGGAACATGTTCTTGTGTATATCATGATATTATAGACTTCATTTTGCAAAAAAATAAAATAAAAATAAAAATAAAAAAAATTAGGGATCCCAATAAAAAAAAAATTAAATTGCATTGCAAGTATGGTTATAGAATATGGAAAGATTTTGCAATGAGTTTATGAAGAAATTGGGAAATAGTGTGCCTTTGAGTGTTTCAAGTTGTTATTTGGTCTTTGAATGCTCAATAACTCAATGATAAACTTAGTTTTCCCTTTTTCCTATCATTACCCTAAGCCCCATTACAACCAAATGGAAGACCTTTTGATTGATGCCTTGAATTAAATTAGTGGTGGAGATTAGATTAATAAGTAAGTTTATGGTAGTTTGCCTTTAATTTTGGTTTTGAGCGATCATTCTTTGCAACTTGAGAGAAACACTTAGTTGAGTGTGTGGTCTATCATGTTAGCTTTGTTTGGAGATAAATAATTCTTTAAAAGAGGAAACTTGTGCATACATTTGAAGTATTTTTGCTAAGGTTGCTGCTTTATGAGTACTTAGATTGCTTGATGATTATTGAATTCTGATTTTATGCCATAATTATTGCTTGAGGACAAGCAAACTTCTAAATATGGGGTAGTTGTTAAGTTATTTTTAGTTACATTAAATAATAAAAGAATCAGAAGTTTGGAGCGAAGACGAAAAATTCGGCAGGATGAATGTCATCGCGGCAGCATCCAGCAAGCCAGCGCTCGTAGCTCCCAGTAGTGCCTCGCAAGAGGGCTTAGCGCATAGCCCAGTAGTCTAGCAGCATACCAGTGCCTCTCCAGCAAGCCCAGCGCCACGCTGCTGCATTGTGCCTGTTACCTTTTCTTACCCAGCATCTAGCCAAGAGCTGCAGTGTGACACAATAGCCTGTTGCTTACCTATCCCAGCAAGTCCCCCAGCGTTTGCTGAAGCCCTCCAGCACCACACAGTAGGAAGCCCTTTTGCTGCCTGCTTGTTCCAGCGCCTAGTGCCTATTCCAGTGCCAACTGCATCACCTATGAGCAGATATTGAGGATTTTCTGAGATTTTCAATGCTGAATTATTTTAGGCAAGTAGAAATTAAATATGAAGTTTTGTTGTTATAAATAGGGCCATTTGGAGGAAGAAAAGTATCTGAATTTTGGGGAATTTTGAGGGATAGTATCTTCTCTTCCAATTTTCTATTCTCTGAATTTTATTTTAATTTTCAGATTTCAACACTTAGAGAAGATTTCTTTTAGTGATTTTGAGAATTCTTTGTGAAGATGCCAAGAGATTGGGTTAGAACATTGAATTGGTTTATAAGATTAATTTCTTAGTTATTTTCATCTTTTGATTATTGAATTGAAGATTTTAATTCAATGAATCCTTTTGATTTTAATAATTTGGAGATTATCATTATGTTTTCCATGAGCTAATTTCAACCTTGTCTAGGGTTTGTATGATGTGTTCATGATATAGAATTGAATATAATCCCTTTTGATTATTTTTATTATTCCCAATTGAATTGATTGATTGTTTGACTTAGGTTTTGAATGAAGGAATGAGAGTTGAAGTTCAATTCCAGAATTAATTCCTTTAGGATTTTAGAACGAATTAGAAATATAAGTTTTAAGATTATGCTTTAGTTTTTGATATATGATTTGATAGAATGATTTCTATGAATGCGATTGCTAATAGATTGATTTTTATTCTTTGAATTGTTAGAAACTAAGGTTTTAGAATAATCAATTGGGTATATTCATGAACATATAAGATTGATAAACTAAATACAAACCCTAGGCATCCTTCATTTATTATTTTTAAACCTATTGCATTTTAATCTACATTTTCTTTTAATTTCCTGTTTTGCAATTATTTCTTTTCAAATCATTAAAATTCTTTTCATTTAAGTTACTTTAAATTGAGACAAATATTTTCATTTGCAATTCCTTGAGAGATATGACCTTAGGTGCATCTGATATACTACAATTGCCCTGTGTACCTGTGGGTCACTTTTGGACAGTTTATTTTGAGGCGAACAAGTTTTTGATAGAGATGCTTGACAAAGGAGCTGCTCTAGAAGATCCTCAAGCTATTCTAGGGGTTTCCAAAGCTTCACATAGATGATTACTTATCTTTATGTTCAAGATCATGAACAAGGCTAGGAATTAGAAGTGCAAAGCTTGGAGTCTATGAATTAGCTGAAGGAAGGACAAAACTTGAAAGTTCAAAAAAGGGACGGATTCATTTTGATTATATGGCCATGTAATCCAACAACTATATGGCCTTGTAGTTTAAAACCAACCTGTCTGAAATTTCTTATTTCATATTTTTCTCGATTTTTATTAATTTAACTTAATTTTGTCATTATAGGCTTCCTTTTATTATGATATAAGCCATAATCAATTAATTCATGTTTGAGCATATAATTATTAAGTTTTAAGCCTGTTTTGTATTAGATTAAAGCCCAAAATGAATTTAAGTTATTTTTCTTATTCTTATTTATGAATCAATTTTTAAGGTTTGTAATCTAGCTAAGTCATTACAAATACTTAGCTAAGCAGCAGTCAAAAGAAAAATTATTATTGAATTAGAAATTTGAATATTGTTTCACTTATTGTGAGGAAATTTTTCTTTGTTCTTTGTTAAGAACTCCAATACAAACTTATCAAGACAACTTATGGCATTCAACCCTTATAACTTTTGTTTTATTCAATAGGTTTGAATTGGGTTGAGCGTCTTTCTTGATTTGAAAGTCGACCTTAGAATTTTTGATCCCTATTGAAATCAGTTCCAAGCTCCATATAGCTTGAGGGTTGCCTTATTTTATTTCAAATATTATTTAATAAATTTATTAAATAATATTTACTTAATTAATTAATTTAGATATATTTTTATTTATTATAATTTTTAATATGTAATATTAATTATAATATATTATATATAATATTTATGATATATTTAATTCAATTATGTTTTGACCTTGATTTGACTCCAATTGAATTTTTGACTCATGACCCTGTACTTTCACTAATTCTAAGACTAGATGGAGTATGAAAACCTCGCAAAAAATGATTTTTTTAATCTTTTCTTGCCAAAGGCATTTATGAGCATTTCAACTTTGCATGTTTTGTTATGTAAGTCCTTATAATTTTATTAGGGAAAAAGATAGATATTGCTCCTCGCGTCACAAATATTTTTTATGCAAAAAGTAAAAAATCAATTTAATTTTAAAAGATTTTGAGTTATACATATTGTATTAAGTGTGTGAATTGTTGGATCCGATTACCTTGAATAGAAAACTTATCGCAATCGTTAGTATGTACATTAGCATAGAAGCAAGCAAAAAAAAAAAAAAAAAAAAGGCTAGAGTGAAGAGGACGATTTCAATTGTCAACAAAGAAATTGAAGAAGCATGATTTTTGCATTGGCCGACATTCTAGCTAGATTTCATTTGGTCGAAGCTAACATGGATATTTGTATGCCTATTATTGATAGGTAAGCATCTGATTTGGAAAAAAAGAAAGAGAGAAAACATTGCCATTTTAGAATAATGAAACATAAATCCATAAAAAAAACTCACTAACACAATCTATAACCTAATCGCCAATTATATTCCACAGACAGTGGAAAACCAATTTTAGAAAAAGCTTTGCATTTTGAATCCTAGAAATTGACAAAAAGAAGCAATAAAGTATTGATAGTGGGTGTTGGGGACCATTATGGAAGAAGAATTTGTAGGCTTATGGTGCCATTTCTATTGAACACTCCCACTTCTATCAAGCAATCCCTTTTTTGAAGTTTTTAAAGGAGACAACGCGGCTAGAGACCATCTTTGAAGGAAATAACACTGAAAAAGTGAAAGTCCTAAGTAAGTGCTATAATTTCTTTACAATATTTTTTTTGTTTGTGGTTGGGTAGAAAATCAATGAAAGAAAGTGTTTTTTGCAAAAATGTGCCTTTTGTGTCATTTAGGCAGTTTTATAGTTTAGGATTTTAGTATAAACTTGCTTATATGTTTTTCGAACATTGTTAATTTGAACCAAAATTATTCATACATTATCATATGATAACAATGTTTGCCTTGTTGTTTACACAGGAATGGGATATTTATTTGATATAAACCTCCATTATGGTTGTAAGTTTGTATTTGTGGAGAATGAAATACATTATATTGATGGTCAGGTTAGGGAATATTATGACTTTGACAGAGAAAGGTTTGGGTTTTTTGAGATTGAGGAAATAGTTATTGAGGAAGGATATTATCAATGGGATAAACTAGCTTATCGTGTAGCTAGATGTAAATTAAATGAAGGGTTGAGGGATATAAAAGCATATAAGGAAGCAATAGAGATGTTAGGTTGTTTATTAATGACTCAATAGATATTTACATAGTTGGGAAGGAGATTGAAGCTGTTATAGGTGAAAATATGGAGGGAAATGGCCTGGTGGATGTAAATGTGGAAGATGAGTGCAATGGTAGTTTTTTTGAAGTAGTGAGTAGTGTCAACAAAAATGCTGGAAAAGTTAATGATAATGAAGAAGAAGGGGAAACTAAAGATCTTGATTATGTACCAATTTTCCAATCTGACATTGATGATGGACTGTCAGATAGTGATATGGAAACTGATGATAAGGAGTATTTAGAAGCAATGAAGAATATAAAGCAATATAAGAACAAAAAGATAGTTAAGAAGGAATGTACATCAAAATTACCACACATATAGAACAATATGATCCCAGGTTTTTTTTTTTTTTTTTTGTTACAGACTCATTAGTTTTGATTTTGATTTGTATTTATTTCATATATCTAATTTTTCTTTTATGTGACTTTGAACTGACTGTAGCAGATGAACTCCCATTGGTAATGAGTTTGTAAACAGTGCATTTGTTTCTCATTACAATAACTCAAATGGAGAGGTAAATACAATATACAGTAGTGATGAATTAGAAGGTATGTAAGTATGTAGCAAGAAGAGGAAGAGGTATCTAATATATGACCCAAACTCTGATCATAAAATGGATGTTATTTTTAAACTTGGAATGAAGTTTGATGATGATGTCTAATGCAGAGAAGCTATCCAAGTATGCAATCACTAATGCTTAGGAAATTAGATTCATAAGGAGTAGCGAGACTCAAGTTAAAGTTGCATGTCAAAAAGGTTTTCCATTTAGAAGTTGATTGTATTTTCAAGATTAAGGTATATGTTGGGAGTCATGCCTATCACAAAGTGAGGAATAGGTGAGCAACTTTGACTTAGATAGCAAAGACCTACCTAAACAAATTCATAAAAAAACCAAATTGGGATGTCAAAGATATGGAAGATGATGTTAGGGAGAAATATGGACTGACTATGCACATTTAGAGATGCTACAGGGCTGGAATTAAGGCACTTGATATGTTCAGAGGATCATTAAAGGAACACTATGCAAAATTGAGGTCATACAAAGTTGAATTGATGAGAGTAAATAGAGAGGGTAGATTTGAATTTAAGATTAGTGACAATAAAACATCTTCCAGTTATTTGTTTTGAAGATTCTACATAGGTTTTAGTTCTTTGGTTCAAGGGTTTTTGAGGGGATGTAGGCCTGTTATTGGATTAGATGGGACATTTTTAAAGACTCATTTTGAAGGGCCTTGCTGGCTATTGCTAGAAAGGATGGAAATAATCAAATGTTCCCTATATATTGGGTAGTTGTTGAAGGGGAGAATGAGCATTCATGGTTTTGGTTTTCACAACTATTGTTTACAAATTTGGGTATTACCATAGGGCTAAAGTAGACATTTGTTAGTGATCAGTAGAAGGTAATATTCTTACATGCACACTTTTTATGTGGGTTTAATTAAATTTAACTATATACTTCTAACTTATTATTGCAATTATTATTTATTTTGCAAGGGATTAGAGAAGGCCATAAGGGAGTTGACTCCACATATAGAACACAAGAACTATGCAAGGCATTTATATGCCAATTGGAGAAAGTTTAACAAGGGTCAAACACTGAAGAAGGTTTTTTGGCAAGCTACTAAGAGCAGTTATATGGCTAGGTTCAATGAATTTGTAAAGGAAATTAAAGAGCTTACTGCTAAAGCTGCCAATGCATTTATGGAGATAGGCCCACCTAACTTTTGTAAGGCTTTTATTAATAGTTTTCCTAAGTCTGATATGATAGACAATATTGTTAGTGAAACCTTTAATGGGTACATAGTTAGTGATAGGGCTAAACATATAATAGATATGCTTGAAGATATTAGAAGTGCACTTATAGAGAAGATGCATACCAAGATGCAATCCATTATGAAGTGTGATGATGTCATTTGCCTTAGGATTAGAAAAAAAAAAAAACTTGAAGAGAATAAGTAAAGCACTAGGTTTTGTTATGTTAAGCCTACTATTAATGAAGAATTCTAGGTTTTTGTTGGAGAGGACTAGTTTGTGGTTAGCTTGAAGGATAGGAAATGTAGTTATAGGTGTTGGGATTTGAATGGGATACTTTGCTATCATGCATGTGCATATATAAATTGCATGAAAATGGACCCTATGGATAATGTTGATGACTGTTATTCAATCACAAAATACTTGAAGGCATATGAGAAGAGTTTAAAAACTTTGGATGGGTTAAAAATATAGCCTATGACTGAAGGTCATCTAATATTGTCTCCACGAGTGAAAAAAATGCTAGGAAGACCAAAAAATAAAAAAATGAATATAGTTAATAATGAAGATCTAAGTAATCTTTCAACCTTCCTAAGATAGGATGTCAAATGAAATGCCAGTTATGTGGAACTTTTGGACATAATAGAAAGACTTGTCCATAAAAAGGACAATCCTAATGCACAAATTCCATTTAGACCTCTAATAAGTGTTCCAAAGATTTGAATATGATGTTTATTTAATGGTAGTTGCATGGATTATAACTATGAGTATGTTGCAAGCTAAGAGGGGCAAACCACCCAAAGCAAAGCTAATTGAAGCCGATGAAGCACTTGCACTAAGGAGAAATGCCAAGAGAGTTGGACTTGAAACTATGATGCAAGCTGAAGCAAGAGTCAAAAAAATAGAGAAAGAGGAAATGTTAGACAAGATTTGGTGTAAGAATATCTGAAGATACTGGTAATATTTATATAAGGGTAATTTTGTTGTTATACATTATTTATTTCATTAGTGGCATCATTGCTATTATTTTGTTGAGTTTGTCTTTTAATGCTTTGGAAATTTTAAATGTGTTAGATGCTTAGTGCAAAGAGACTAACTGTAGTGCATGAGTCTAGTGGCATAAATATCAATGCAGCAGCGGATACAACTCATATACAACAACCTGTCCTTCCCCTTACCCATGCACATGCACCTACACCTACTGTTGCAACAACTAGGCCTCCCAAATTGAAGTCTATTAGGAGAACTATTGCCCATATTCAAAGCGCAAGGTGTCCACCATAAAGAATAATGCAACAACTTGCAAGGCAGTAAGGAGAAATCCAGCAAGTTTCGAGGAAGCAATTTCTAAATAGGCAAAGATTAAGCCAACAAGTTTACAGGCAGCAAGGAGTAAGGATTCAAGCTGCAATGCAGCAAGATGCAAGCCAATAAAAACCAATTATACTTTCTCAACCTATGTTAAGAGTCACATAGAATGTTCAAGTATCTATTTCCAAGGATATGCATTAAAGACATATTGTGAAATTTGAAACTTGTATTTTTTGAAATTTTAAACTTGTATAATGTTCATGTTGTGTAATGTAAATGATACACTAAAGACAAATGTATTTTACATAACTTGTTGGGATAATATATTTTTATGAGGACTTAGTTGTGGTGGTATTATTTGAGCAAGTATTTGCATTGTTCTATTATTGCATATGTAGTTATGTTATGTGTTAGTTTAAGAGAGGATATGTGGTCACCACTTGAATGTTCAATTTCTCAAGCTAGGACCATATGTTGGACATGTCTTATTGTAAAGCTTTGCATCTCATATAGAATTTTTCACTGCAATTGCATAATTTTTACATTGCATTTTGATAACTTTGCACTACAGACTGTGTAATTTTTGCATTGTTTATGTCACTACTGCACTATATCTGGGAATTTAATCATACTGTGATAATATGTGCACTATTGTGTTATGGTGTTATTTTTATACTGTCTGAAATTATACTGCATTGTGTTTTAACTAAACTGTGAAAATCATGCACTGTGTCTAATAATTATTTTGACTGTGCCAAAGTATGCCTAAGTAATTAAGAGTAATTAGTGATGTGTAATGGTGATTAAGTGTATAGTCAATGCATGGGACTATAGACATTTCAAGAAAATGGTGTAGCAAATTTTAAAGTTGCATTTTTTTTCGAACCCTTTTTGGCAAAGCCATCTACTTTCACTTATTTGGTAATTGACCATATTCTTCTTATTTTCAAAAAGATATTTACCCAAAGTACTATAGCAATTAAAAGACCATAAAACCTATGACCTAATACCCTTCTCTTCCATTTCATTAAAGATAATTAAGATTTTTCCTATGTAAACCCTAAACCTGATTGAAGACATATATAAACATCTTTTTCTTGCCTTCTTCTTCATTTTCTCCCAACACCAAGAATCAAACATTCACCACCACCACCATTTTTGGCCACCCTTGATAGAGCTAAGAGGAGAGGGATTTCAAAGGTAAGTTCTTCATAAAACTTCCTCATCTTCTCATCTTTTAATTGTTTCTTGAGTTCTTTTCCTTGAATGTTCAAGTTTCTTCTCATTTTCCTCCTTTAGGTTTTGACCAACACTTGTTATGAGGGAAAGAGTGAAGCTTCAAGGTAATCCTCTATTAAACTCTCTTCTTTCTTCAACCAAAGCTTGATTCTTGAATTGTCTTTCCATAAATGCCAAGTTTCCCCTCCATTTCCCTCTATGTATTCAGCCAAGATGGGTGTTTCTCCACCCATGGCCTATAATTTTTAAATGATTCATGTGATAATTTGCACATTTGATGAACATTGATAAGTTTCCCCTTCTCATTCATGTTTGGCCTAGGCTAGGGTTTCTTGTAGTTGAATTTTATTTTTTAATTACTTAATGATTTATGCATGATTGAGTGTCAATTGAAAAATCCATGTGTTAATTTAAGAAAATGTTAAACAAAAATTTGTGTTCCCTTTTGAAAGTGGTTCAAACAACCTAGGGTTTTACCTTAGGTTGATGAGTTCTTTCAATTGATGCTTTAATGTTATTTAATTGGATGCTAATTGAGCTATTGTATGATTAATTTTGCATTAGAGGAATGAATTAGGGTTTTTCACAAATTGGGTGAATATGCCAAGTATGAATTTGTGATTCAAGGTTTGATAATTCAAATTGATTTTATAAATGTGTAATTGGATAATTTAATTGCATGATTTGAGTTTCAATTTGATTAATTGAAGTATAATTAAAAGTTTTTCTAATTTTCCCTAACTTAGGGATTTTGACCAAGTTTAACCTTAAGACCTTATACTTGAATGTTCAAATTGATTTTTTAATTATGCAATTGAGCGATTTAATTTCATGAATTGAGATTCAATTTGACTAATTAATGAACAATTGAACATTGTCCCTAAAACACCCCATTCAGCCATGTTAGGTTCCTTAACCCTTGATGTATAATTTCAATTGTATGTCCAATTGAGCTCCCCCATACTTGAATTGAATGATTTAAGGCTCAATTGAGAATTGATTGTGTGAAATATATTTTCCCCAAATTGTTAGGTTTGGCAAATTAGAATCTCATTGCCTAAAGTCAATTGACTTTAATTGAATGAGTAATTAGACTTACTTGAATTCCAATTTGAAAAATCTAATGTCAATTTGAAATTTAAATGTTGAATGATAGTTTTCCCTGTGACCCCTCCAAATTGTACCTCTAGATGATCGACACTTGATTACGAACCTATAGAATCAAACTCGGCCCAAATCGGATTAGAAACATATGAGAACGGGCTGAGAAATGAGCTGCTGAACCCGTAGGCCGGATGCAACAACTCTCAACCAGTTGCGGTAACCGCAACCTCTGTTAAAGTTGCCGCAGGTGTCCCTCTAGCAGCATATTGGCTACTGCAGTCATCTCTATGGTTGCCATAGTTGGCTTGTGGCTACTGCAGTTTATGATAAGTTGCCGCAGTGTGTTTCTAATAGAATCCCACCTTGAAAACTATAAATTTTTAACCCCAGACTCCCCATATAAATACCTTGCACCTCCTAACAGCTTCCACACACAATTGCATACTTTTATACTCCTTTTCAAACTTTGTAAACCCTATTTCTAAGCCTCCCAATCATCAAAACCCTCTTTCTAAAACTTCTAATCTCTAAAACCCCATTCCAAAACCTTTTCCATCATATAAAACCTTATTCATAAGTCTCCTAATCAAATTCAAACCCTATTTCTAAACTCCTAATCAAGAAAAGATGCAATTCAAGTTTTTTCTTTCAAAAGGATTTTGTGGTATTTAAGTAAGGGTAATCCAAAGTCCTTCCTTCAAAAAGAGTTCACACTATTCAAGATTCCTTCTTCTAAAAGGAGTGCTCATGCCATCACTAGGCCAAGGTGGAGCTCAAATTTGGTGCCAAGCTTATTCCCTACATTCCTCATTGCCGAAAGCCAAAAGTAAAGGTTCTTTCCTTTTCCTTTTCAATTCCAATTTCAAGATCTAAATATGAAAAGATTTAATTTTGGTTAATTAAAATCTGACCAAATTAACAAATCTCTAAGCCCTTAAAATCAATCAAAACATGATAACAAAGGCAATGACTTAAAAACCCCTCCTTTGCAAGAAAGAAGAACTATGTGGGGTTTAATTCCTATTCCAAGGGATGCGCAGGCATGCCATCTCTAAGGCATTAACTTTGCTAAAATTAACAACTTATTCTCTCTATCACGTTCTTCATATAGCTTAGGATCAAAATTGCTTTTCTTAAATAAAAGTTGAAACTTTAGTTATTTTTATTACAATTGTTTTATTACTTTTTCTTACTTTAGTTGTTTAGATTATATTTGGGGAATGTGTGCTTTTCTTATAACCCATAAGGGCTATAGGAAAGATCCCTTGATTTTGATATTTTGACAATATTTTGACTTGTAATAATTTTAAGTAGTTTTCCTTTATTTTTCATATTTTGTAATTGTCATTATTTAACATTTGCCATGCATTGCATGAACAATATTTGTTTCAGGCATCATATTGTATTTGTTCATACATACATAAAACTTCTTTTTACAAAAGCTATTTTATATTTAAACCAAACTAATTTTTTGTATTATTTTAACCAAAGCCTAGTCCCCGAGTCCTCTATGGTCATTCGAGGACTACTGTTTTTCCTTAGGATAAATAGTATAATTTTGGAGTCAATCAAATTGGGTTTTGCCATTAATTTTCCCAATTAAAATAAACAAAATTAAAGTGGTGACTCCTTTTGCAAATTACAATTTACAAAATACAATTTTCTAAACTCATAACGGGTTGCAATCGTGATGTTTCTACTAAATGAGTATTTCGATTCCCTTTAGCGAATCAGGCTAGTGCTCAAGTGAGGTCCCATAGTTGGTGACTCCAAAATCCTTTTTTTAATTAAAGATGAAAGTGGACTACTCTTGGTAAAATAAAAGTTTGGCTTTTTAGTACAAAATAGCTTTTCATGCATCACTACATTGGGCTCCTTCTCCAAAACTCTAGTTTCTTAGGAAAACAAAGGATAGAAAGTAACATCGAGTGGGCAACCTTCGTTAGGTCTGCTTGCCGATAGTGAACCATCCAGCTGTGATGTATCCTCTAATCCTTTTAAAGGTGTAATGAGTGCGCACGTATCGCCCGACCCACGCACGGGTTCCCTTTTAAACCACCCTTACCCTTTCATGTAATCACCCATAGAACTTTCCCATAAGGCTGCATGTACCCTAATTTGTATGCCATAACCATGCAATTTTTTTAATTCACGCATACATGCATGCATGAATCATGCAAGAATCCTACTAAAGTGGAAAATCTTAAAACCACCCCAAACACTACTAGTCCCCATTTAAACCTAATTCAAATTCATAAACCCATGTCTATCCATGGTACCCTCATCTTTATGCTACTACTGTGATTAGGATTTCATGATCTCATCCTTATCCTTATCTTTACCGAAGCTAAAAACTAACCTAGCTTCATCTTTTTCACCCAAAGGTCCAAACGATATCAACCGGATTAGGAAAAGAAGTTGCTACTGCTGATGGAGCTGATGACTTGATTAATGAACTTTTCGCCAAGTTCACCAAATAATAAGAGGAAATGCTTAAAAGGCAAGAGGTTTTTTTCTAAGACTTATTTCAAAACCAAAAGAGGACTATTATGGAAGAAGTCCAAGAAATGATAGGCCAGACTACCATAAACTAGAGTTCAACTGATCCATACCTAGTGGATCCAAAACCCACCTCCTATCCTATTTTTGGATCTACCTCCAAATCTGACCTAAATGACAACGGAAAGGCTATGGCTAAAACCATTCCACCACTGTTTATTGTCAAAACCAACCCACTCTTCCAACTCGTGCCCATTGACCTACCAGTCCACACCATCACGTCCATTTCCCTCCTGGCCGATCCTTTCTAGAAAAGGGAAATTAACCTTGAGCTGAAGGAATTCATGTATAAAGATGAAGCTGTGGAAAAAAAAAATGCTTAGGAACTTAAAGAAAAGGGAAGAATGGTTGACACAAGCTCTCTCAGTCTATTTCCTTTCTCAATACATCAAGCACACACCTTAAATGTTCTAAACGTTCATCTATGCTTTTAGAATATACAAGGATATCATCAAAATAGACAACAACAAACTTACTAATAAAATTTCTTAAAACATGGTTCATAAGTCTTATGAAAGTGCTAGGTGTATTAGTCAAACCAAAAGGCATAACTAACCATTCACATAAACCATATTTTGTTATAAAGGCAGTTTTCCATTCATCACCTTCCTTTATCCTAATTTGGTGATATCCACTTTTCAAATCAATTTTGCTAAAGATAGTAGAACCATGCAACTCATCAAGCATATCATTTAACCTAGGAATAAGATGGCGATACTTTATCATAATGTTATTAATTGTGTGGCAATCAACACACATACGCCAAGAACCATCTTTCTTAGGCACTAGCAAAACAGGCACAGCACATGGACTCATACTTTCTCTAACATATCCTTTAGCCATCAACTTCTTAACTTGCCTTTGAAGCTCCTTTGTCTCATCAGGGTTACTTCTATAGGTTGGTCTATTTGGAATCAAAGCTCCAAGAATAAAATCAATTTAATGCTCAATACCCCTAATGGATTGCAATCCATTGGTATCTCTTTAGGAAATACATCCTTAAATTCCTAAAAAAGAGAAACAAAAACATTAGGCAAAGAAACATTAAGGTCATTAGCGTTAAAATAAAGCTCCTTATATATGAGTACAACTAAGCTTTTCTTTGAAAACCAAGCTTCCCTAGTATCACTTCCCTTTGCATAAAAGCTCCCATGTTTCTTTTTACTCTCAATAATTTCCTTCCCCTTATTTTTCTCATTCGAGCTCATTCTCATACTTTTCTCAAGATTTTTGCCACTTTTCTCTTTTGCACTTTCTTTTTCTTTTGGCACATCATCATTCATACTCTTTTCTTCACTCTTGTTTTCTTTCTCCTTTTGAATTCTTCTTAGCTCAATCTCATAGATTTCTCTAAGTGAAAGTGGTGCAAGAGTTGTCTCCCTTCTATCCTTTTCAAAAGAGTAGTGATTGGTGTAGCCATCATGCATCAGCCTTCTATCAAATTGCCAAGGGCGTCCTAACAATAGATGATCTTGAAAGCTACTAGAACTTGCCTTGTCACTTTAGATTCCCCATAATCATTAAGCCATTTCAGTTTATAAGGGTATGGATGTTTAGTAGTAGGTAACCGTAGTTTTTTAACTCAAGTGGTACTTGCAACATTGGTTACACTACCCCCATTTATGATTACATCACAAACTTTATCTTTTATAAGGCATTTAGTTTGAAACAGATTTTCCCTTTGTTGCACATTATCATCATGTTGGACTTGCATGTTCAACGATCTCCTTGTAATAAGAGACCTCCCACCTTTGGTTATTTCAGGTTGATTGTCCTCCTCTTTGTCACTTGCATCTTTAAAAGGTGGCATTCTTTCTTCTTTAGCTTCTTCTTCACTAGTCGAATAACACTCTCCATCTTGCATATACATTATCTTCTTATTTGGATAATCCTTCTTATAATGACCTACACCTTGACATTTATAGCATATAATATTTCCAAAACTATAAGGCATAGCTTTACCTTTGCCCTTGCTTGGGATGGGCATCCTTAGAGCTTCTTTGAAATTGGCTTTAGGCTTGGATGGAAAAGCCTTGTCATCTTTTCTCTAATTCAATTTGAATGGTGCATTGTAAAAGGTAAATAGCCAATTGGTACTCCTCTTCTTCAATTGCTTTTCAACCTTTTAAGTAAAATGAAGTAAATCTTCAAGCTCCATATATGGTTGCAGCTCAACCACATTTATAATCTCCTTATTCAACCCATTAAGGAATCTTGCTCAAATCATGGCTACCTCCATCTCTTTGTAGTATTTCTCAACACTTATAGACCTTTGAGCTAGGTTTTAAAGATTGTTGTATAGCTCCCTATAGTAGTGGTTTGGTACAAATCTTCTTTTCATGATTGCCTTTAAGTCCCTCCATTCTACTATAGGTCTTTCTATATTTCTTCTCCTCTTTTGCTTAGTATCGTCCCACCAAGTAATGGCATATCCATCAAATACAGCAACAACAAGCTTCAACTTCTTGGATTCAGAGTAGTTATGACAATCAAAAACTAATTCAATTTTTTTTTCCCAATCCAAGTATGCTTTGGGGTCTATTCTTCTATAGAATGTTGGAATTTTTAGTTTTATTCCACCATTGCTATCATTTTGTATAGCTCTTGGCCTCACTTCTTCTTCTTCTTCATTATCACCAAGGGACTCGGTTTTATCTTCATCTTCATCCCAAACTCTTCTTTGAAATCACCTAGCTTGCCTATGAGCATTGGGTGGCTATCCCTTTGTAACTGAAACTTCTAGTCTTTCAATCCTTTCGTTGCTTCTTTGCTCCATTTGATCCAATCTATCATTGGTCCTTCTCTCTATAACATAGAGCAAGTCATGCAAGGCTTGGAATTTATCTATTTCCCTATGTGGATTCCCTTTGGTGCCAGTCATCTTTAAGCTGCAAAACAAAGTTGGTAAAGTAGAGAATAGTTTCCTTACTTCACTCTCTCACGTGTTTTACTCAAGTAATTTTGTCACTCAAGTTCACCTGTGTTTAGTTTTACACTCAATCAATGGCTTTTCTCTAGATGTGCTCCCATTTAGCCTTTTTCCACTCAAATCTCTTTCCAAGATTAGTTGCAAAAATCAAATTAACACAATCTTCAATGTGAATAAAAATCCAAAGACTCAAAAAGAAACAAGAAACAAGAAATCCTAATGACACTAGGAAAATGAAATCCTAATTGGACTAGGAAACAATAATTAGAATTTGACTCAGAAAATAAAAATTAGAAATCCTAATTGAATTTGGAAAACAAAAGTTGAAATCCCAATAGAACTAGGAAAACAATATAGGAAACCTAATTGGACACAAATAAAAGAAGATAAACTTAGAATGGAAGTAGGAAGTCAAACCAGAAATTGATAAGGATTAGGAAACCAACTCCTAGCTTGTTGTGGAGGGATGTTTGACTTGGTCAACTCCTTGTTGAAAACTGTAATCCTTTTTGATTCTCCTTGATTTGGTTGGAATTTCAGCAATCTTTCTTTTCCTTTTCACTATAGAATTAGAAAGAAACATTATATATATTCCTATATAATTATGATTAGCCAAGAGTCTTTTCTTTTCTTTTCTTTCCTTAGTCGATTCTTTCTTTCTTTCTTTCTTTTTTAATAATTACAACAACAATTCAAAAGGAAAATTAACAAACAAATCAAAGATTAAACACAAGAAGTCATCTGAATTTTGAAGTCTTCAAGCTTGGGTGAATCCTCCCCTTTTTCTTCTGACTTCGAATTGGTTCCCCAAATAAGTATGGATTTGATCTTCCTATGAAACACAAAGAATATAAATACGAAAGATGAAACGAACGAAGGAACAAATGAACAAGGAAAAAGGTAAAATGAATTGGATTTTTTTTTTTTATAATTACAACAACAATTCAAAAGGAAAATAACAAAGAAATTGAAGATTAAACACAAATGAAACAAAAAAAAAAAAAAACCTAATTTAGAGCCTAAGCTCTGATACTAAAGTAATACAAACCACAAGTATATTAAACTTGAGACCCAATTATCTTTATGCTTAGAAGCAACTCCTTAGAAAGCTAAACCAGCTTTTCCCTAAGTTTGTAACCTAAATCCAACCCGTGATAGAGCACCTTAGAATATAATCACCTTTGGATGATGATCTTTATGACACAATACCAACTCATGAAAGAGAACCTTGGAATAATATGCATAAAGTAATTAGCTTTAATTATATGGTAAAGCATGTTTAACATGCTGTGAGGCCTCGTCCAAGCATCGGTCTGATCCACTAAGTGGGAATTGAAATGCTCATTTGGGTTTGAACTCACGATGGAACCCTCGGGTTTAGATTGGTTGATTTTTGAAAAGAGTTGCCACCTTAATTTTATTTTATTTGGGAAAAGATTAAGGGAAAAACCCAATTTGACTCCAATCAATATCCCAAAGGAAAAAGATCACTAGCCTCAAAACCAAATAGGATTTGGGGACTAAGTTTTTGGTTTATTTAAAAAAATGATTAGTTTGGCAAATTTAATACAAGATGACTTAAAATAAATTTCATGAATAGTTTACATAATGCATGAACAATTATATAATGCATGAATAAACAAATAAATAAACATTCATCTAAAGCTATAAAGCAATTAAAGGAATTAACTTTACGATTCAAAACCAAAATAGGGGATACTTCCTGTAGCCCTTATGGGTTCTAGGAAAGTCACACATTCCCCCTAAAATAATTACTAAAGAAAATACTGCAAAAGAAAGACAACATCAATAATAAAGAAAACAAATTAAAAGCAAATATCATAAAGAAAAGAACTAATTCATAAAGTGGCATACAAGAGAAAGGTTATATTTTATTTAAATTGGATTTGATGCTATAAACAAGCAAGCCTACGTATCCTTTTAAATAGGAATCAAAATCCATGTAGTTCGCCCTTCTTGCAAAGGGGTTAGTTTAGCCTAGCCATTTATCATGTTTTAGTTCATTGATTGAAAGATGGGTTGATTGATTAAATCAGATTGATTGATTGATTACCGAGTTGTTAATTAGGTCATATTTTAATTAACAAGTCAATGCAACAATTTAAATCGTTTACCTAGTTGACTAAATCATATTCTAATCAACATGCCTCAAAATAATGAAAGAAAACGATAAAACATGTAAAACAAATAAATAATGAATGAAAAGAATAAACTAAGCAATCCTAAGGAAACAAACAAAACAAAACAGAATGATATAAAGCAAAAGAAAAACTAAAATAAAACAAAATAAGAAAACAAGGAAATAATTACCTTATGAGAACGAGACTTGGGGACGTAAGGCGGATGAAGTGGATGACCGGATCGCAATTCCACCTTTTCGGCTTGGTGGAATGACAACCTTAGAATAGGAACTCGGATGGTGTTAATAGAACCTCCTCGAACTGATTTGAGGAGAGCTACCTCGAAAATGACCACCCTAACACAACAAAACAAAATAAAATAAAATTTTAAACTAAAAGTTCGTTCCTTTTGGACCAAACCTTAAAGAATGTTGATTGCTTTGAAATCAATTAGCTTGATTAAGTAATTCTCAGTGTGGAAATGAGGTAGGAAGGTAGTGCTTTTATAGGGAAAGGATTAGAAGCAGAAATGACAAGTTTCAGATATGGGATTCACTTCCTAATGCTCAAAACCCCACAAGAAGTCTCAAAAATCGCACAGAAGATAGATTGACATATAGTAACTGCATAGGAGCCTTGCGGTAATGCACAAGAGCTGTGCATTTTCGCATAGACTCTATGCGGTACCGCACAACGACTGTGCGGTCATGGGCCGCCCTATGCGGTCCCTATGGCCCACACACCCCTTTTTACTCTGTTCTACCCCATTTCAAATCTATTTTAAGCTTGATTTGATTCTATAGGTTCATAATTGAGTGCTAATTGTCTGGAGGTGCAAATATGAGAGTTCACAGCTGCCCTCTTATTAGAATTGGCCTATCAAGGAGGCAATTCTGATGATAGTGAACCTGGGGAGAAAAGGTGCCATGTTAGATTTTAGGCTTATGTGCTCTTTCCAAATCCTTTTGGAGGAAACCCAATAGGATAAATGAAGTTTTTATCAATGGCTATCGGTCCGGCCTTGACATTTGGATGGAAGAATGATCTTGGTGAATTTCAATTAAAGTTATCTGTTTGGCCCTAATGTTGAAGGTAAAGTTGATTTAGGTAACTCTCAATCAAGGCTATTTGTTCAGCCTTAATGTTGGATGCAAGAATAATCTGGTGAAATCTCAATTAAGACTATCTGTTCGGCCTTAATTTCAAAGAATTTAAATCAAGGCTATCTGTCCGGCCTTAATATTAGAGAATTTAAATCAAGGCTATCTATTTGACCTTAATGTCAGAGAAGAGTTAATTTGATGACATATGGAAGAAGCAAGGGTCTCGGTCTATTTTGGATGGTCCAGCTTGATGCTCGATCAGTTTTGAGACATTTTTAGTCTGATTTGAATGATTTTTTATTTTTAAGGAATTTTTGATTTTTTGCTATTTTTGTCATAACAGAAGCATCCTAAGTCTGATATATGAGAATAGGGTATCTCAAGAAAGAGAAAAATATTGCGAATGCACTGGAATTGACGGTGCTAAATTTTGCCTTGAAATGAGTTCAAAAATTGCATCCCAAGTGATCTGGCAGTGGGAGTTTACTATGCAAGTGGACCCCTTATATAAAGAGGTAACTACTTCTCATTTTTTCACTTTTCCTCATTTTTTGCATTTTCACTCTCTCTCTAACTTTCTTTTCTCTCAATTCTCTCTAACTTCTCTTTAACATTTCTTTTCTCTCTTCTTTTCTTTTCTATTTTTTCTTTCTTTTTTCTTTTCTTTTTTATATGGCTTCCCCATCTAGCAGTCGCCATACTTAGAGCTATCAGGCCCCCCCGGAGAACACCTAGCCTGACGATCTACTCCAGGAGTCAGAGCATAATGTGTCTCGGACTTGTGCCATGGAGGTATTTATATTTCTCTTCTTTTTTTTTTTGTTTTTACAAAATAGTTTGTATAAACAAGAAAATACATATATGTAATTAGATAGCACAATGCAACTTAAATGCTAATAGTATGATTTTTTTTTTTTACAAAATAAGGATGTGAGCTTTAGGTCTAGAGGGGGACGATCAAACCTGTTAGTTGTAGATACTTTTTTGGAAACACGTCCCCAAGTTAGGGATCTGATTGAGCCATCGAGGCTACCCGACTTTCTTTTATTAGATTACTCTCATGAGGGTAATCTACCGTTACTGTGACCTTTGGCGGAGAGATGGTGGGATACCACTGACATTTTCCATTTTTCTTATGGGGAGATGACGATGACTCCCCTAGACCTGACGATGCTGACGGGGCTGCATTTCTGTTGGCGGCCTTTAGAGTTCTATGCCAAGTGGCACATGTTACCTGAGGGGACATGAGAGGCATTGCTAGGTGTGGTCCTATTATGAGGCCATGTCCATCTTTCCTGGGTTTGGCTTTGGGTTCACATCGACTCTATCATTTACGTCGGAGTCTGAGCTACCGATGAGTAGGCTGCTTGTCTCGCTATGTTGATGATACTCGACTGCTCTTTTGTTCACATGAGGAGGGATACTATCGACCTAAATATCCTTTGCTCGTTAGAGGATCTAACCATCATTGGTGAGTTTGATTAGGGAGGATCAATGCTTTGTCCTGTGTATAGGGAGATGTTAGATCTCTCATGAGGGATCTTTGTTGGTCTGGGTGGGAGTTCCATTATTTGGGAGGTATGCTTTGATATCTCTATTTTATATCACATTTGCCCCCTGTTTGATTATCTGATTAACTATTGTCTGATTTGCAGTATTGGGCTTATGAGTACTTTCCCTATTTTTCTCCTCCTCTAAGGGATACGACTGCAGGCCATATTCCATATAGTCATGTTTAGATATCAAAGAACAGAGGTAGGCATGAGCGATTAAGCTTCCATGGGATTAGAGCTTACTTCTCTCAGCTCAATACATCTCAGGTATGGATCATTTTGGAATTGTTATGTCTTTCATTGCTTTTCATGATTCACATCTTATGTCCTTGCAGGTTTGATGGAGAACTTTTATGTCAAAGATGATGCTTCTGCCAGAGAGGATGGAGCCGAGCCTAGCTTTATCTTCTATTCATCTTTTGTTGTGTTTTCGATATGACTGGATGTTCTATCTTAGAGAGAGGGTCTGCGCATAGATCATTGGAGAGATGATTGTTCCTATTGACCCTCCTATCAAGATGCAATATGGACTTTGCATCCTAGACTAGGATGTACTAGCTGCAGGACTTTTGATAGAACCTTTACTAGATCCTAAGGCTGACTATGATGTTTTCTGCACAGTAGGCTGATGCTAGGGGTACCTTTCCATGATAGACCTGCTCGACCCATACCAGCAGCTAGTTTTACTCATGCACCACGAGAGTGCAGGGGTGCTAGTACAGGTGCAGGTCCGAGTACCAGTGTAGGACCTAATAGAGCTTTTCCTCAGTATCTTTGGGCTGTTGAGGATCTAGATTACTTCATTTGAGATCGTGGGATAGTCAGATACGATATTCCTGATACTTTGTCATCAGGATGCCCACCATTCCCTGATGACATTGTTAAGGTCTGTAAAATGCATTTGTATGCTTGAATGGTTATATATCTTTGTTTCTGACTCCTTTCTACTTTCTGCAGGTTCCAATGGATTGGGCCCGACATAACTATAAGATGGTTGGATAGCTCAGATCAACATTATCCTCAGCCTTATCTTTTGGAGGATTATCTGATGGCTGCGACAGGTCTCCACCATAGAGGAGAGGCAGAGGTGTGGCAGAGATTAGCCTTATTTCCAAACTTGTTTTCCTATTATGCATTTATGACTTATGTATACAGATGTTGTGTATGTATGTATGGATGTATGCATGCAAGTATTATAACATGACATCTTCTGACATTTTATAAGATGATTATGTTACGAGATGATATGCTTTGTTAAGGTTTTATGTATGCTTATAGATGCAAAATGAATGGCAGGGCCCTTTTTAGTTATTTTACACCTTATTCTGACTCTTTTCTGCCATTTTTCTCTCTTTCCTGACTAATGAATTGCATGACGGACTTCATCAGGGGCTTAAAAAGGAGGTTCAGGTTGGTACAAAACTATAAGGAGCTGTGCGAAACTGCACAGAAGCTTTGCGAAACTGCAAAGATTTGTGTGGTACCGCACATGGCTCATGTGATTTTGCATAGGTCCTATGCAGTCACCGCATATGGCCTATGCGGTTTCGCATACATTTTTTACAATTCTAATAGCGAAATTCTGTCTATTAGTCATTTTTCTTCTATAAATAGGTCCCTTCGGTGCCTAAAACTTCATATTCACTTTTCTTTGACCCTTGCTAAGCTTTTCTCTTAGTTTTTTCTTTCTTTTTCAGGCCTTTTCTATTTTTTCTTTCTTTTTCAGGATTTTCCTCTTTTTTTTTTTTTTTCATGGAGCCCTACTTTAGTCACTCTATACATTTATGGACTAAGAACCTTGAATAAGTGGAGCGAATCAATCTAGGGAGGTTTGGGATTAGTGCCATGCTAACCCTAAGGGGTGTGAGGATTGATTGGGATTTCTTAAGGGTGTGTTTGAAATTTTGGGATCCAGATGTTCATGTGTTCAGGTTTAGGGCAAGTATGGAAGAGATGTGCCCTATTTTTGAGGAGTTTAGTGTACTCCTAGGGTTTGATCCCGAAGCAAATCTGGCTACTCCAGTTGAAAGGGTTGATTATTTTAACTCTTTCCAAAGGCTTCTAGGATTGGATGTGGCAACTGTTGGCCCTATGGTTATGGGGGATGAGGTTGATCTTACTGCTGTGATCACCGAGTTCCTTAACTCTAACGATTTTGAGGATGATGTTTGGCAAGATCATTGTATGCGAGCCCTATCTTTCTGCTTGGTTTCAAGTTTTCTATTTATAGGCCCTGTGGATTGGGGAGATATTAGGATAATAGAGTTAGTGAGACAAATGGAAGACAGATGCTCAATTGTTGCAATTGTCCTAGCTGAGACCATTCTTAGTTTGGATTGAGCATATAGGAGTGATGGTTCATGGTCCGTGAGCCCAATTATTCTGCAGGTATGTTTTATGAACTTTCCTTCTTGTATCTTTTTTTCCTTTTACTCCTTTTCACATAATCATATTCCCAAGCAAATATGGCTTAGGGATCATTTAAAGGTGGTTGCTCCTCCGACTTGAAGGGATTACTCAACCTCTTAGTGTAGGTCAAGAAAGATAGTTCTCAAATTTAGCTCGGAGAGGAAGTGGATCTCATGGTTACTTGAGTTGGATTCAAATGAGCTATTATGGTTCTGCCCTTGGTACAAGATTAAGAAATTCATGATCATGAGTTTTGGCTATCGGATGGTCTACCTTCTGGGGTTGCATATGGTAACCTTCTATCAAGGGACACAGGTTATGAGACAAATGGATCATGTACAAGGAGTGCCCTCTGACAATGCTCTGTTCCTATCTACTTTGATTACACCCACTGTGGCTAAGGCTATTATGAATGGCTGGATAAGAGGCTTTCATACTATTCTCCCATCTCACAGATTTGACAGGCTGGAGGAGTATAATTCGTGGTGGATTGCTATGTTTTGGCCTATAAAGAAGAAGAGGAGGGTGGCCCTGCTTTATGAAATCGAGGATGAGGAGGTTACAAAAGAGACTGCTTTTGAGATGGATGATCCAAAAGGGAAGAAAAAAATGGCTTAGACATTTAGGAATTTAGGACTTAGGGCTTTAGATATAGCTATAGATAGTAGCTTTGTCATTTTTGGATCTTGTGTTTACATTGATTTTTTGGATGAATTTTGAATAATACATCATTTATTTGCTCTTATTTTTGCCTAAGCTGCCCTTTCAAGTTTTCAACTTAGTGAGCTCCCTTTTTTTTTTTTTTTTTTTGTAAGCAGAGAACCAAATGATGGAAGCACAAAAATGGTAATTTTTTTTTAAAAATTAGACTGGACCCACAATGGGCTGCCTACGTATCTCCTTACATCTTTTCAATCTAGACCACTTAACAAATATTTTGGAGAATTAGGTCCAGCATAATTCTAATTACATGATGCATGAAAAAAAAAAACTGACATTCACACAAATAACGCTTAAGTTGATCCAAGTTGTATGGACTGGTGAACTCCACCCCGTCTAGATCCATGAGAATAGCAGCTCCACATGACAGGATCTTTTTGAGTATATAAGGCCCAACCCAATTTGGTCTGAATTTTCCCCTGGGATCATGCACAAGAGCTCTGATTTCTTTCAAAACCAATTTTCCTTCTTCTAAGCCTCTGCCCTTGACTCTTTTGTTAAAGTGCCTTGATATCTTCTACTGATAACCTTGAATCCGATATAAGGCATCCATCCTCTTCTCATCAATGGTGTTAAGTTGATCATGGTAACCTTTTATCCATTCTGTTTCTTTTAATTGACTTTCTCTCATAATTTTGGCTGATATGATTTCAACCTCAATTGGCAAAACAGCTTCTATACCATATACTAATGAGTAAGGGGTTGCGCCTGTTGGGGTACGAATAGAAGTGCGATGCTCCCATAAAGCAAATGGCAACTATTGATGCCAATTCTTGTGATTGTCAGTCATCTTCTGTGAGAGGGTTTTTAGCATCTTGTTGGCTGCTTCAACCGCGCCGTTGGTTTGAGGCTGGTAGGGAGAGGATCTACGATGTTGGATCTTTTCTTTCTTCAATAATTGGACCACTTCAAACCGATAAAGGATGTTAGTTCAGATAAATTGAGCTAGTCTTTTGGAATCCAACACTTGGTAAGGAGCAGCCTCAACCCATTTTGAGAAATAATCAATTGCAACTAAGATGTATTCATGCTCGGCAGAAGATTTAGGGCTTATTTTCTTGATGACATCAATACCCTAAGTTGCAAAAGGCTAAGGAGTTATAATTGGGTTAAGTGGAATAGGAGGTTGCTTTTGGAGTTTTGCATAAATCTGGCATTTATGGCATCTTTGCACAAATTTGGCATAGTCTTGATTCATAGTCAACCAAAAATATCCCAAATTCATTATCTTTCGAGCTAATGCAATCCCATTCATGTGAGGACCTTCTTCACTACCGTGGACCCATTTCATGATCTTCTGAGCTTCATCCTCAGTTACACACCTCAAGTGTATGTTGTCCCATGCTCTTTTGTACAAGATATTCCCATTTGGGATGAAATTGCTTGCTAACTGCCTCAGAGTTCTTTTTTCTGATTTGCTTTCCCCTTTCGGATATTCGTCATTTTGCAGGTAGTTAAAGATATCCTAGAACTAGGGTTTCTGATCAGCCAAATGAATGTGCATACATATGGTGTGATAACCGGGTTCCCTTTTCACCTCAATCACTATAGGTCTGATTATCTCTCCATCACTCATATCCAGCATCGATGCAAGAGTGGCTAAAGCATTTATAAACTGATTTTTAGCCCTAGGCAGATAATGGAATGATAACTCATGAAAGTTCTCCGTAAGATCCTCCAAGCACTTATGATAAGGAACCAAATGCTCCTTTCTTATCTTCCATTTACCCAAAGCTTGTGACACAATCAAATTGGAATCCCCATAGACCTCTAAATTCGGTTTAGACCATTTGCTGTTTATATGAGTTGTAGCTAATTGATAAGCTATTACACTTCCCTTTATAGCCTTCCTCTAGACATACTTCAAATCATAGACTGTGAGGACAGCCATCCATCTCGCCATCTTACTATCAAGAACTGGCCTCTCCATAAGGAATTTCAAGGGGCTCTTCTTAGCAAGTACATGAGTGGGGTAGGAACTAAGGTAATGTTGGAATTTATGGCATACCCATACCAAAGCAAGGCATAGCTTTTCAATTTAGTTGTAATTAAGTTAATGGGCTAGGAGTCACTTGCTTAGGTAGTAGATGGCATTTTCTTTATGTGAATCTGGGGCATTTTGAGCAAGCATTGCCCCCATAGCCTCTTGAGTGATAGAGAGGTATAGGAGCAACGGCTTACCTGGTTTGGGTGGCTGCAAGATAAGGGGTTCAAGAGGTATTCTTTGATTGCTTCAAAGGCTTTTTGGTAGTCTCCATTCCATTGCTTAGAGGCTCATTTCTATAATAACTTGAATATGGGCCTACATACAACAACCAATTGAGAGATGAATCGACTAATGTATTGGAGCCGTCCCAAAAAACCTCTGATCTCCTTCTCCATCTTAGGAGGTGGCATTTCTAAAATTTCTTTTGATTTAGTTGGATCAACCTCAATGCCTTTTTTACTAACCATGTACCCAAGAAAAACCCTTGATGATGCGCCAAAGAGGCATTTTGCTGGGTTGAGCTTCAGGTTATATTGGCGAAGTCTAAGGAAGAATCGCCTTGATGCTTCTAAGTGTCTTTCAACTATCTCGAATTTTATCACCATGTCATCCATATACACTTCAACGCCTTTATGGATCATGTCATGAAAGATAGTGGTAGCCATCCTTTGATAAGTTGCTCCGGCATTCTTCAACCCAAATGACATTACCTTATAACAATAAGTTCCCATTCAATCACAAAAGCAGTCTTCTCTTTGTCTGGCGGATAAACCTAAATTTGGTTGTAACTAGCATACAAATTAGTCAAAGAGACTATTTCAAACCTTGCCATGCGATCAACTAATAGGTCAATATGAGGTAGTGGGAAATCATTCTTAGGGCAAGCTTTGTTCAAATCCCGGTAGTCAACACACATTCGCACTTTACCTTCTTTCTTTGGAACTGGAACAATATTGGCTAACCATAAAGGGTATGTGATCGGCTTTATGAATCCATTGTCCAGTTGCTTAGTGATCTCTTCTTTAATGGGCAAAGACCATTCTGTCTTCAGCCTTCGATACTTTTGCTTGACAGGCTTCACAAGGTCATAGGTGGGGATCTTATGTACTGCTATGCTTGGGTCTATGCCAATCATGTCCTTAGGGGTCCATGCAAAGCAATCAACAAACTTTTGGATCAACTTGACAAAGTCATCCCTGTTAAAACATGCAGATGCAATGAATGTAATTTTGGGATTCCCATTGGTGCTAGTATTGATTAGTTCTTTAGTTGCATCATTTTTTATTTTGTTTATCTCTTTTTTGGATGTATTATTCAAATGGGATAAAGCATTCAGTGAAACAGAAGACATGGGATCATAAGAAGAAAATTCAAATTTCTTATTGCGAATGAAAGAACCGTTGTTCATGGTTACATCAAAATTGAAGGAATGATTATTTACAGACTCGAAAGAAGAAAACGAAGAAAAAAACTCAAGAACTCTGGTTCAGACTCTGGGTTAGATTGGGACTCTGATGAGGATTCCAATGGGAACTCTGACTGGTCAGCTCCTTCCTCATAGTCCCAGTTGTCAAGTTGGGTTCGAGTTGGTTGGATTAAATAAGTGGGATGTATCTCTTCTTCTCCTCTGATTATAAGGACCTGCTTAAAGAGAGTGGCCTCTATATTTTCCTCCTAATCTTGCTCCAAAATGAAAATCGGTTCACAATCCTCCATGCTCAACCTAATATTAAAGAATATTTCAAATCCCGGTATCAGTTTCTTGGAAATAGGACAGACCTATGGTTCAGGAAAACCACAACAAGGAAAATCTTCTCCTTTTTTCACAAAGTAGCTATTTAGAGTTTTAAAATAGGGGTGCATAGGCCAGTTATAGGACTCATGTCTCGTTAGGGCTTTTGCCCTCTTCGTGGCCCTTTTTTCCATTTCAACTAGGTCTTCTTCAGTTGGTTCGTAGCCAAGCCCAAAAGGTGGAGTGGCTACAGGGTACTCATTGAAACTACTTATTCCTTGTTGGCCCTTGCCTAAACCCAATCCAGGAAAGTAATTCATATTCCTCATCATGTTAGCAACAACAATATTACCATAAGGATCAAAATCAAAAGGAACATATTCTTTACCTCCCTCTACTTTAATGAACTGGATGGTGTTGAAAGAGAACCCAGTGAGTGGCAACAAAGCTTGTTCAGGTTGAATTTCTAGTATGAGCATAGGGTTTGGGGTCTCACTCCTCCCATGTCCATCTCCCTTGATGGTTACAACAGAAGTTCCATAAGGGAACTTGAACTTTTGATGCAAAGATGAAGGGATGGCTTTAGCTTGATAAATCCATGGTCTTCCAAGGAGGAGATTAAAGCATGTTGGAACATCAATAATTTGAAAAGGGATAGGAGCAGTGACAGGGTCAATGGTGATAGCCAAAGTAGCTTGTCTTAACACCTCTCTTTTGGTATTGTCATAAGCCCTCACAATTTGATCCAAAGGTGTAAAGTCTGAGACTTCTAATCCCAAACAGCTAGCTACCTTTAGTGGGCACACATTCAAAGCTGACCCATTATTTACCAATACCATCGAGACAGTCTTACCACAGGTTAGGACCATTATATAAAGAGCATGGCTATGGCTTAGCCCCTCTTTAGGCAAATCATGGTCGGTGAAGGAGATGGCAGTAGCTTTGGTGGCATTGGTGAGTGAGGCTACCAAGGTTTTAGGGGTGATATCTATTAGAGCTTGGCATTAATTCAAGGCCTTGCAAAGAGCTTGGTGATGAGGGTAGGATGATTGGATTAGGCTTTAAATGGATATGTTGGCCTGGGTCCTTTTGAGTTCTTTAAGGATGGGGTCTTCGTCAGGTTCAAGACTCCCTTTAAATTTCTCAGTTGGAGGTGGAATAGGTTATATTGGTGGTTGGTTGGTTTGAGGGGCTGGTGTCTGATGAACTCTGCCACTTATGGTTATAGCATCTATTTCCTTAGCCAAATTGCTCAAATCGAGCACACAACAAAAATTAGAAGCCAATCGAATCAAAGAGATAGGATCAACTTCGGGATCAGAAGTGATGATGAAGTTGACTTTGTGGTTTGAAAGTGGATTAGTGGTGATATTGGGCTTGGCTTTTGGTGGAATGATGTCACCATTATCAATTAAGTCTTGGATTTTATGTTTCAGGGCTTTGCAAGCATCAGTCTTATGCCCAGCCTTGATGATACTCACAGTATTCATTAGGGTTATAGAACTTGGATAATGGATTTGGGGGTGCTCTGGGCTCCAGAGGCTTTATCATTTTTGCTTCTAGTGCTTTCTTGTAGACTATAATCAATAGGAACCCAAGATCAATGAAGGTCCTCCTTTTTAGTCTTAGTGGCTGGTAGTGTGAAATGGTTTGCTGGTGCTAAGAAATGGTTGATACCTCCCCCCCTTTTTGACCTGCCGAGGAGGTGACATTGGATTGGTAAGGTGTGTTTTTCTTGTATCTGGGGTTAGAGGATTCATCTTTCAAGTGGCCGCTCTATATTAAATCCTCTATTTTGGAAGCAGTGGAAATGAGGGCTTTGAAGTCTGGTAGATATTAGGTTAGGAGATGATTCTGGTAAATTAGGAGAAGGTTTTTGACAATAATGTCAATCTATTCTTGCTCGGTGGGGCGGTTTACCATCTGAGCAGCCTTAGTCCTCCACCTCATAAGGAACGTGGAGAAGGACTCCTTGGGAAGTTGCTTGGTTGTCTCTAGATCCCTTCTTGTTATATCCACTTCAACATTATAATGGTATTGCTTGATAAATGCATTGCATATGTCATCCCAAGTTCTTTTCTGATCGGGTTAAGGTCAAGTAACCATTTCATTGGAGTTCCAGTAAGGGATTGTTGAAATAACTGAGCCAAAAGTTCATCATCCACTCCAAATGGCTTCATCACCCCCACATACATTTTCAGGTGAGTTTTGGGGTAAGTGGTCCTATCAAATCTATCAAAGTTTGGCATTTTAAACTTGGGTGGAAATCTGGCATTGGGGAAGAGGGTCAAGTCACTGACATCAACCAAGTCATCATGCCTCTTCAGATTCTTAATGGTCTTCTCCAAGAGCTCAAATTTCTCCATAAAGGGCTTTAGCTTAGGATGTGAGAAAAGTCCCTTCTTTTGATAAGGATCCATGGGAGAGGAAGTAGTAGAGTGAGTAGCACCTGTATAGGCTGTGATGAGATATTGGGAATTTGCATGGGTGAGGCGGTGACATTTGGTGCATCAGCTACTGCTTTTCCTTTATCAGTCGGGTTAATGGTTGTTTTGGAGGAGGAGGCAATGTTTATGGGGATTTGTGAAAGGCCATAAGTTGTATGACTTAGGTTCAAGGTAGGAGAGGTCACAGTTGGATTAATGGAGACTTGGCTAATCATACTTCAGACCTCTTCAAGGATAGACCGCCTTTGTTCTTGAAAAAGGGCTTTCTAAGCCTCTAGAGTAGCTTAAAAATTTCTCTCCATAGTTATAGGTTGCTTTTCTTATCTCATTAGAAGGCTAGTCATGAATGCTTCCATTTGAGAGGTCTCTTCCTCTTGGTGAGTCATAACTAGGTTAGTGCCAATGGGGAGGTTCCTGGTTTCTTCAACCATCTTAGATACCTTATAAGGGTCAAACAGAAAAAGGTAAGTGTTTGTCTTAAAGATAGGGAAAGATCAAGATTCAAGGCGATCACAAACTTTTGGATGATGATGGGTTATGGGTTTTGGGCTAGCAGTTTAGGATGATGGGCTTTTGCATTTTGTTCAAGGTTCTTGCATTTATGCATGTATGCATGAATGCATAAATGAAAAGCTATTTCATGAATATGCAAATTGGCTTGATCAGGGTATATGCAACCTATGGTCCAAGTTCTAGATCCATTACATGAAAGGGTAAGGGTGGCTTGTACAGGGTACTCGTCATACTAGAGTAGTGATATACCTAACCACATGTGAGTCATGGAGCCTCGCGTGGGTCCAACAGTACGTTCATGCTCATTACACCTTTGAAAGTATCAAAGGATTCATCGCGGGGTGGATGATTTCACTATTGGCAAATAGACCCAAGGAGGGTTACCCACTCGATGTTACTTTCTATCCATTGTTTTCCTAAGAGATCTAAGTTGAAAGGCAAGGAGCCAATGCAAATGATGCATGAAAGTCATTTTAGTATTAAAAGTGCCAAACTTTAATTTAAACCAATTGGTAGTCCTCTTTATTTCTTTTATAGAAAGAAGGTGGTCCCCAGTGGAGTAGCCAACTGTGAGGCCTCGCCTGAGCACCAGTCTGATCCGCTAAGTGGGAATCAAAATGCTCATTTGGTTTTGAACTCATGATGGAACCCTCGGGTTCAGATTGGTTGATTTTTGAAAAGAGTCTCCACCTTAATTTTATTTTATTTGGGAAAAGATTAACGGAAAAACTCAATTTGACTCCAATTAATATCCCAAAGGAAAAAGATCACTAGCCTTGAAACCAAAGAGGATTCGGGGACTAGGTTTTTGGTTTATTTAAAAAAAATGATTAGTTTGGCAAATTTAATACAAGATGACTTAAAATAAATTTCATGAATAGTTTACATAATGCATGAACAATTATATAATGCATGAATAAATAAATAAATACACATTCATCTAAAGCTATAAAGCAAATAAAGAAATTAACTTTACGATTCAAAACCAGAATAGGGGATACTTCCTTTAGCCCTTATGGGTTCTAGGAAAGTCATACATTCCCCAAAATAATCACTGAAGAAAATACTGCAAAAGAAAGACAGCATCAAAATAATAAAGAAAACAAATTACAAGGAAATATCACAAAGAAAAGAACTAATTCATAAAGTGGCATACAAGAGAAAGGTTATATTTTATTTAAATTGGATTTGATGCTTTAAACAAGCAAGCCTACGTATCCCTTTGAATGGGAATCAAAATCCACGTAGTTCTCCCTTCTTGTGAAGGGGTTAGTTTAGCCTAGCCGTTTATCATGTTGTAGTTCATTGATTGAAATGTGGGTTGATTGATTAAATCAGATTGATTGATTGATTACCAAGTTGTTAATTAGGTAAGATTTTAATTAACAAGTCGATGCAATAATTTAAATCGTTTACCTAGTTGACTAAATCATATTCTAATCAACATGCCTCAAAATAATGAAAGAAAATGATAAAACATGCAAAATAAATAAATAATGAACGAAAAGAATAAACTAAGCAATCCTAAGGAAACAAACAAAACAAAACAGAATGATATAAAGCAAAAGAAAAACTAAAATAAAACAAAATAAAAAAATAAGAAAATAATTACCTTATGAGAATGAGACTTGGGGACGTAGGGCGGATAAATCAGATGACTGAATCAAAATTCCACCTTTTCGGCTTGACAAAACGACAACCTTAGAACAGGAACTCGGACGGTATTATTGGAACCTCCTTGAATTGATTTGAGGAGAGCTACCTCAAAAAAAACCACCCTAACACAACAAAACCAAATAAAATAAAATTTTAAACTAAAAGTTCATTCCTTTTGGACCAAACCTTAAAGAATATTGATTGCTTTGAAATCAATTAGCTTGATAGCAATTCTCAGTATGGAAATGAGGTAGGAAGGTAGTGCTTTTATAGGGAAAGGATCGAGAGCAGAAATGGCAAGTTTCAAATGTGGGATTCACTTCCTAATGCTCAAAACCGCATAGGAAGTCTCAAAAACTACACAGAAGACAAATCAGCATATTGTAACGGCATAGGAGCCATGCGGTACCGCACAGGAGCTGTGCAGTTTTGCACAGACTTTGTGTGGTATCGCATAGAGGTTGTGCGATCATTGGCTGCCTTGTGCAGTCCCTATGGCCCACACACCCTTTTTTACTCTGTTCTGTCCCATTTAAAATCTGTTTTAAGCCTAATTTGTCGGTTGTTTGGAGGTGCAAATATGAGGGTTCACCATGCCCAGTTACATAGGTGTGTCCCTGGACGTGTAGGCTACTATATGAATTGTTTTTATTTTTTGAATTTCATTATTTTACTTTAGTTTTGACTTTTTGGGCTCCTATCAATATGATATAAGCCTATAGTCAACTAAATTAAATTTGCTTATGTAATTAATAAGTTTTAGGCCTATTTATGTTAGGTTTAAGGCCCAAAACGAGTTTAGAGTTATTTCTTCTTTAGAAATCAATTTAGGAATCAATTTCTAACTTAGAAACTTCAATCCTTGTTTAGGAAGATTTCCTAGTCCGTGTTTATTTCTCCTTTAGGGTTGAGTCTCTATATAAACTCAACTATTCATGTAAAAGGAAGTTAAGTTTTGATCAATAAAAATTCAGTTTTCTTAAGAGTGTGATCTCTTGGTTTTAATTCTTGCTTGAATCAAGTTCATAGAATCAAAGCTAATTACTTTGTGCGTATTATTCCAAGGTTCTCTTTCATGAATTGGTTCTATGTCACACAGATCATCATCCAAAGATGATCATATTTCAAGGTGCTTTATTATGGGTTAGATTTGGGTCTTGAACTTAGGGAAAACCTGGTTTAGCTTTCTAAGGAGTTAATTCCAAGCGTAAAGATAATTAGGTCTCAAGTTTAATATACTTAGGGTTCATATCAACAAGTCCACAAAGGCAGCTTCAGATGGTAGTGGAAAGTGTTCCATTATGACCAAAGTGAACATTAGAGAAGAAATTGCCCAAAGTATTTGGAATCCTTGAAGGGCGAGAAAAAGAACAAAGGGAAGGGCAAGCCTTCTGAAGGTATGTCTTTTAATTATTCGATTTCCAACATTTTAGATGGTCCATCAAAGGCTCAGATACTTGATAGTGGTGCAAGTTCTCACATTTTGTACTTTTATATAGGAAATGACAAGCAGTAGAAGCTTGGAAAAAGGAAAGTGATCCTAAAGCTTGGTAATGGGGCAAGTGTTGTAGCCAAAGCTATTGGATCGACTTCCATTGATCTTTTTTTTTATTATGTATTATTATTGAAAGATGTTTTGTACATTCCTAATGCCTATAAGAACATCATTTTTGTAACTAGTATGACTAGTATGGGTTATGAACTCTTATTTTAGAAAGGTGTTTGTATTATCTATTATTGTAATGGAATCACTGGTATGGGTTATATACTTGATGGTCTTTATTATTTAGATAATGGTAATAATAATATAACTCCAAGCATAAGTAATATAAATGCCATGATAAAAATAAATCCTAGTTCAAAACATATTTGGCTTCTTAGATTAGGTCATATTGCCGAAGATAGGATATCAAAATTAGAGAAAATAGGGATCCTTAACCCTTTGGGTGGTGAACCTACTTCAATTTTGAGTCTTGTATCCAAGGCAAAATGACTAGGTCACCTTTTGTCGGACAAAATGAAAGAGCCAAAGAAGTTTTGGAACTTATACATAGTGATGTATGTGGTCTATTTAGTGAAATGGCAAGGGGTAGATATTTATATTTCATTACATTTACAGTTAACCCTTTAAGGTTAGGTTATGTGTATTTAATGAAGTATAAATATGGATCCTTTGAAAAGTTCAAAGAATTCAAAAGTGAAGTTGAGAAACAAATGGGAAAAGATATTAAAATCCTATGATCAGATCAAGAAGGTGAATGCCTAAGTACTGAGTTTAAAGATTTCCTTAAAGAACATGGCATTATATCACAATTAACTCCTCCTAGAAAACCACAGTTAAATGATGTGTCCAAAAGGAGAAATCGCACTTTATTAGATATGGTGCATTCTATGGTGAGCTATACCAACTTACCTATCTCTTTATGGGGATTTGCATTGAAGACTACCATTTATATCCTTAATAGAGTTCCTTCCAAATATATTCTTACTACTCCATATGAGATATGGTATAATAAAAAACCGAGTCTTAAATATGTTAAGATTTAGGGGTGTCTAGCACACATTAAAAAGCTAAAGACTAGATAAATTAGAAGAAAGGTCTGTAAGGGGTAAGTTTATTGGATTTCCTAAAAGCAGTTTAGGATATTATTTCTATCTTCCTTCTAAGCAAATAATTGTAGTTAGTCAGGATGTCATATTTCTTGAGAAATAGTTTCTTCAAGAAGGTGGCAAAGGAAGAAAGATAATATTGGATAAGGGGTCATCCAATGAAATTCAACAAAATGATTTCTAAGCAAATAATTGTTGTTAGTCAGGATGTCATATTTCTTGAGAAACAGTTTCTTCAAGAAGGTGGCAAAGCAAGAAAGATAATATTAGATAAGGGGTGATCCAATGAAATTCAACAAAATGATCAAATGGATATTGATCAGTCTCATGATGAGTCAAAACTAGTTAATTATATCTCCACATAAGAACCTCGGAGATCTAGTAAGATATCTCATACTCTAGAGGGATATGGATTTCTTCATGGTAATGTGCAAGGGTTGTTCATTCATGAAGGAGTTGATCATAGTGATGATCTTACTATTTTTAAGCAAGCTATATCAGATATAGATTCCTCAAAATGGCTAGAAGCTATGAAATCTGAAATGGATTCCATGTATGCTCACCAAGTTTAGGAACTTATTAATCCACCTGATGGTATAGTACCTATAGGATGCAAATAGATTTTCAAGTGAAAGATTGGCACAGATAGACACATAGAGACATTCAAAGATAGGCCAGTAGCGAAAAGGTATCATTAAAGGCAAGGCATTGACTATAAGGAAACTTTCTTACCTGTAGCTATGCTTAAATCCATTAGGATTTTATTAGCTATAGCAGTACACTATGACTATGAGGTTTGGCAAATGGATGTCAAGATCACATTTCTTAATGGTAATATTAAGGAAGACATATTCATGAAACAACCTAAAGGTTATAAATCTAAAGAATGTTCCAAAGTGTGTAAGCTTAAGAGATCCATTTATGGTCTTAAGTAAGCTTCAAGAAGCTAGAATCATCATTTTGATGAAGAAATTAAATCGTTTAATTTCATCAACAACAAAGATGAGCCTTGTGTGTATAAGAAAGTTAGTGGGAGTGCACTCACTTTTCTTATTTTGTATGTAGATGATATATTATTAATTGGAAATGACATTGGTATGTTAAAAATTATAAAAGTTTAGCTATCCAAAACTTTCTCCATGAAGGACTTGGGAGAAGTAACCTATATTCTTGGAATTCATATTTATAGAGATAGATCGAAAAGAATGATAGGGCTTTCTCAAAGTAAATACTTCGAAAGGGTGTTGAAATGGTTCAACATGCACGATTCCAAGAAAGGATTGTTGCCTGTAGGGCATGGTATTGTAACAACCCATACCTAGGCTTAAAGTTTCGTGACAAATTGCTTGATTTTAGGGCTATTTTGACAAAGTGTACGCTTTCATGAAATTTCATATGCTTTGTGATTTATGAGCAAGTGGTATGTTCGACTAGTTCTAATATGCATAATATAAATTTTGAATATGAAATAGGTAATTTAGGTGAAGTACAAATGCATAAGATGATTTATTGCATACACAATGAATTTTCATGCATAAAGTGATTTTTAAACTTAAAATAAATTTTTATGAGCATTTTTTAAAATATTTTCAATTAAATATTTTTTTGGAGAATTTTAATGAAAATAATAAGCAAAATATTTTATTTTTAATATATTTAAATTAGCCTATAAATTAGATTAAAAGCCCAATACACCTAAGCACTCTTGACTTAACTCATTAACGGTAATCTTGTAATTTTGCACCCAAAGCCCTAATTTTAATCTAAAATTCGGCCACCCTAGCTTATGGCAGCCTCTATTATGTTTTCTATCAAATTTTTATAGAATTTTCTCTCAAAAATTCTCTCTTGACCCAAAAACACAAGGTGCCTCTAAACCTTAAGATTTTGTGATCTTTTTCGTAAGTTTTTCTCTTCTTTCAAGCTACTTTTTGATTTTTATGAAACTAACCATGGATAATCCATATGAGAATGTTTATTTACTAATTTTCTTCATATTAAAATGAGCTTAGGTTTTGTTTTTAAAGGAGAAACTGATTTCCAACCGTGAACAAACCTCTTCTTTCTTAAATCCATCAAAGGTGAACCCTAAAACCTAAAAGTTAGAATTTTCTTGTATATAAACATAAAAGGGGGCAATTTCTACATTTTTTTATCCTAAATTGATTTTTTTTATATTTACATGAAAAATATTGGTTTAAATCTTGCGTTCACATTTTACTATAATGATTGAAAAGGATGAAAAGCAAGAAAATCTATGGTTTTGCATGGCTATATGGTTTCGGTCTATATTGGGATTTTGATCCCAAGGCCTATAATTTTTGTAAGATACGTTTTAATGATAGTTGATATGTGTATATGCATGGTACATGATTTAATTGCATGATGATTGAAGGAGTAACTCTAGGAAACTCCTAGAGTGGTTTGGCTATGACTATTTCCAAAACCCTAACTATCATGTTTGGCTAACATGTATACATAGTTAAGTAGTATGTGAATTGAGTTTTATGATGTGTTAATTGTGAAGTAATGATCCTAATTTGCCTATGGGATTGATTGTGTGATTCATATAAAGGAGACAAGTATGACTCTTTTAAGGTTACTTATTAAGTTGATATATATGGAAAGTATTAAGTGTACCAAGTTGGAAGTTGAATAAAATTGATATTAAGATTATGATTTATTTTATTTGGATTTAGAAAAGTCTTGATATGAACTATTTTGTGAATTCATATGAGTTTAAGAAGGCAAAGTATGTAGGACTTAAAAGTCAATATGTTATGTGTAAGTGACGAGACCACTTCTAAGTGCAACTCCTAGTATATGTATATGTGAATGATATATGTGCATGGGGTAGTTATGGGATCGCATAGCATGATGTTAAGCCAATACTAAGTATTGAATTATAATCTTATGTTAGAGCTTGAGGATTTTTTTAGAAGTGCAAGGGCTACAGGCATTAGGAGCTAAGGAATCATAAGGTAAGTAAACATTATGCTTATGTTACAAGTACAAGTTATCATAATATGTGAACCTTTAAGATTCTTAAAACCCAAGTTCCTTTCTATTTTCAATTATAACTATATGATTTCTTTGTTAAGCTTGGGTCACCAAAGGACAATTGGTCCAAAACCATTATTGATTATTCAATGATAAGAAATAACCTTTGTGATTGTTGCCTTACCTTATATTCTTTTTGGAACTATACTATTGTTTATCTTTTGTTCAATAAGGTAAACTTCTATTGCTATTATATTACATATGATTGCATTCTTTAATGCTATTGATATAAGTGATTGCCATTAGCTTTAGCTATAGTACCTATGAATCTTTTATGCAGGAATCCTCATGCTGATGTGGGAAATCATCGGATCCTATGCATATGGTCTTAACCCAATGGATAGGGGTTGTATATCTACCTCAACTAGAAGGGGTAGTTCTAGTCGTGGAGCCAAATCAGCTTTACGCTCCTTTTATAAGTTGGGAGTTGAATACGACAATAGCCTTCACTCTATATGATATAAATTATAAGTTGGGAGTTGAATATGGAAATAGCCTTCCCTCTATATGATATAAGTTATAAGTTAAGAGTTAAATATGGTGGCAGCATTCACTTTGTATGATATAAGTTATAAGTTTGATTTCTGCGAACCTTGTTAAATTGCAAGATATGAATCATGAATCATGAACCATGATCTATGGACCCTTTTTAAAAGGATATTGTATAAGCTTTATTATTTACTCATTGAGATCATCTATCTCACCCTTTTTCTTGTGTGGTTTCCAGGTGAGCATTATGAGGAGGCAAGGTGATAGCTCAAGCAATCTACTCCTCTTGGGGAATTTCCTTGTCCAAGTCTAATTACGTACTATGATATACAGAGTCGCTCTTAGATGCTTCGGGAGTTCTTGTTGAGAGTTTATTTTGGAACATTATTTATTTGATGATTAATTTGGAGTCTTAATCAATCTTTTCTTATGGATTATATTCGAAGTTTATTAAACTATTCTTTCACTAGTTCAAGATTTTCTTTATTACTGGTTATTCAAGTTAATGCATGAGGTTTTAGTACGATCCTAGGTAGTGTTTAACTGTGCATGAGAGAGTTCTATGGGCATGGGTGATTGTAACAATCCACACTTACTCTAGGAATTTTCGTGATAATTTGCTTGACTTAGAATTATTAAGGCTAAGTGTGTGCTTTTATAGGAATTTATGTGCTATGTGATTGATGAGTATGTGGCATATTAAATTAATTTTAATATGCATAATATAAGTTATTATTATGAAATAAATAATTTACATGAAGTGCATTAGCATAAAATAATTTATTTTACATAAAATGAATTTTCATGCAAAAAGGCAATTTTTAAGCATAAAATAATTTTGAGTATTTTAAAATAATTTTTAAATAAATGTTTTTGGGAAAATTTTTTAGAAAATAATAAGAAAAAAATATTTTATTTTAATTACCTATAATCAACCCCTAAATTAGATAAAAAGCCCAAATACATAAAAGCCTACTACACTAAAACACTCATAACCTAACTCATTAAGGGTAATCTTGGAAATTATCCAAAACCCTACATTTAAATACTAAATTTCAGCCAGACCTAGAATTCCAGCAGCCACACTCTATTATTTTAGTATTTTGGCAGAAAAATTCTCCCAAAATTATTCTCTCTACTGAAATTCACAAAACACCTTCAACTTTGCGATTTCTTGACCGTATTCGTAAGTTTTTCATTCCTTTCAATTTCTTAAATGATTTCTATGAAATAAATTATTAGAAAATTATTTTGAATTGAGTATTTATTGATTTCTATATATTTAATTCAGTTTGGGTGAGTTTTGAAAGAGAAATTAATTTTTCTACCGAAAACATCAACTTCTCTTCGCGATTACTCCAAAGGGGAATCCTACAACTTAAAATTGAAAATTTTCAAACATAAACTCAATAGGGGGGGTTGGTGCAATTTCTGCATTATTATTCTAAACTAATTTTTGATGTGTTTAGATGAAAAATATTGAATTAAATAATATTTTTGCATATTATTGTAATGACTGAAAGTTTCATAAAATAAAGAAATTCAAGATTTTCGTTCTAGAACTTGAAAGTTGGACAATTCTATGATTACATATGTATGTGGCTGCTAATTTGTGTATGATGGTGTTCTAAACTAATTTTTGTTATGATTGAATGAAAAATAATGGTTTAAAACACCTGTTTACATATTTTTGCAATGACTGGAAAGTGCCAGAAATAAGAAAACGCATGGTTTTGTATCATAAAACCAAAAATTGGAATTTTCATTGTACCTATTGCTACCAATTCATATGAATTAATATTTTAAAATGATTTTTGCTATGTTTACATAAAAAATCTTGAGTCAAATTATATTTCTGCATGTTACTGTAATAGGTGAAAAGTGTGGAAAGTAAGAAAATTTTGGTTTTCTCCTTGATGATGTGATCCGCCTGCATTGGGATTTTTATCCCAATGTTTATAATTTTTATGTGATGTATTTTGATGATTATTGACATGTATGTATGAATGATAAATGGTTAAATTGCATGTTGGTTGAAAGAATGACTCTAGACAAGGCTAGAGGCAATTTGGTACACTTAAGGTATCTTAACCTTATGTTGTGATTAATATGTGACTATGATTGGATAATATGGAAGTAGGTTGTATGATGACTTGATAATGAATTAATGATCATGAATTGATGATGAGATTGATTGAATGAATTGGTTATAAAAGATAAGCATGACACATGAAAGGTTATTTGTTAAGTTGACATATATGAAAGTGTTAAGTGTATTAAGATGATTATTAAAGTGAATTGATATTAAGATAATGATATTGTATTGACCTTAGAAAGGTATTGATAAGAATTATAATGCGTTTTCTTATGGGCCGATAAAGGCCAAGTGTACAGGACTTTTAAAGTCAACATGTTATGTGCAAGTGATGAGTGCACTTCTATATACAAGTGATGAGTCTAAGTGTATGTTAATGTTGTATGTGCATGGGGTAGTTATGGGGTAGGATAGCATGATGATTAAATAAATACTAAACATTGAATGTAATATTATGATAGAGCTTGAGGAGTTTTAAAGGTTCAAGGGCAATGAGTATTAGGAGCAAAGGAACCACTAGGTGAGTAGATATTATATTATCGTTACAAGTACAAGCTATCATGATATGTGTACCTTTGACATTCTTGAAACCTAAGTTCTTTCTATTAAAAAATGAAACTCTATGATTTCTTTATTAAGCTTAGGTTGCCAAAGGACAATTGGTCTAAAAACCATTTTTATTTATCCAGTGATAATTCCTTTGAGATTATTGGCCTACTTATATAACTACACTATTCTTGTATCTTTTTTTCAAAAAGTTAAACTGTTATTGCTATTGTGATACAAGCTATTGTTGCCTTAAATGTTATTGTTATATGTGATTAACATTAGCTCTAGCTATAGTACCTTTAACCCTTTATGCAGAAGTCCTTATGCTGATATGGGTAATCATTGGAACCTGTGCATATGGTCTTAACCTAATGGATAGGGGTAGTGTATCCACCTTAACTAGAAGGGGTGGTTCTAGCCATAGGGCTTGATCAGCTTCACTCCTTTCTATGTGATAGGAGTTGGAATTTGGTTTAATGCCACCTCTCTTTTATGTATTTAAGTGATAGAGCAACAACCTTCACTCTCTATGTATTATAAGTGTGATTTCTGCAAACTTGTTAAATTGAAAATCTTGCTAAATTGCAACTTGATTCATGAATTGTAAATCATAAACTATGTGTATAAGATATGAATTTCCTTTTTAAAGGAATGAATGTTAATGTATGTGCTATATTGTTTACTCATTGAGATAATCTATCTCACCCCTTTTTCTTTGTGTGGTTCTAGGTGAGCAGTATGAGAAGGCAAGTTGATGGCTTAAGCATCCTACCTTGCTTGGGAAATTCCTTGTCTAAGTCTTTAATAATACTATGCTATGAAGGGTTGTCATTAGATGCTCCGGGAATGTTTATTTTTGATGTTTAATTTGAGATGTTATTTATTAAGGCTTCAACTAGATTATGAATATTACTTTCTTATGGATTGTATGTGAAGTATCTAATTATTGTCTTCTGCAACTAAAGGTTTTCATATAAATATTTTAAATGAGTTATCATATAAGGTTTGGTACGATCCTAGGCATGATTTGTGTAAGTATAAGTGGGTTCTATGGGCATGGGTGACCTTATGTCTTCCTATGTTCTAGGACCGTCATGTCTCTAAAATTGGGATGTGACAAAGTTGGTATCAGAGCTATAGTTTTAAAAGTCTAGTTTTGACTTATCTATGTATTGGGTTAAATAAGTATAATCCTGGAGCATAAGAATTTTCCTATCATGTCATTTGCAGTCTATTGCTAGCATAGTTTTGTGAAATCCTAATAGGTTTTAGTAATCCTTGTTGTTGTTTGCTTGCCTTATGATTCTTTTGACAGATAACTAAGAAGATTACCTGCTTAAGGATCACAACCTAGAGCACCTCATGTGACTTGTAAGAGGACTTGGCCAGAGATGTTTGAGAGAGTTGTGTTTGTGATTTACTCCATAGGGGAGGAGACCCCTGATAAAAAGGAGGACCCTGAGGAGTGCTTAGATTGTGATTAGGTTTGTAGTAAGATTCAGAAATTTAAGGATGACTATTCGTACTTGAAGGAGGAAAGCCGATGTCTTAAGCTTTTGGTTTATGCCTTGAGGAAGGATATGGAGCAACTTAAGATAGGGATTATTGGGCATGAGGGAGATTACTTGCTAGTGAGGTCTTTCTCTTCAACTAGTCACAGACAAGATAGAGATCTCCTCTGTTACTGATGTGGCAGCAGTGGCCATGTCACTCTCGAGTGCCCTAGTGGAGGACGCATGAGGGGCTAGGATGAGTAGTTGGTAAAGATTGATGTAATGGTATTGTACTTTATATGATATGAATGATATTTCCCTTTGACTACCTAGTTACTTAGTATGAAATGATTTCTTTTATTGTTATGATATGATTGACTTACCATGATAGGAGATTATTTTCATACTATGAGATATATGCTATATGATTGTGATATGTGATATGTGATAAACTATGTGATATGTGATATATATATATATATATATATATATATATATATATATATATATATATATATATATATATATATATATATATATATATATATATATATATATATATATATATATATATATATATATATATATGACATGTTCTTAGTGGTGTGATATGATAAATACTTATGATAAATGCATGATGTTTATGCTAGCATAATGGTGGGGTTAAATGGGTTAGAAAGGGTTAGTACTAAATTCCCTTATCATGATAAGCAGAATGCCTCCCAAAAAGAAGGTCCGTGCAGCTGCCTAGCTTGTCAGGGCAAGTGATGATGCCATATCGGACACTACCTTGAATGCTGCCTCTGCACCTGCACAATTAAGAGAAAGATCCAATTCGGGGGCACCAACCATGGCTCTAGTGAGCCAACATCTTCGCAAGAGGTGTAAGCTATGTGCGAGGAAATGAGAGACTTGTGCAAGGAATTGGATGAGTTGCGAGCTCAAAGGCGAGAAGTGCTAACAACACAAGAAAGAAATGGAGTTTCGCCTCCTGTGGTAATGGCACCTACATAGAGGGAAAGGAAATGGCCACCTAACGAGGGGATGACTATTTCAGAGTTCAAAAAGCTTCAGTCGCCTACCTTTTATGGTAAGGAGGGTGATGACCTGTATGAATTCTTGGATGAGATGGACAAGCTAGTTCATCGATTGACTTGCTTAGATGCCCGAGTGATCGAGTTGGTAGGACTCCAACTTAAGAAGGAAGCATGGTACTAGTATGAGAGAAACATCGAGGAGCAACTATATGTGGTAGACCCACCTATGTGGGCAAAGTTCAAACAAGAAGTGATGGATCAGTTCTTGCCAGAAGGCGAAAGGCAAGATAGGGCACTGCAGTTCAAACAGCTGAAGCAGAAGCCTGGAATTTCAGTCTCAGATTATGTTAAGGAGTTCAATTGACTTAGCAGGTTTGCTGTCAACATCATTCCTACCGAAGCTAGCTACATCAATTGCTTCCTAAGAGGATTGATTACACCTCTATTCAACTCATTAGTAGCAATGAAATTTCCTACCTTGGTCAAGCTAATAGATAAAGCCAAAATAATGGAGAAGAGGTATAAGGCTGAGAGAGCCAAACGAGCTAAACAAAAGCAGAAAGGGAAGAATAAAAATAAAGGTCATGGAGGACAATAAAGAGGAGGAGGAGGCCCAAGGAAGGAATTTGCAACATCTAGACAGCGAAATGGTCAAAGCAAGTAGGAACTCTCCACTTGTGGCAAATGTGGAAAGAAGCATTTTGGAATTTGCCAAAAAGATTCTGGTGCGTGCCTTAAGTATAGGCAAATGAGACACTTCATTAAGGACTTCCCTCAAATGAGGAATCAAGGGAATGGGACCATAACACATCCATAATCTAGACTATTTCAATTGCAAAGGCAAGGAGCCAAGAATAAGGGGCCAGCTGTTGGGAATGCACCGGTAACAGAGCATAAAGGCAAAGGACAAGTCTTCGCCTTAAATTAGTAAGAGGCCTGCACTTCACACATAGCTATCATAAGTATCATTCCCATTCAAAATTCTAGTGCAAGATGTTTGATTGATTTTGGTGTTACACATTCTTTTGTATCACCATGTTTTGCTAAGAGTCTTGGTAGAAATAAGGAATTAATGAGTGAACCTTTAATAGTATCGACTCCTTTTAGGGGAAGTGATGGAAGTAAAGCGTGTGTTTTAAGGGTTGTGAGGTAGATATTAATGGGCAAAAACTCACTTTAGAATTACTAGAACTAGACGTACTAGAATTTGATGTGATATTAGGGATAGACTGGTTATACGAGCTTGGAGCTCATATAGACTATAGGGAGAAACCAGTTGAGTTTAGAATTAAGGATGGAAAGAAGTTTGTGTATTAGGGGGATAGGATTGAGAATCCTCTGAACTTGATATTGGCCTTAGGAGCAAGAAGGATGTTAAGGAAAGATGCCAAGCATACCTAGCCCATGTGATCGATACTGACAAAGAGGCCACTGTTCAAAACAAAAGCATTCCAGTAGTGGATGAATTCATGGATGTCTTTCCAGAAGACCTATCTAGAACACCACCTGACCATGACATTGAGTTCAACATTGAACGGCTACCTGGTACGCAACCTATATGAATACCGCCATATCATATGGCACCAATGGAGTTGAAAAAATTAAAGACGTAATAATATGATCTACTTGACAAGGGTTTTATCCGACCAAGTAGCTCACCATGGGGTGCTCTAGTGCTATTTGTAAAGAAGAAGGATGGCTCATTTTGGATGTGCATTGATTATTGCCAGCTTAACAAAGTCACTATGAAGAATAGGTATCCTTTGCCAAGGATTAATGATCTTTTTGATCAATTGCAAGGAGCTAGTCACTTCTCCAAGATCGACTTAAGGTCTAGCTATCATCAACTAAAGATCCGTGGTGAAGATATTTGTAAGACTGCCTTCCATACTAGATACAAACATTATGAGTTCATGGTCTTGCCATTTGGTCTAACAAATGCTCCTGCTACTTTGATAGACTTGATGAATCGAGTATTTAGGCCATTCCTTGACAAGTTTGTGATTGTCTTCATTGATGACATCTTGATTTACTCAAAGAGCAAGGAAAAACACGAAGGGCATTTGAGGATCGTGTTACAAACACTATGTGATCACTAGCTCTATGCTAAGCTATCTAAGTATGAGTTTTAGATGGAGTCTGTCAACTTTCTTAGACATGTAGTAAGGAAGGGATTCAAGTTGATCGTAAGAAAGTTGAAGCAGTAGCAAATTGGCCATGGCCTACAATGGTTTCAAAAATATGGAGTTTCTTGAGCATGGTTGGGTATTACTGCAGATTCATATAGGAATTTTCTAAGATAGTAGCTCCATTGACCAAGTTGACCAGAAAGCGAGTTAAGTTTAATTGGGAAGAGTCCTATGAGGAGAGCTTTCAAAAGCTCAAGAAGTGTTTGACATTAGCTCCAGTTTTGGCTTTACCGGAAGGAGAAGAAGGGTTCACTATTTATTGTGATGCCTCGCGAGTAGGACTTGGATGCGTCTTGACATAAAATGGTAAATTCATTGCCTGTGCATCATAACAACTTAAGGAGCAAGAAGTGAATTATCTTACTCACAATTTGGAATTGGCCACGGTAGTGTTCACCCTAAAGATCTGGAGACATTACATGTATGGAACGAAGTGTGAGATCTATACAGATCATAAGTGTCTTCAATACATCTTGAGCCAAAGAGATCTCAACCTAAGGCAGAAGAGATGGGTCGAACTATTAAAAGATTATGACTGCCAAATTCTCTACCATCTTGGAAAGGCAAATGTGGTAGCAAATGCATTGAGTCAAAAATCGATGGGAAGCCTAGGCTATGTGACTATGCGAAAGAGGCTGATCGTGAGGGAGTTAAAAAAACTATTTAGTCAAGGTTTGAGGCTAGAGATTAGAGAATCGAGAGCTTTAATGGCTTATTTTCAAATGAAGTCTAAATTAATAGTTTTGATCCAGGCTTCATAAGGTAAAGATCCACACTTGGTTAAGTTAAAGAATGAGACAGAGAAAAGAAAAAATCTTGAGTTTGAAGTAGATGATGGAATCCTTAAGTATGGAGAAAGAGTATGTGTTCCTGATGTGGAGGGACTAAGGGAAATGATATTGAAGGAGGCACATCAAACACCTTACTATGCTTATCCTGGAACTACCTAGATGTACTATGATGTGAAAGCTAACTATTGGTGGCCTGGACTGAAGAAGGATGTGGTTAAGTTTGTAGCATCCTACCTGACTTACCAGCAAGTCAAGTACAAACATTAATAACCCTCTAGATTGTTATAAGAAATTCAATTGCCTGTATGGAAGTAGGAGCGCATCACTATAGACTTTGTTGTTAGCTTACCTAGAACCTATAAAGGATATGACTTTGTATGGGTCATAGTGGACTGACTGACAAAGTTTGCTCATTTTCTAGGAGTTAAGACCACATATTCTACAGCTCAGTATGCATAATTGTATATGGAAGAGATCATGAAATTACACGGAGTGCCAATTTCCATCATTTTGGACCGAGGGACTCAATTCACCTTTAGGTTTTAGCAAAAGTTACAAGAGGCATTAGGAACACAACTGGATTTCAATACTACATTGCACCTCAAATGGATAGATAGTTTAAAAGGACAATTCAGACATTTGAGGATATGCTAAGAATATGCGTCTTGGACTTTAGTGGTAGCTAGGATAAGTACTTACCCTTGATTGAATTCACTTACAACAACAACTACCATTCATCCATCAGAATGGCACCATATGGAGCTCTGTATGGGAGGAAATGTTGTTCTCTAGTTTTTTAGATTGAACCGGGAGACAAATATGTGGAGATGCTAGAATTGCTTAAGGAAACTACCAAGAAGGTACCCTTGATTCAAGATCGATTGAAAATGGCTTTTAGTCTACAAAAAGGCTATACAAACCTTAAAAGGAAGGACATACATTTTGCTATGAGAGATCATGTTTTCTTGAAAGTCTCTCCAATAAAAGGTGTTATGAGATTTCACAAGAAAGAAAAGTTATCATCTCGCTTTGTTGGTCCTTTCCAAGTCTTAGATAAGGTTGGAGAAGTGTCTTATAGACTTGCCTTACCCCTAATTATAGCTCATGTACATCCTGTGTTTCACATCTTTATATTAAGGAAGTATGTGTTAGATCCATCTCATGTCCCATCACCTCTAGACATTACGTTAGATGAGCAGCTATCCTATGAGAAATCACCAATAGCCAAAGTGGATCAACAAGTGAAGAGGTTAAGAAACAAGGAGATATCCATGATTAAGGTCCAATGGCGAAATCATAGGGTAGATGAGTGCACTTGGGAAGCCGAGGAGGAGATGTGGCAAAAGCATCCTCAGTTTTTTCAAGAATAATTAGGTAAGTATTTAAATTAAAGGATGAATTTCTTTAAGGGGGGAGAATGTAACAACCCACACCTACCCTAGGAATTTTCGTGACAATTTGCTTGATTTAGAACTATTAGGTCTAAGTGTGTGCCTTTATAGGAATTTATGTGCTATGTGATGGATGAGTATGTGGTATGTTAAATTAATTTTAATATGCATAATATAAGTTATTATTGTGAAATAAATGATTTACATAAAGTGTATTAGCATAAAATAATTTATTTTACATAAAATGAATTTTCATGCAAAAAGACAATTTTTAAGCATCAAATAATATTATGAGTATTTTAAAATAATTTTTAAATAAATATTTTGAGAGAAATTTTATAGAAAATAATAAGAAAAAATATTTTATTTTAATTACGTATAATCAGCCCCTAAATTAAATAAAAAGCTCAAATACCTAAAAGCCCACTACACTAAAACACTCATAACCTAGCTCATTAAGAGTAATCTTGGAAATTGTCCAAAACCTTACATTTAAATACTAAATTTCTGCCAGCCCTAAAATTCTAGCAGCCACACTCTATTATTTTAGTATTTTAGCAAAAAAATTCTCCCAAAATTATTCTCTCTGCCGAAATTCACAAAACACCTTCAACTTTGTGATTTGTTGATCGCATTCGTAAGTTTTTTGTTCATTTCAATTTCTTATCTGATTTCTATGAAAATTATGTGAAAATTATTTTGAATTGAATATTTACTCATTTCTACAAATTTAATTCAGTTTGAGTGAGTTTTGAAAGAGAAATTAATTTCTCTATCGAAAACACTAACTTCTTTATGCGATTTCTCCAAAGGTGAATCCTACAACAAAAAATTGAAAATTTTCATACATAAAATCAATAAGAGGGGGGGGGGGGGGGGATTTCTATGTTATTATATTTTGAACTAATTTTTGATGTGTTTAGATGAAAAATATTGAATTAAATAATATTTCTGCATATTACTGTAATGACCGAAAAGTTTCAAAAAATAAGGAAATTCAAGGTTTTCGTTCTAGAACTTAAAAGATGGAAAATTCTATGATTACATATGCATGTGGCTGGTAATTTGTGTATGATAGTGTTCTAAACTGATTTTTGTTATGATTGAATGAAAAATAATGGTTTAAAATACTTGTTTACATAATACTGTAATGACCAAAAAGTACTGGAAATAAGAAAAAGCATGGTTATGCATCCTAAAACCAAAAATTGGAATTTTCACGTATATGTTGTACCTATTGCTGCCGATTCATATGAATTAATGTTCTAAAATAATTTTTGTTATGTTTATATGAAAAATTTTGGTTCAAACTATATTTCTGCATGTTACTGTAATAAATGGAAAGTGCAAAAAGTAAGAAAATTCAAGTTTTCTCCTTGATGATGTGTTCGGTCTGCATTGGGATTTTTATCCCAATGTCTATAATTTTTATGTGATGTATTGTGATAATTATTGACATGTATGTATGAATGATAAATGGTTAAATTGTATATTGGTTGAAGGAATGACTCTATACAAGGCTAGAGGCAATTTGGTATACTTAAGGTATCTTAACCTTATATTGTGATTAATATGTGAATGTGATTGGATAATGTGGAAGTAGGTTGTATGATGACTTAATAATGAATTAATGATCATGAATTGATGAAGAGATTGATTGAATGAATTGGTTATAAGAGATAAACATGACACTTGAAAGGTTATTTGTTAATTTAAAATATATGGAAGTGTTAAATGTACTAAGATGGTTGTTAAAGTGAATTGATATTAAGATAATGATATTGTGTTGACCTTAGAAAGGCATTGAAAAGATTTATAATGTGTTTTCTTATGGGACTATAAAGGCTAAGTGTACAAGACTTTTAAAGTCAACATGTTATGTGCAAGTGATAAGTGCACTTCTATGTGCAAGTGATGAGTCTAAGTGTATGTGAATGTTATATGTGCATAGGGTAGTTATGGGATAGGATAGCATGATGATTAAATAAATACTAAGTATTGAATTAAATATTATGATAGAGCTTGAGGAGTTTTAGAGGTTCAAGGGCAATGAGTATTAGGAGCAAAGGAACCACCAGGTGAGTAAACATTATATTATTGTTACAAGTACAAGCTATCATGATATGTGTACCTTTGACATTCTTGAAACCCAAGTTCTTTCTATTCAAAAATGAAACTCTATGATTTCTTTGTTAAGCTTGGGTTGCTAAAGGAAAATTGGTCCAAAAACCATTTTTGTTTATCTAATGATAATTCCTTTGTGATTATTGCCCTACTTATATTATTTCTAAAACTACACTATTCTTGTATATTTTTTTCAAAAAGTTAAACTGGTATTGCTATTGTGATACATGCTGTTGTTGCCTTAAATGTTATTGTTATATGTGATTACCATGAGCTTTAGTTATGATACCTTTAACCCTTTATGTAGAAGTCCTCGTGTCGATGCGAATAATCATTGGAACCTATGCACATTGTCTTAACCTGATGGATATGGGTAGTGTATCCACCTTAACTATAAGGGGCGATTCTAGCCGTGGGGCTTGATCAACTTCAAACCTTTCTATGTGATAGGAGTTGGAATTTAGTTTAATGCCACCTCTGCTCTATGTGTTTGAGTGATAGAGCAACAGTTTTCACTCTCTATGTGTTAAAAGTGTGATTTTTGCAAACTTGTTGAATTGAAAATCTTGCTAAATTGCAACTTGATTCATGAATTATAAATCATGAACTACGTGTATAAGCTATGAGTTTCCTTTTTAAAGGAATAAATGTTAATGTATGTGCTATATTGTTTACTCATTGAGATCATCTGTCTCACCTCTTTTTCATTGTGTGATTCCAGGTAAGCAGTACGAGGAGGTAAGTTGATGGCTCAAGCATCCTACCTCACTTAGGAAATTCCTTGTCCAAGTCTTTAATAATACTATGCTATGAAGGGTTGTCGTTAGATACTCCGAGAATATTTATTTTTGATGTTTAATTTGAGATGTTATTTATTAAGGTTTCAACTAGATTATAAATATTACTTTCTTACGGATTGTATGTGAAGTATCTAATTATTGTCTTCTACAACTAAAGGTTTTCTTATAAATATTTTAAATAAGTTATCATATAAGGTTTGGTACTATCCTTGGCATGATTTGTGTAAGTATAAGTTGGTTCTATAGACGTGGGTGGCCTTATGTTTCCCCATGTTCTATGACTATCATGTCTTTAAAATTAGGATGTAATAGTGATCTTTGAAGTTGGGATGTGACAAAGTTGGTATCAGAGCTGTAGTTTTAAGTCAAGTTTAGACTTTTCTATTTATTGGGTTGATCAAGTATAATCCTTGAGCATAGGGAATTTTCCTTTCATGTTAATTGCAATCTATTGCAGTATAGTTTTGCGAAATCCTAATAAGCTATAATACTCCTTGTTACTATTCTGTGTGCTTTATGATTTTTTTATTAGATGACCAAGAAGAGTACCCTTACTAGAGGACCTTGATCTAGAGCACCTCACGTGGCGTACAAGAGGACCTAACGAAAGATGTTCGAGAAGGTTGTGCTTGTGATCCACCTCAAGAAGGAGAAGACTCCTAATGAGGAGGACCCCATGGATTGTTTAGATTTTGTCTAGATTCATTGTAAGATTTAGAGGTTGGAAAGAGACTACTCGGACTTGATGGAGGAAAATCTACATCCTAGGTCTCTAGTACATGCTTTGAGGGAGGACGTGGAGCAGATTAAGACCAAAAGTGTTAAACAAATGGGAGACTATACACCTAGAGATTCCTGCTACTCACCATCTAGATCCTTGTGTTTGACGAGTTGTATGCTGGATAGAGACTTCCTTTGCTATCGATGTGGTGGCATTGGTCACATTGCTCCCAATTGCCCTCTTATTAATTATTTGCCTACTCGACCCCTAGAAGCTACCTGATGTTCGCCTTGATGAGGGAAACAACTCAGACTCTAGCTAGAAGTTAGTAACTAATAACCTAGTGGCATAGGACTTATATGATATGAATGATATTATACGACTACTTAGATACTTGGCTTGTGTTTGATTCTTTATTGCCTAGGAAATGATTGACTTTTATATGATAGGAGAGTTCATTATGCTTTAAGTTACATGTCATATTATTATGATACATGATACATGCCACGATATATGATATATACTATATGATATGATGTGTGCTCATGATAAATGTATAATAGGTATGATTATGTGATAGTGGGGTTACATGGGTTATAAGGGAGTTAGCAATAAATCCCCTTACCGTTATAGCACAATGTCTCCCAAGAAGAAGGTCTGCATAGTTGATCAACCTATTAAGGCTAGAGAGAGAGAATGTAGTATTAGACACCACTTCAGATGTTGCCTCTGTCCCTGTGAGACCAAGAGAGAGGTTAGAACTAAGAGTACTGACCATGGGCTTTAGTGAGCAAGCCTTTTCACAAGAGGTTCAAGCTATGTGTGAGGAGATGAGGGACTTGCACAAAGAATTGGATGAGCTGCGAGTTCAAAGGCAGGAAGTGCTGCCAACATAATAGGAGAATGGAGTTCCACCTTCTGTAGTAGGAGCACCTGCACAGAAGGAAAAGAAGCGACTACCCGATGAGGGGATGACCATTCCAAAATTTAAGAAGTTACAACCACCTACCTTTTGTGGTGAGGAGGAGGATAACCCTCATGAATTTTTGGACAAGATGGACAAGCTAGTCCATCGACTATTCTGCTATGATGCTGGAGTGATTAAGTTGGTAGGACTCCAACTTAAGAAGGAGGCGTGGTATTAGTATGAGAGGATGCTTAATAGATTCTGGTGCTACACACTCATTTGTGTCTTTGTGTTTTGCTAAGAGTTCGGGTAGAGATAAGGAGTTAATGAATGAACCCCTAGTAGTGTCGACTCCTTTAGGAGAGATGATGGAAGTAAAATATGTATTTAAGGACTATGAGGTAGACATTAATGGACAGAAACTTCCAGTGGAGTTGGTAGAACTTGATGTACTAGAATTTAATGTAATCTTAGGAATGGACTGGCTATATGAGCATGGAGCTTATATTGACTATAGAGAGAAGCAAGTAGAATTTCGAACCAAGGATGGGGGAAAATTTATATATCAAGGAGATACCTATGATTAAGGTCCACTAGTGTAATCATAGAATGAATGAGTGTACTTGGGAAGATAAGAAAGAGACAAAAGCATCCCTAGCTTTTCGAGAATGTATGAGTAAGTATCTAAATTTGAGGACAAATTTCTTTTATGGGGGGGGGGGGGAGGGAGGGGAAGAATGTAACAACCCATACTCAGGCTAGAAGTTTCATGAAAAATTGCTTGATTTTAGGGCTATTGTGACAAAGTGTAGGCCTTCAAAAAATTTCATATGCTATGTGATTTATAAGCAACTGGCATGTTAAACTAGTTCTAATATACATAATATGAATTTTGAATATAAAATAGGTGATTTATGTGAAGTGGAAATGCATAATATGATTTATTACATATAAAGTAAATTTTCAAGTGCAAAGTAATTTTTAAGCATAAAATAATTTTTTATGAGCATTTTTTAATTATTTTGAATTAAATATTTTTGGGGGAATTTTAATGGAAATAATAAGCAAAATATTTTTTTAATACATTTAAATCGGCCCATAAATTGGATTAAAAGCCCAACTCACCAAAAGCCCAATAGACCTAAGCACTCATAATCTAGCTCATTAATGGTAATCTTGTAATTTTGCATCCAAAACCCTAATTTTAATCTAAAATTTGATGACCCTAGCTTGTGGCAGCTTCCATTCTATTTTCCATCAAATTATTACTGAATTTTCTCCCAAAAATTCTCTCTTGACTAGAAAACACAAGGTGCCTCCAAACCTTGCGATTTTGTGATCTTTTTCTTAAGTTTTTCTCTTTTTTCAAGTTACTTTTTGATTTTTATGAAACTAACCATGGATAATCCATATGAGAATGTTTATTTACTAATTTTCTTCATATTAAAATTGGCCTAGGTTGTGTTTTTGAAGGATTAATTGATTTCCAACAGTGAACAAACCTCTTCCTTCTCAAATCCATCAAAGGTGATCCCTAAAACCTAAAAGTTGAAATTTTCTTCTTGTGTATGATCATAAGGGGGAGGGGGACAATTTTTGCATTTTTGTGTCTTAAATTGATTTTTGTTATGTTTACATAAAAAATATTGGTTTAAATCATGCGTTTACAAATTATTGTAATGATCAGAAATGATGAAAAGCAAGAAAATCCATGGTTTTGCATGGATATGTGGTTTCGGCCAACATAGGGATTTTGATCCCAAGGCCTATAATTTTTATAAGATACATTTTAATGATTTTTGATATATGTATATGCATAGTACATGATTTAATTGCATGATGATTGAAGGAGTAACTCTACGAAACTTTTAGAGTGGTTCGACTATGGCTAGGGTTTCCAAAACCTAACTATCATGGTTGGCGGATATGTATACATGGTTAAGTAGTATGTGAATTGAGTTTTATGATGTGTTAATTGTGAAGTAATGATCCTAATTTGCCTATGGCATTGATTGTATGATTCGGTACAAAGGAGATAAGCATGACTCTTTTGAGATTACTTGTTAAGTTGATATTTATAAAAAGTATTAAGTGTACCAAGTTGGAAGTTGAATTAAATTGATATTAAGATTATGATTTATCGTGTTTGGCTTTAGAAAAGACTTGATATGAACTATTGTTTGAATTCATGTGAGCCTAAGAAGGCAAAGTATGCAGGACTTAAAAGTCAATATGTTACGTGTAAGTGATGAGGGCACTTCTTATATGCATATGTGAATGATATATATGCATGGGGTAGTTATGGGATAGCATAACATGATGTTAAGCCAATATTAAGTATTGAATTATAATGTTATGTTAGAGCTTAAGGATTTTTTAGAAGTGCAAGGGCTATAGACATTAAGAGCTAAGAAACCATAATATGAGTAAACATTATGTTTATGTTACAAGTACAATCATAATATGTAAACCTTTGAGATTCTTGAAACCTAAGGTCCTTTCTATTTTCAATTATAACTATATGATTTCTTGATTAAGCTTATGTTGCCAAAGGATGATTGGTCCAAAACCAATATTGATTATTCAATGATAAGAAAGAACCTTTTTGATTATTTCCTTACCTTACATTGTTTCTGGAAACACATTGTTGTTTATCTTTTGTTCAATAGGCTAAACTTCTATTGCTATTATTTTAAATATGATTATATTTTTCAATGCTATTAATATAAATGATTACCATTAGCTTTAGCTATGGTACCTATGAACCCTTTATGTAGAAATCCTCGTGCTAATGCAGGAAACCATCGAAACCTATGCATATGGTCTTAACCCGATAGATAGGGGTAATATATCCACCCCAGCTAGAAGGGGCGGTTCTAGCCATGGAGCCTAATAAGCTTTATGCTTCTTTATAAGTTTGGAGTTGAATATTGTAGTAGCCTTCGCTCTATATGATATAAGTTATAAGTTTGACTTTTATGAACTTTGCTAAATTGTAAGCTATGAATCGTGAATCATGAACCATGAACCATGAACTATGAACCATCATCTATGAACCCTTTTTAAAGGGATATGTGTATTGTATAAGCTATATTGTTTACTCATTGAGATAATTTATCTCACCCATTTTCTTGTGTGGTTTCCAAGTGAGCATTATAAAGAGGCAAGGTGATAGCTCAAGCAATCTACTCTGCTTGGGGAATTTCCTTGTCCAAGTCTAATTATGTACTATGATATGCAAAGTCACTCTTAGATGCTCCGAGAGTTCTTGTTTGGGAGTTTATTTTGGAATATTATTTATTTGATGATTAATTTGGAGTCTTAATCAATCTTTTCTTATGGATTGTATTCAAAGTTTATTAAACTATTCTTCCGCTAGTTAAAGATTTCTTTTATTGCTGGTTATTCAAGTTAATGCATGAAGTTTTGGTACTATCTTAGGCAGTGTTTAACCATGCATAAGAGGGTTCTACGGGCGTAGGTGATCTCATGTCACCTTATATTCTAGGACCATCATATCTTTTAAGTTGGGATGTGACAGGTATCCACCTTTCTAAGGCAATGTCTCCCAAGACACTTGAAGAAATGGTAAATATGGCTAAGGTTCCATATGCTTCGGTAATTGGAAGCCTAATGTATGCTATGTTATGTACTAGGCTAGATATCATATATGCTATTAGTTTGACTAGCAGATTCCATTCTAATCCAGGATTAGATCACTATACTGCAGTCAAAGCTATCCTTAAGTACTTGAGAAGAACTAAGCATTTAGTTTTGATATGTGGAGGAGGTAACTTGAGGATAGATGGGTTTACAGATTTTGACTTCCAGTTAGATATGGATGATAGAAAGTCTATCTCTAGATTTATTTTCACTTGTAATGGAGGAGCAGTATGCTGGAAAAGTTCTAAGTAATCAACTACTGCAGATTCCACTATAGAAGCTGAGTATATTGCTACATTTGATGTTGCAAAAGAAGTTGTTTGGATTTGAAAGTTTGTAATAGAACTTGGAGTGGTTCCTACCATTGAGTTGATGGTTCCTCTCTACTATGACAATAATGGAGCTATAGCTCAAGCAAAGGAACCAAGGTCTCATAAAAAATCCAAACACATAGAAAGGCACTATCATATTATTAGAGAAATAATTGGGAAGGGCGAGATAGCCATGCATAAAATAGTATCAACTAAAAATATAGTAGATTCACTCACTAAAGTAATGTGTCAACAATAACTAAAATTTCATCTTGAGAAGATGGGACTTAGATATTGCACTGATTGGCTCTAGTTCAAGTGGAAGATTGTTCAAGTGGGAGATTGTTAGAGTGTATCCCTTAGAGCAATGTATAAGTTATGTAAATGTAAAACATTATCCCTAAATTGCAATAAAATATATGTTTATAAATGAAATTGTTTCATTGTATTAAATGTATATTTAAAGTACATAAGTATTTTTATAAGAGGATCTATTCTCAAGTGTTGAGAATATGGATGGTAGATCGCTCTTAAATAAATACTTTAAAATGTTCATAGTCATAGGATTAATGCCTGGGCATCATTCATTCCAAAAGACCATCACCTCTATTTATAATTTATAATTAGTATGTGATACTTATGATTATAGAGACAATGAGCATCATACTATTTAACAAATGTCATCGATATAAATATGTGGATATTAATATGATGAATGATTGAACTGTGACGTTAGATGATAATAACATAGAGTTTTATTGCTAGTCAATAAATCATCATCTAGGTTATAATTGTATATATAGTCCTTTGACTTGAGGGATATAGCATCTCATTCATCGATAGTTGGAATTTATTACTACTTACATATTAATGCTATTCAAGTATTGGTATATGGTATGTGATAGTTCTAACTATTATGTATGGAAGTAAGTGATCGCCCAATAGAGAATTCATTAACTTGAATAAACAAGGAAGAAATCCTATGCTATCTAATTATTCTTAATAATCAAATCCTTGGCCAAGGTAGTAAAGATTCACTAGAAAGGATTTCTAGTAGGAAGGGTTTCTAGTAGGAATTGATTTTATCAAGAATTAGAATCGAGATATAGACATATGATTGAAGCATATTAGGGTTTAATAATTCCATAGCCTTAGCTAAGATTGGGATTTCATAATGAAGGGATTTTAGTGTACATTAATTATGATCAATGGTCCATGAAATGAATAAGTGATTAAACACTCATATTCATTGTAATTAGGTAGTCATGATATACAATGCTAGGCGTCAGTCATTACTTATAAGACTAAGGGTGAAATAGGGATTTCACATTAGTAGAGAAAAGTATTTTCTCAATCCCATTGCTAATTAGACATGAACCTAGAAAGTCACACACCCAAAAGTATTCACCTTCCAAGAATAAAAAGTTTACCATAATAATTAATTAAAGTGTTTAATTAATTGATTAATGGTAAAAGGATTGCACTTGTAATTAAATTTACAAAGACCCTAGCATGTCTTGAAGTTTAAATCCAAAATGATTTCTTATTAATTAAATCCTAATTTATATATGATATAAATGAGAAGGATTAAATTAATAAAAACTATGGATGAGTTAAAAGAATTGATTTTGAGCTTTGGACAAAACCCTAAATAGCCCAAGCCCATTTGAAAAATATAGAGAGGCAATTTAGGAGTTAGAGATTTTCTATAACCCTAAAGCCCATATGATGAGTTGAGGGGATAGAGAAAGTGCACAAGGTTAAAATGGTCTTTTAACTGTGTAAGGTTTAATTGAAATAATCATAGAATCATAAAGGGTAATATGGTCTTTTCTATTTAACCCTAAGGCATAAAGTAAATTAAATATCCAATTTGTCCCTTGACATAGTTGTTGGCTATATAAAAGGCAAATGATGTTGTAAAATTAAGAGGGTTTTTATGCATATCTTTTCTAAGAAAAACCTTAGTAACTAAGTATTGAGGAAAAAGAAAAGGAAGAAGAGTTCTTCATATTTCTTGTTCTTTGTGAAAGAACAAAGGTTTCTTATAATGAGATGATCAATCCATAGCAATAAGAAGAAATTAAATCACCAAGGATTTGTGTTAGAAGATATTGTATTCAATTGGGCTATAAGAGAGAGAATAAAAAATATCTAAGCAAATCAAAGTGTGCTTTGGAGATGGAGCTTGGTGTGGATAATCTAGAGGCTCAATATTTAGGGAGCTTTTGGAGTGGAAAGAAAAATCAAAGTTCTTAGGCTTCAAGAGGTAATATGATTACCACTTGATCTTCTTTCTTTCTTATATGTTTTACACACTAATTAGTAGATTGCTTGAATGTTTATTGTTATTTGGGTGAAAGTAAAATTTTAAATTGTTTGAAATTTCACCTACCATGTTGCTTCCACTTAATTTTTGCCCAATATTCCTTCAATATGATTAATAAAATATTAAAAACAAGCATTAGAACATGAAGTTCCTCTTTTAGTTAAGTTTATTCTTCAAAGTTCTCAAGTTTTGAAATAGGTCTCTATAAATAAATTTAACACTTGCAAACCACTTTTCTCTATCCCAAATGACCTTAGAAATCATCAAATAAATTTTGAACACTTCCCTTAATTAGTTTATCAAAGTGGTCGAATTATATCAATAGAGAAATAGGGAAGTTTTGCAACTAGAACATCAAAATCATACTTAGAACAAGGAAAAGGAGAAGGTGAACTAAATTTCTTACCTTGGTAAAACCTTGATTTTGAGCTTCTATGTTGATGTTAATATAGAGACGATTTTCTTTTGATGGTGTGAAGTTTTGGTGTAGAGATTGGCAAATGATGTTTATAACATAAATTTACATTTATATATGTTATGTTGAGTAGTGAGGATTTGATCATATATAATCCACTAGCTAAGATTCAATCATAATGGATGTCTATGATTTAATTAAATTAGATGGCTAAGATCTTATCTAAGTTGATGATGCTCATTATATGGTATGAAAATAATAAAAATGAATGTAGACTTTAGTGTAAGAAAAGTGAAAATTCAAGTTGGAGAAGGATTTGATGTAGTAAAAAATAGTGGCTTCCAAGTCAAATTTAATGGTTATTCACCCATTCTCCATAGATAACCTTAGGTAACTATTTTAACATTAGTAAATTTTAATTTTTACTCCTTAATGGGCCTTTATGGGCTTGGGCCTTGGCATTCGAAAGCCCATTAACATGTCCATATATGCACATTTCAAACTTAGTAACTTAATAAATTTTCCATTTCTTTTCTTTTACTTAGTATATATATTTCTTCCTTCTAATGTTACTACACACTCTAGACATTGGTAGATAAATTCCATATATGTTATAATGCACATTTACTATCCTTTGAATAGCATTGTTCAAGTAAGTGAATCATGTAGGCTCACTAGGTCAAACTAAGTTTAATTTCTATCTTACTCTTGTAGTTTTTATTAAAATCAACTTCTTGTGTCACTTTTACCATCTTAAATGATATGAGATGTTTAGATACTATGTTCATACCCATTCACTAACACTTTAGATTCATATCACAAGAACATAACTACTTAGTCATGTTAAGTCAAACTCAGTTTGATTTTTGTTTTACTATTAAGATGCTTATCAAAATTGATTTCATTTTCCATTTATTATAACATTATTCATTAAAATCACTTCTTATGATATTCTTATAGATCTTGATGTGCTAGGAAGGCCTTGAATGGTACAGTACATGAATATTATGATGTCTCCATTGCTAACTCTAATAGCTAATAGGTTAGGGAAACCTTAGGTATTACAATTGCCTTCATATTATGTTATATTATTATATACTCACTAAACTTATCTCATTCCATAGTTGTTTAAAATTTTTTGAGTCAGGGTGACTCATTAACAAGGTAAATTCTAGGCTATGCTTAGAATTGCTCTGCTAAATTAGTTTTGCATATGTTACTCTAAGGATAATCGATCTGAAGCTCTATGGTGTTTAAAGGTGTAGTACTAAAATGTAATGAGTTGAAAAGTATTGTAAATGAATAGTAGTACTTGTTATATACATATTTGTTATAGTAAATAAGAAATGTATGAGTAGTATTTATTAATACTCAAGAATGGTACCTCAATCTATGGTTATGAAATTGCATTAAAGTGTAATGGCTATAAGTGAATGGATAAAGCAATAATGGAAATGATAAAGAGTAAATAGGGTTTCAATCTTAAGATAAGTTATAATATGGAATATGCTAAATAATGATAAGTTTGATAGGGTTTTATAGGTTTAGGTGACCTTATATCTCTATAAACTCTAAGATCATCATCGCCTAGAAATTGGATCTTAATATAGTTGGTATCATAACTAAAGGTTTAGGTCTTACTTAGACTTAATAACTATATGAAACTTTAGGTTAAACCATAGAGCATAGGATTTCTTATTGCTGTTGAATTGTATTGTTAAGGTAGATCTACAGTAACATTATATGTTAAGTCATTCCCTCATCTTTGTGACTTATGTGTGCATTATTGTATTATTGTATTATATTGCTTGATTATGGAATGCAGTTGCCATAAATTTGTAATCTTGTTAGAAAAAGGGAAGTATTGGATGACGCTTTGACTATTCCACCTGAACTTAAGGAGATGGATCTAGAGGAGGATCTTGACCTAGTTTGGGTAATGAGTATGAAAGCACAATATAAAAAGGCAATGAGGGAGCTTTATGTATTAAGAGAAGAAGTGTGAAATTTGAGAAGAATGGTTCAAGATATGAAATGGGAATTAGCCTAAGTCAACCGTATGCACCAAAACCCGGCAATAGAATTGATCCCACCTCTTTGAGACATGATGCTAGGATTTCCTGAGCATTTATGTGTATGTTATAGTACATTGGATCATTCGGAGGAAAGATGCCCTATTAGGAAATGTATGTTATCCCCTTTTTTATTATCCATAGGCCATAGACATATGGGCCTTAGAGAAAGTGAAGCCAATAATAGTGAGAAGGATTCAAGAAATTAGAAAACAAGGGGATTAGAATGAGTAAATTTTGGTTAGGAGTTTGGTGAAGTAATTGGCACATATTTATGTGTAGTGGATAGTCTAATATGAAAGATAACTGATGATATATATAATCCTTTTATGTACATACAATATGTAACTGTTGTATGAAAGTTTGCAATGAATTACATTCACTTTTGTGTACTAAGAAAGGAGATGTACATTAACCATTGGAGTTAAAATTTACCTTCGTTGAAGAAAAAACTTTAGAGCTTCTGAAACAGCTTCAAACAATTGAATTTAGGCTCAAAAGTTGGTGGTGTTAAGTAAAACTACATAAACATAGATGGTGTTAAGTAAACCTACATAAATATAGATCTCTTAATGAGCTTTGATTTGATATGTTATAGGCCTATAACTCATTTGTAACTAAAATTTATGGCCTCTCAAAGTTGGTCTACGCGGAAAGCTCATTCTTCTATTTTCTGACTTGCATCACTTAGACTATTATGATCGAGATTTGTTCATCACGGTCATGACTCTCTTTCGTGCCCTAAGTTGCAATCACGGCTGAGGTCTCAAAACACACTATGTTTCAATGCTTAATTTGATGTTTTGTCTTTTAAATTAGTCTTGGTCTTGATCATTTGGGTTAGGGTCACGATAACAAGTTATGGTCTTGAAATATATGTACTGGTCACAACTCAGAAGATCCCATCATGACTTTAAAGGATTCTTGTCTATAAGCTTCTTGTTTATAAGCTTCTTGATGAATGTTGCCTATGAAATAAGCACCTATTAAATATGTAAATAACTTAAAATTTGAACTATCAAAAACATAAAGAGAGGTTGACTGAGATTTGACACGAATTAAATCAACAATTGATATGTATGGCTCTTTGCTATATGAAAGGTATCTATATGATAATGAATTGATTTATGATGTGTGTAAACAAATTGTTAAATGATATGTGAAATTGTTGAATGATATATGTATATGAAATTGATAAATGTTTGTATGATTAATGTCATAAAAAAAAAGATAATGCTTAATAGTAGTTAGTGTGACTGTAAATGATTCATATATACTTTATTTATTAAGAGACATACACACACACACACACACACACACACACACACACACACACATATATATATATATGAAATGGGCTAAAAGAAAGTATTATTGAATTTGTGACTTAGATGCTACATCATAGGATAGAATAATAAGAGAGACAAATATCTCAAGAAGCCGAAAGTATCACTCCGGATGCAGCATCTAATGTTGCATCCATATGAGTTAATGACAGAGAGTCATCCTAGTTGAGACAACATATAGTAGACATAAAAGAACAAGGATTGCTTGGAAACATGGATGCATTGATACAAGAGAATCAAGACTAAGGCAACAACTTGAGGAATTGAGACCACAGTAAGAGATGCTTCTGCTGCCTCAACCACCTATAGCACCATCTGTTCCTAGAGTTAAGAATATTCCTCATCTTTCACCGAGGATGCCACATCCTGTATAAAGAAGAATGCTACGAAAAGAAGGAGTTATAGTGAATGAGTTTATGAAGATTAAAGCCTTGAGTTTAAAAGAGAAGAAAAGGAGGATCCCTAAGAGTTTTTAAAGGAATTAGATAAGATAGCTTAGAGACTATCATGCTTTGATGATAAGCTAATTGAATTGGTGGTGCTACAACTCAAGAAAGATACATGGGAATGATTCCAAAGGGAGATTAAGGACCAGCTATATAGAGATGACCCTCCTAAATGGGCTGAATTTAAACAAAGACTAATGTGATGGGAATCTAATAGCCTTGCAAGAAGTATACAAAGATATGCAAAAAAAGGAATTTAATAAGTCCCTTCAAAGTGATGATGAAACTACATGGATATGGCTAGAAGGGTAAGACTTGGAAATGCAAGCTTCAAACATAGCCAAGAGAAGAAATTGCATGAAATGCTTGCTGACATGATCAAGTACATGCCCATGTACCTAGGTGTGTTCCCTTCTAAATGAAGAACCATGATCAACACGCCCAGCAATATGGGCACATCTTTGGGTGTGTAGTCTACTACATGATTTATTTTTATTTTTCCAAATTTTAGTGTTTTGATGTTTTTGGGCCCCCATCAATATGATATAAGCCCATATTCAATTAAATTAGCTTTTCCTATGTAATTATTAATTTTTGGGCCTATTTATATTGGGTTTAAAGCCCAAAATGAGTTTAGATTTATTTCTTATTTAGAAAAGTTTCTTTTCTTGTTTAGGAGTCCTTAATAGAAAGATTTCCTATTCTTTAATTGATTCTAATTTGGGTTCTGTAACCTAGCTAAGATGCTATAAATACTTAGCTATTCATTGAATAAGAGATAAGTTGATTTCCCCTAAATTTAAGCTTTAAGCTTGTGAGAGTTTTCTCAAATCTAGTTCTTGGATTAGAATAAAAAACCCAAACTTTCAAAGCTAATTACTTTTCTTGTTCACAACATACCAAGGTTCCTTAACACGGGTTCATCATTAAGTTGAGGTTTTTCCTTGTAAACTTGATTTGGCTTTCCAAGGGAGTCGCTGCTAAGTATAAAGGTATTGAGTCTCAAAGTAAGTCATTTGGGGTTCGTATCAGTTTGGTATTACAGCTTAGGCTCTAAATCAGCTTATATCTTTCCGTTTCGTTTGTGTTTTTTCATTTCGTTTGTTTTCTTGTTTCTGTTTGTTTTCATTTGTCGTTAAATTCCTTCATTTTTGTTTTCATTAATTCTATTTCCTTGTATTTTCAGGTTTGAAATTTGAAAATAAAAAAAAAATTCCAAGTCATTCACCCCTTCTTATTCGTGTTTTTATTTTAGTTTTTTTTTGTGTTCATTCTATCTAATTCATATTCTTTGTGTGTTGTCAAAAAAAAAAAAAAGAACAAAAAGAAAATTGATAAAAAAAAAAGGCTAATTAGAATTCTAGTGTGGAAAGGACAAGGAGAGTCAAAGGGAATCTAAGATTTCAGCCTACAGATAAGGAGTTTGACCAAATCAAGCCTACCTTCCAAAAACAAGCTAGAATTTGATTCCTACTCCTCCTCCAATTTTAGTTTGAGTTTCCTTTTCCCATTTTGATTTGTTTTTTATTTTTTTCTTTCATTCCTTTTTTGTATTTATTAGTTACCTTGTTTCCTTTTTCATTTTTAGCCCTAGTCATATAGCTATCTATTTTCCTTTGTGTTTTCAACTTGAAAATTCAATTTTTTGTTAAAATTGAGAAAGTCACTTTTTTGACCCTTTCAAGTACATAATTCAAAAGGAAATGGGCCAATGATCAAAACTTACTAGCTTTGCTCATGAGATCTGTTGCTTTTCGCCCAAATTCCATCGTTTAAGCCTCAAAATTCATATTTTTGGTTTATCCATAATTTTCATTTCATTATAACTTTTTGTAGAAAACTCCATTTTAAGTGTTGTCAGTTGCATTCTTCTCGTCCTGTTGTCTACTTTATTTTTGTTGAATTTTATAATTTTTCCAATTTTTGGCGTGTTTCATGTCTTCATCTCATCATTGTCAAAAACATTTAGGATTATTATTCCAAGTAATTTTGTTTATGTTTTGTCTTTATTTTTAAGTCTTCAATTCATTTTAGTATCAAATAATTTTCTTATTTATGTCAATTCTTCTGTATCTCTTAGTTATTGTGAACTATTCAAATATTAATTTCTATTTGGGTTGAATTGAGAATTGAGTGGTAAAAGGCAAGAGAGTGAGTTTATCTAAAGAAAGGCCTACTGATTTGTGTGATAACAAACACGAGTGAACTTGAGTGAAACACATGAGGGAGTGAAGTGAGGTTAGTTTTTGCTTTACTTACCTTATTTTTCAAGTTCAAAAATTGCTAATACTCAAGATAATGATCAAGCCTACAATATGCAAGCTATTCAACAAGGCTTCCAATAGGTAAATGCTTAGTTGGATGACATGAGGGACACTATGAAAAGATACAGTTATGATCTTGATGAGCTAAAAAGAGCAAGCTCACAACAGACTCCACCTAGGAGAAGAGTCCAAAGAAGGCGAGACGATGAAGGCTCTGAATCTAGTAATGACTTTGAAGATGTTGCCATAAAAAGAAGAGGAAATAGGAGGGAAAGAATGCAAGAAGGTAATGGGGGTATCAAATTGAAGATCCCCACTTTTGAGGCAAAAATGATCTCGAGGCATATCTTGATTAGGAAAAGAAAGTGGAACTAGTGTTTGATTGCCATGACTACTCCAAAACTAAGAAATTAAGGCTCACTGTAGTTGAGTTTGATGACTATGCTATCACCTACTGGGATGATACCAAATAAAGGAATAGAAGGTATGGAAAAAGACTAATTGAAGTATGGGAAGATCTTAAGACTGTGATGAGGAGGCGATCTGTCCCTACTTATTTTTATAAGGATTTGCACAACAGATTACAAAGCCTTACTCAAGGATTCAAGAGCATGGATGAGTACTACAAAAAGATGGAAGTTGCTATGATTCGAGCCAACATTGATGAAGATAGAGAGGCCACCATGGCTAGATTTCTGATGGGTTGAATTGTGACATTGCCAACATGGTAGAATTACAACATTATGTGGAGCTTGAGGATATGTTGCATATGGCAATCAAGGTTGAGAAGCAGCTTTGGTATAAGGGCAACAATCAAAGTTTATCTTCTTCAAATTCATCCAAACTATAGAAATCGAGTTGGAAGGAAGATGAGCGGGCTGATTTCAAGTCTAAATTCGATCCACAAAAGAGATAAGCTGCACAAATGTCAAAGGAGAAGGCGAAAGGTAAATTTGAAACTGTAAATCATTCTCATGATATAAAATGCTTTAAGTGTTTGGATTAAGGTCATATAGCTTCCTAATGCCCTAATAAGAGGGTAATGATTACATCCCATGGAGAGATTGTTTCTAAAAGTGAAAAGGAAGATCATAGAGATAGCATGCCATCTTTGGAAGATGTAAGTGATCAAGAAAATAATGGAGATAAGATCACAGCAAGGCCAGAGTGAAGAGAGTCATTGATCACAAGGAGGGTGTTGGATTCTCAAGTTTGAGTAGAAAATTACTAGTAAAGGGAAAACTCATTCTAAACTAAGTGCATTATTTAAGACAAAGTTTGTAATTTAATCATTAATGGTGGTAGCTATATTAATGTGGCTAGTCATAGCCTTGTTGAAAAGCTTAAATTACCAACTTTAAAACACCCTAACCTTTATCATTTGAAGTGGTCTAATGAGAGTGTTGGTCTTAAGGTTATAAAACAAGTTTTAGTTGCCTTTTCAATAGATAAGTACAAAGATGAAGTCCTGTGTGATATTGTTCCTATGTAAGCTGGACACATTCTTTTGGGGAGGCCTTGGCAGTTTGATAGAAGAACCATACATGATGGTTTTACAAATCGATACACTTTTGATAAGGATGGCAAACACACTACTCTTGTACCTCTTTCTCCTGTAGAAGTATTTAAGGATGAGTTAAAAGAATAGAGAGTGATGAGTTGAAACAAAAAAATGAGTGTAAAGATTTGAAAAGAAGAAAGAGAGTAGAATTAAGCAAAGAAAAAGAAAAAGGAGTGTGTGTGATTGAAAAAGAAATGAGGGTGTCATTCACTAGCAAAATTCCCTTACCTTCCTCTAGTTTTTTTGTTTTCCTTTTTTAGGATTTCAAAGAAGGATTGTCATAGAGAAAGCATAATGGTGATTCTACATTTAATGCATTCCAAGAGAGATCTTATGTTACTTATTCACTTTTGTTTCAAGGCCTTGTCTCTTCAATAAAAGTACATATTCAAGGTCGAATCCTTTTGAGGAAGGAGGGAATGATCAAAATCTGATAACCTTGTAAGAAGTATACAAAGATATGCACAAAAAAGAATTCATGACATCCCTTCAAAATGATGATGAAACTATATGGAAGAGGCTAAAAGGGCAAGACTTGCAAATATAGGCTTCAACTATGGCCAAGAAAAGAAATTGCATGAAAAGTTTGCTGACAGGGTTAGGTGCACACCCATGTACCTGGGCATGTTCCCTTTCGTATAAAGAACCATGATCAACATGCCCAACAACATGGGTATGTCCCTGGGCGTGCAGGCTACTACATGATTTATTTTTATTTTTATGAATTTTAGTGTTTTGATGTTTTTAAGCCCTTATCAATATGATATAAGCCCATATTTAATTAAATTAGGTTTGCTTACGTAATTAGTAAGTTTTGGGCCTATTTATATTAGGTTTAAAGCCCAAAAAACAAGTTTAGATTTATTTCTTGTGTAGAAATTAATTTCCTTTCTTATATAGGAATCCTCAATAGGAAGATTTCCTATTCTTTAACTGATTCTAATTTGGGTTTGGTAACCTAGCTAAGATACTATAAATACTTAGCTATTCATTGAATAAGAGATAAGTTGATTTCCCCCAAATTTAAGCTTTAAGCTTATGAGAGTTTTCTCAAATCTAGTTCTTGGATTAGAATCAAAAACCTGAACTTTCAAAGCTAACTACTTTGCTTATTCACAACATATCAAGGTTTCTTAACATAGGTTCACCATTGAGTTGAGGTTTTTTCTTATAAACTTGATTTGACTTTCTAAGGGAGTCGCTTCCAGGTGTAAAGGTATTGGGTCTCAAAGTAGGTCGTTTGGGATTCGTATCATAATTGATGAGTTCTTAACCTAAGGAGAAAGGTAAAATTGTGCCCTTCAATTCAAGCAATTCAAGCAAAAGCCTAGAATGTCTATATTTAAGTATGCTTGAGAATTTAAATGTTTGAGCAAATATGCCTCTCATATAATACCTACTGAAGTAAGAAGAGTTAATCGATTTAGACAAGGATTGATCATACTGCTTTATTACATTTTGGTGACCACTGATTTCCCTATCATGGCTAAGTTAATTGATAAAGCTAAGCTTATGGAGGCATGGCACAAAGCTGAGAGGGCTAAACGAGTGAAAAGGAGTAGAAAGAAAAAAATAAAAGACAAAATAGCTAGCAATGAGGAGGCCCTACTCAAAGTAAAGGTCCTAAACAGGCTCGTACTATATCCACTCCCATATCAACCTAAAATGGGAGGATAAAGTCAAGTTCAGGCTGGAAGTGTCAGCTCTAGGCAATATTAACACATATGGATAGATTAAATGACAACATCGAGGAGCCTGTCAAAGAGCCATGGGAGCATGCCTACACCATGAATAGATTGGACATTTTATCAAGGATTGTTTAATGACTGTCAATCAGATGATAGCTACAGAGGCTTCCTATCCTACTATATAAATGAATCGAATGGAAAATCATGGACCAGGAGGATGAGGCCGTGGTACTAGGGAATCCTTAGGCAATGTGCAAGGTATGTGTAACAACCCATACCCACCCTAGGAATTTTCGTGATAAATTGCTTGAATTAGAATCTATAAGGTTAAGTGTGTGCTTGTGTGAAAATTTGTGATCTAAGTGATTGATGAGTATGTGGTATATTAAATTAATTTTAATATGCATAATATGTGTTTCCAATGTGAAATAAATGATTTACATGAAGTGCATTTGCATAAAAGAATTTATTTTAAATAAAATGAATTTTCATGCATAAAACAATTTTTAAGCATAAAATAATTTTATGGGTATTTTTAAAATATTTTTAAATAAATATTTTTGAGAGAAATATTCTAGAATTAAAGAGAAAAATATTATTTCCATTTTTAAAATCCTTCAGCTGAAATTTTTAAAGAAAAAGCCCAACTACCCAAAAGCCCACTACACAAAAATGCTCCTAACCTATTTCATTAAGGGTAAAAGTGGAAATTCCACTCCAACCCTAATATGTATTCTAATTTTCAGCCAGCAAGGGTTTTCCAGTAGCCATTCCCTTATTCTTTCTGTATTTTGGTAGAAAAACCTCTCAAAATAATTCTCTCTACCAAAATATCGAAAACATTTTACCGTTTCGCGATTTCGTGACTGTAATCGTAAGTTTTTATTCTCTTTCGCTTTCTAAACTGTTTTCTATGAAATAAATTATGGGAAAATTATTTTGAACTATTTGATTACTGATTTCTGTAGATTCAATTCTGTTTGAGTGAATTTTTGGGAGAGAAAATTTATTTTCTACTGAAAACACGATTCTTTCCGCAAGATTTCTCCAAAGGTGAATTCTATAACTTAAAATCACAATTTTATTGCATAAACATCATAAGGGGGGGGGGGGGGGGGCCGGGGGGCAGGGCAATTTGTACTTATTTGCATTCTAAACTGATTTTTGAATTTTTTTGATGAAAAATATTGCATGAAATAATATTTCTGTATATTTCTGCGATGACCGAAAAGTTTCAAAAAACAAAGGAGTTCAAGGTTTTCGTGTTAGGATTTGGAAATTGGAAAATTTTATTCTTTCATGAATACATGGCTGCCAATTTATGTGAATTGATATTCTAATATGATATTTGTTTTGTTTAGATGAAAAATAATGATTTGAATCATGTGTCTGTTTATCATTGAAATAAACGAAATGTGCATAAAGCGCAAAAACTCATGATTTTTCACCTAAGCCTTTGAACTTGGAATTTTTTGTATAAACCCTATCTATGGCTGCCGATTTATGAAGGAATGTATTCTAAACTGATATTTTCAATGATTGAATGAAAAATAATGGTTTAAACAACCTGTTTGCATATTTCTGAACTGACCGAAAAATACCAAAAACAAGAAAACTCATGTTTTGTGCACTATAATGCAAAAGATTGAATTTTTATATATTAATGGCACCAATAGTGGCTGATTCTTATGAATTTAAGTTCTAAAATATTTTTTATATGTTTAAATAAAAAATCTTAGTTCAAACCATGTTTTTACATATTTCTGAAATAAACGGAAAACACGAAAAGAAGAAGAATTTGGTTTTCACCTTAATGATGCATTCGGCCTACATGAACAATTGTGTCCAAATGTTTATAAATTTTATGTGATGTGTCTTGGTGATTGTTGACATGTATGTATGTATAGTAGATGATGAATTTGCATGTTAGTTGAAGGTATGATCCTAGATGAGTTAAATGCATTATGGTATACTTAAGGTATCTTAATATTATGTTGTGGTTAGAATGCAAATGTGATTGGGAATTTGGAACTAGATGTCATGATGACTTGATGATGAATATATGATTATGAGTTAATGAAGTAAAAGGGATCATAAGAGTTAAGTATGATGTTTGAAGGATTAATTCTTAAGTTGACATGTATGGAAGTGTAAGTGAACTAAGATAATTGACAAGTGAATTGATATTGGGGAAATGATAATGTGATGACCTTAAAAAGGTATTGATATGATTGCAATGTGTTTTCATGTGAGCCTATAAGGCCTAAGTATGCAAGACTTATAAGTCAACGTGATATGTGCAAGTGATGAGTATACCTATGAGTGAACTCTAATGTGTATGCTATATGTGTATGGGTAGTTATGGGATAAGAACATCATGAGTAAATAAAATACTAAGTATTAAATCAAATATTATGTTAGAGTTTGAGGAGCCTTAGAAGTGCAAAGGGGACTACGAGTACTAGGAGTAAAGGAACCCCAAGGTGAGTAAACGTCATATTCATTCTACAAGTGTGAGTAAACGCAATGTTCTTGTTACAAAGGTGAACAACATCATGTTGTGTTTTAAGAATATGATATATTGATATGTGAACCTTTGTGATCTTTGAAACCCAAGTTCTTTCCATTTTTATTTCATTATATAATTTCTTTGTCAAGCTTGGGTTGCCAAAGGACATTTGGTCCAAAACTATTTGTTTCTCCAATGAGATTTTTTTTGTGAATGACACCCTAACTTGTATTCTTTCTGGAACTACACTTTCATTGTATTATTGTTGAAAGCCAAACTACTATTGTTATTGAAATACATGTTATTATTGCCTTATGTGATATTGTTAATTGTGTTTACCAATAGCCTTAGCTATGGTACCTTTACCCTTTATGCAGAATCCTCGTGCCGTCATCGGAACCTGTGCACATGGTCTTAACCCGATGGATAGGGGTAGTATATCCACCTTAGCTAGAAGGGGCGATTCTAGCCGTGGAGCCTGATCAGCTTCGCGCTTTTTAAGTGATGGGAGTTGGAATTTAGTAAAGGCCACCTCTCCTCGATGTGTTTGGAGTGAATTGAGTAGAGTCTTCACTCCATAAGTGTTATAAGTGTGATTTCTGCAAAACTTGCTAAATTGAACCCTTGCTAAAATTGCAACCTTATTCATGAGTTATAAACCATGAACTATGTGTATATGCTATGTGTTTCCTTTCAAAGGAATATGTGATAATGTTTGTGCCTTTTCATTTACTCATTGAGATCATCTATCTCACCCCTTTTCCTTGTGTGGTTCCAGGTGAGCAAATGTGAGGAGGCAAGGTGATGGCTCAAGCATTCTACTTTGCTTGGGGAACTCCTTGTCTGAGTTATCAATAATACTATGTTTATAAAGTCTTGTCTTTAGATGCTCCGGGAATGTTAAATGATACTTATGGAAAATTATATTACTTTTCCTTATGGATTTTATATGTAACGATTTACTTTAAGTCTTCCGCAAATTATGGCATTTATCTAAATGTTTTAAATGAGTTAATGAAGAAGGTTCGGTAAGATCCTAGGCATGATTATTATATGTTAATAGGTTCTACGGGCGTGGGTGACCTTATGTCTCCCCATGTTCTAGGACCGTCATATCTCATAAGGTTGGGATGTGACAAAGGTGGTATCAGAGCCGTAGTTTTTAAAGTCTAGTTTAGGCTTGTTTTATGTGAGTTGCTTAAGTAAAATCCTGGAGCATAGGAAATTTCCTGTCATGTCACTTGTAGTCTATCGCTAGCATAGTTCCACGAAATCCTAGTAGATTAGTAATCCTTGTTATTGTTTGCTTGCCTTATGATTCTTCTGGCAGATGACCAAGAAGATTATGCCTGCTCGAGGACCATGACCTAGAGCACCCCGTGTGACTTGTAAGAGGACTTAGCTAGATATGCTCAAGAAAGTTGTAACTGTGATTCGCCCCATGAGAGAGAAGACCCCTGATGAAGAAGAGGACCCCGAGGAGCGCTTAGATCTTGATTGGACATATAGTAAGGTTCAAAAATTAGAGGATGACTGTTCGTACTTGAAAGAGGAAAACCGATGTCTTAAGGTAATGATTCAAGCACTAAGAGAGGATATGAAGTAGCTCAGGTCAGGGATTATTGAGTATAGAGGGGACTACTCGCTAGTGAGGTCTGCATCTTCAGCTAATCGCCATCAAGATCAAGATCTTCTTTGCTATCGATGTGGCAGTAGTGGCCATATCGCTCTTGATTGCTCTTGAGGTGGACATGATAATTAGGTCGAGTAGATATGATGATCGACGTAACGACATAGCACTTTATATGATATGAATGATTTTCCTTGATTGCCTAATACCTAGGATAAGATGATTTCCTTCATTATTATGCTATAGTGTGATATTATAAGATATATGCTATATGATTATGATATGTGATTCATATATGACATGTGATTAGTGATGTGACATGGTAAATGCATGATAATGTGTGTTGGGATAAGGGGGAGGATAAATGGGTTAGGATAGGGGATTAGTACTAAATTCCCTTATTATGATAGACAGAATGCCTCCCAAGAAGAAAGTTCGCACAGTCGCCCAATCCATTAGGGCTAATGACGATGTTATATCGGACACCACAATGAATGCTACATCTATAACTATACGGTCAAGAGAAAGATCCGACTCGAGGGCACCAACCATGAGCTTTAGTGAGCAAGCGACTTCGCAAGAAATGCACGCCATGCACGAAGAAATGAGAGATTTGCGCAAGGAACTAGATGAGCTACGAGCTCAAAGGCAAGAAGCATCGTCGACTCAAGAAAGGAATGGAGTTACGCCACCTGCGGTAGTGACACCTGCTCGGAGAGAGAGGGAAATGACTACCCGATGAAGGAATGACCATGGTGGAATTTAAGAAGCTATAACGGCCTACTTTTTGTGGTGAGGAAGGAGATGACCCTCATGAATTTTTAGATGAGATGGATAAGCTAGTCTGTCGTTTATCTTGCTCAGATGCTCGAGTGATTGAGTTAGTAGGACTCCAACTCAAGAAAGAAGCTTGGTACTGGTATGAGAGGAATATCGAGGAACGACTTGATGGAGCTGACCCACCTACGTGGGTAGAATTTAAGCAAGAAGTAATGGATCAGTTCTTGCAAGAAGGAGAAAGGCAAGATAGGGTGCTGTAGTTTGAGCAACTGAAGTAAGGGCCAGGATGTCTATGTCAGATTATGCTAAGGAGTTTCACCGACTTAATGTATAAGAATTACATGGTAGAAATTGATAATAGGAGATTTTCTACAAATTTGATTGAACTAGAGGTCTTAGAATTTGATGTCATACTAGGAATGGATTGGTTATCTATGCATAATATTCATATAGATTGTAAAGGAAAAAAGATTAATTTCAAAGAGGAGAATGGATCCAAATTCACTTTTCAAGGTGATAGAAGTAATTTTACCATGAATTTTATTTTGGATATTAGAGCAAAAAGATTGTTAAGGAAGGGTTGTCAAGTATATTTGGTATATTTGATAGATATTAAGAAAGTAGATAAAATTGCTAAGAGGATACTTGCAGGAGATGAGTTTCTTGATGTGTTTTCCTGAGGATCTGCCAGGAATGCCACCAGATAGGTGAGAACCCTCAATTTTACACCCTCATTATCCAACCCTAGCCTTAGCACTTGCTGAGTTTAACGTGTTAAGCGGAGCCATTACAGTAGGCAACGCCCTTGCAAGAAAATTTTTTAGCCTTCAATTACATTGCCACCAGATATCTAAATTTCCTAAACTTCATAGCAATAACTAATATCTAAAAAAAAAAAAAAAGATTGCCACTTTAGCTACTGGTGGTGCCGCCAGTCTCCCAGGCGGTGCGTCGCCTAAACCACTGACGGCACTGCCCACGCCACTAGTGGCGCTGCCCAGACTACTCGTATGCAGTCCCTAAAATACCCCCCAATATGATTTTTTAGCTTTTTTCTAGCTCTACCCTTTTGGTCTTTTCACTTTTTCACTTCCTAAACTACCTTCACCCATTTTTCTTATAAATACCCCCCTCCACTTCTCATTTCTCTTCACCTCTTGATTTAGTATTGATGGTTATCTACTAATTCCTCTCTTCTTCTCCCTCCAATCACTCTCTAATTAATTAATTAATCTTTTTAATTAATTAATTACCTCACCCTAACCAAGTTAATTAATCTTTTTAATTAACTAAAATTCCCTTTTTTAATCACTTAATTAATTAGTTAATTAATCTTTTTAATTAATTAATTAATCACTTTTTTTAAAAGTAAAATTAATCATCTTCTTAAATTCACCTTTTATCTAAATTAATTAATTAATCTTTTTAATTAATTAATTCATCCACCATTTTCATCATATAAATTAGTTAATTAATCCTTTTAATTAATTAATTAATCCTCCAAAATCAATCATTTTCTTAATCCACCTTTCATCCAAATTAATTAATCTTTTTAATTAATTAATCTATCCATCATTTTCATCTTATTAATTAATTAATTAATCATTGGCTCCATTGTGAGTCTAAACCCGAATGAGCATCCCGATTCCCTCCAGCGAACCAGGTCGGTGCTCAGGCAAGGCCTCACAACTGGCGACTCCGCTGGGGATTGTTGCCACCTTTTTTTTTAATAAAAGGAAAATAAGAGGATTACTTTTTGGTTAAGGAAAATTTTTCCAAAATAATCTCCTTTTTGCTCATTAAGTATAATTTGATTTTCATGCATCACTTTGCATAATAAAGGCTCCTTGCCTAAACCTTAACTTTAGGAAAACTTTTGGATGGCAAGTAACATTGGCTTGACAACTCTCTTTAAGTATGTTAGGAGATAGCGAATGCATTCCACCCCACAATGAATCCTAGATCATTTCGATGGTGTAACGAGTAATCAGTACTGTTGGACCCACGCGAGGCTCCTTGTCTCATATGTGATTTGGTATATCGATGCTCTAGTAAGACGAGACCCTTAAATCGAACTACCCTTCACCTTTATGCATATAGTCGCCCTAGCCTTTAACCTTAGGTTCCATGTACTGTAATAATCGATACTCTTATATGTTTATGAAACCTTATTCAGCATGCATCACGCTATGATCATGCATATATAACATGAGAAACTCAATAAGGTAAACCCTCAAACACCTTAAAGACCCAAATCAGTGGTCCGTTACCCCAAAAACACCTCACACACTCACCCTGTAAACATGTAAACCTGGCGACCAACCCTGTGAAGGGAATCCTTTTCCCAATGCACCTTTGCGTTTATGCCTTTTTTCCTTTATAATTCTGTTTTCTTACCTGATTTTTTGTTTTATGTTGCAAGGTACCAGTGCCCAACACTTCCAATTTTGACCAAGAGGCCATGAGCGCTTTCTTCACCAGCCTTCTCAAGAAACAAAAGGAAACTTTTCAAGCTACACTCACCACCGCTCTTCAAACCCAAACTTTCACTAATGCTCTTAATGCCTAGTCTGCCACCTTTACTGATGCCCTCAACTCCCAACGCCAGTCCATCATCAATGAGGTCAAGGAAATGACCAATACCACTGTCACTCCCCCTCTTACTCGTATTGAGCCTACATCTACCTATGCCAGGACTAGCCATGCCCCTACTTTTACTCCTTCCATTATCAATCTCATAGATAAAAGGAAAGCACCTGAGACTCTAACCTGTCTTACTGTGGACTTAAACACAACCACTCCCTCTTCTACTACTAATCCTTTTCAAAGTGGAGATTTCTCTAGCTTTCTCGAAGCTAGGAAATTGATGGAGAAAATTGAGGCCATGGAGAGAACACTCAAGAGCATCAAAAAGCATGAGGACATGTTAGATGTCGACTTTTTAGCTCTCTTCCCAAATGCACGAGTTCCACCAAAATTTAAAATGTCAGTCATGGACAAGTTTAATGGCACCACATGTCCCAAAACTCATCACAAGATGTACGTGGGTGCCATGAGACCTTTCGGTGTGGATGACGAGCTCCTTGCTTAGCTATGGAGCTACTATTAAGTGGTTACTAAATCTCGACAAAAATCACAAAAAGACTTGGGATGACATATGTAATGCATTTGTCAAGCAATACCACTACAATATTGAGGTAGATGTCACCTGTCGAGATTTGGAAACCACCAAATAAGGGCCAAGAGAATCCTTCACTGCGTTCCTTACAAGGTCAAGGACACAAGCGACTCAAATGGTGAACCATCCATCTGAAGTAGAGCAAATTGACATCATTGTCAAGAACCTCTTCCCCCAGTACCAGTTTGCAAACACAGTACCTCCCTAACTTTAAAGCTACCATTGCCACTGCTACTAAGATCAAGGATTTGATTCAATTAGGATGAATTAAGGATGAATCCTTTAGGTATCACAAGAGGACCACCCGAAGAGAGGGAGAGGTAAATGTTGTGTCTTATTACCAGCCAATGAAGTTAGAAATAAGGAGGGCTTTCTCTTGGCTAGGCATGCCCCTTAGCATCATTTACAAGAAAGCCTTAGATGCTAATCTGGTTAAGCCCTTAGGACCACAACCTCCACCAAACCCCTTGCCCAAGGGTTACAATGCTAATGAGCATTGTGACTGTCGTCAAGGGCTAGGGCATAAAACTAATTCATGCAAGGTTCTGAAGTACAAAATTCAAGACCTCATTGATAGCGGAGACATCATTGCTCCTAGACCCAAAGCCTAACATTGCCACCAATCCTTTTTGAACCATCAAGCTTACTCGACCATCTCAAGCTTAACCCGAGAATCGATATTTTGAGAAGAGTGCTAGAGTCGTTGTACCCCCTGTCCAAGTCTTTCAAGTCTACATTTGAGTCCTTTAAGTCCACATCAAAGTCTAAGTCCTTATCTAAGTCACCTGCATCAGAGTTTGTGTATGTTTCTGTTAAGTCTCTTTTTGAATTTGAGTCTATCAAGTCTTATCCTTTTAAGCCTGCATTTTGCCTTTAAAGCTTATCCTTTAATGTACTCATGATAGGACTCTTTTTTTCAGTAATAAAAGTTTAAACTTTTTAATTTAATTTTTTCTGATTCATCTTTAAATGGGACATCTTAAAAAAAAAAGAACAAAAAAATGAAAAATACAAAAAAAATGAAAAAGGCAAAAGGGTCAACTAATTATGGCAGAGAGGAAAAAATAAAAAAAAAATCTCATACATTGCATCTACATAACAATAGTGAAAAAGATCATGAGCTATTATGCACAAAGACAAGGACATGATAGGGATACTCCAAGTATCACAGTTTACAAGATCCTGACCTACAAGAAGCCTATCGACAAGAAGCTGCAAAAAATGAAGATAAAATAGGAAGATCCTATCGATAGAGGCACTATCTTCACAGACATAGATGGAAATGAATTCTCCCATCCTGATAACCCAGATCAGCTGAAAAGATACATCATCCGAAGATGACATCTACATTTCATTTCTGTTTCTCATATATATGTAATCAGAACTACGTTGACCTAATTCTCCCTAAAAGAAATAATCAATGGAAAAGTGATGAAAGGGATACATAGGCAGCCCGACTCGGGTGTGGTCCAAATCATAATACAAAATATTTTATTTGCATTGCATTCTCATTTTCTTTATGCCTAGTACATCATTCACTTAATTCTTTTGCTTAAACAAAAAAAAAAAAAAGAAGAAAAAGAAAAATGCTCGCTAAGCTGAAAACCTGAAAGGGTGGCTTAGGAAGAAATTAGAGCAAAAATAAAATATGTCTCATTTAATGATAATCAAATCTTGCAAAATATAAACCCATTATAAAGGATATCCCTTTCAATGTTGTCTCTAGCTTATCCTGTATCGTGTAGTCCTATCAATCTGCAGGTATCGGTCTAGCCAGTCTTCCTTTACCTCCTAAGGTGCATACTCCTCATGTCCTCATTAGAATCAGAGTCCATCATAATCTCTTCAAATCAGCACACCCTTCCTCCAGATCTCTACAGTCCCCTCCACTGCAGCAGTAGAATTACTAATAGAATTAGAACTACTCACTACAGTAGCATCAAAAACATTTCCTGAGTATCAGTATTTTTAAAACTACATTTCCAAAAATCCTTCTCTGCAATTCAAAAGATGCAATCCTCCTTTAAAGTAGTCTTTCTCTAAACCTCTAATATAGTGTCATCCTATCCTCACTACAGTCACAATCTCTTTTGTCACTGCCATCGCAATTTGAGTCACTACTGTAATATGTGATGTTGCACTTTTAGTAGATCCCTGAGTCTCCTTCAAAGATTGAGTCACCCCTTTGTCTATACTGCAGTCCTCTTTCTACCAATGGCTCCTCATATAGTCTCTCATTCCTCAACTGCTTCATCCTTTATTCCTCTCAGTAAGGTAGCCTGGTACTCTTTTTCAATTGGCCAAACCACCTTTATCAACTACTTGGTATACCTCTCTGTGGTCCCAAGTGAAATCCCAAAATAAGCAGCATGATAACCCCTCAGCCAGCCATCACCTGATAGGTTTAGCAATGGGAGCTGTGATCTGCACAGACTCTAAGAAAGAAAAACTGGGTGCATACGCTGAGTCTGCCTCATCTACCTCAAGACCCTCATCCCCTAGTGGAAAGCATTCAAACTAAGCCCAACAGGAAAACCACTCAACAGTCATGGCCCTTAGTCATAAGAGATCTAATCCTTTACCATTAGCAGTGCTAAAAATGTCCTCCAGGGGCAAGCTGTAAGCAACCATCTTATCTGACCTCTGATGAGTCTCAGTAAGGCATGTGCAGATAGAAAAATAGGGGCCACCACCTGAAAATGATCCATTAACCACACTTCCAAAATAACCCAAAAGTTAAAGCAAACACCCATAAAGCACCTCTAACAGAAAGGGTAAGAATAGATAAAATTTTCTCACTTGGTGAATCACTAGCAAGACAGTTCATCTTTTCAAATCTTTAACAAAGCAATTGAGGCTCATCAGTGTCTTTACCAGCATAGCTCTAACCACAAAATGCCTCTATTTCATCTACCACTCTGGCATCACCCTAATTAATAGACCTATAACTGATACTCAAATAGAAAATCTACATCCCTCATGTTGAGCCTTTGCACCCCTTATATCTCCTTGGTTACCAGAGTCACAGAACTTCTCAATCATAGCAGTCAAATTCACTTGACCATCACCAACCATCATCTGGCTTGCAATGTCCTCAGGCAAGTCAAAAACTACTAAAAAATTCAAAAAATGCCAACTTTGAACTTTGGCACCACCAGAGTTGCCTTTGAGTCTTAGCCAAGCCATGTTCCCTATCCCCTTGGAATAGGCACAGCTCCTCCTCAACAGCACCAAAATAGAAACTACGAACCACCAGATTGCAAAAACTGAAGTAACCCCTTGAACTCCTCGTAATACCACCATATCAACCATCTCATACCAACCATAGTTGAGTTCCTCAACCTTGTCGAGTTCCTCAGTCTATAAATGCATGTTTCCATAAGACACAAAGGTCACATAAAAAAATTGCATTCATAAAGCAAATGTGAATCCACCCTTATGTATCTATGCAACCATTCATTACAGGCATCACCATAAATCATGCGTGGCATAAAAGTCAAGTAAAAGGTCCATGAATTTTGAAACATGCATGCATCATCTATGCACCAGTACCTATGCAATCATCTGCAATCATACATCATCATGCATAAGCTGAGCCAGTAGCCTCACTAACTTCTCTTTAAAGTTGACCGACACCTCTTAAAGCTGACCTGTTCCTTTTTAAAGCTAAGTGATACCTTTCTAGATCTAATCAGTGAAGTGTGACTTTCAAAGCCCCTTGACTCCCAACAAAGTTCCTTTGAGCCTTTCAAAAAGGCCCAGCCTTTCACATTCAGGAGCCCAAGTTCCTTTGGCACAACTAAAATCTTGTCATAATCTTTCGAGCTGACTCACTAAAAGTCAAGGCTCTTCCTTAGAATCTCGTAAGCCGATTCACCATAGGTCAAGGCTCTCTTTTTGCTAAATTATCTTGTCTAAAATCATCTTTACCTTTAGCATTAAGGCCAAATAGATAGCCTTGATTGAGATTTACCCAAATCTTCTCTAACATTAAGGCCAAACAGATAGCCATGATTGAGATGTATCCAAATCTTCTTTATATTAAAGCTGGACATATAGTCTTGATTGAGATTTACCCAAATCTTCTCTAGCATTAAGGCCAAATAGATAGCCTTAATTGAGATTTACCCTAAATCATCTTTACCTCTAGCATTAAGGCCAAATCGATAGCCTTGATTGAGATTTACCCCAAATCATCTTTATCTCTAACATTAAAGTTGGACAGATAGCCTTGATTGAGATTTACCCTAGATCATCTTTATCTCCAACATTAAGGTCGAATAGATAGCCTTGAGTGAAATTTACCAAACCTTCTTTATCTCACATTAAGGCCGGACAGATAGCCTTGATTGAAATTTACCAAATATTCTCTAGCATTAAGGCCAAACAGATAGCCTTGATTGAGATTTACTCCAGACCTTCTTTATCTCCAATATTAAAGCCAGACAGATAGCCTTGATTGAGATTCACTCCAGACCTTCTTTGTCCTCAACATTAAGGCCAAACAGATAGCCTAGATTGAAATTCACCAAACCTTTTTTGCCCTCCAACATTAAGGCCAAACAGATAGCCTTAATTGAAATTCACCAAAACCATTCTCGCATCCAACATCAAGGCCAAATCGATAGCCATTGATAAAACGTCATTTATCCTAGAGGGCCTTTTCCTAAAGGATCTGACAAGAATGCACAAGCCTAAAGTCTGACATGGCACCTCTTCTCAATGTTCACAATCATTAGAGTCACCTTTTGTTCAAAGCCAATTCTGACGAGGGGGCAACTGTGAGCCCTCGATTTTACACCCTCATCATCCAACTACAGCCTTAGCACTTGCTGAGTTTAACGTGTTACACGGAGCCATTATGGTGGTCCCACTAATCGGTTAGCGGGCAGGGGTTTGGGGGTCTCGCCCCCAAAAGAAAACTTTTTAGCCTTCAATTACATTGCCACTAGATATCCAAATTTCCTAAACTTCATACCAACAACCAATATCTAAAAAGGAAAAAAAAAAAAAAAAAAAAAAGAGCGCCACGTCAACTGCCGGCGGCGCCGCCACCCTCCTGGGCGGTGCGCCGCCCATACCACCGGTGGCACCACCTAGGCCTCCAATGGCGCCGCTGAGACTGCCCGCCTACAATCCCCAAAATACCCCCCAATCTGATTTTTCAATTTTTTTCTAGCTCTACCCTTTTGGTCTTTTCACTTTTCCACTTCCTAAACTACTCTCACCCACTTTTCCTATAAATACCCCCCTCCACTTCTCATTTCTCTTACCTCCTGATTTAGTATTGATGGTTATCTACTAATTCCTCTCTTCTTCTTCCAATCACTCTCTAATTAATTAATTAATTTTTTTAATTAATTAATTACCTCACCCTAACCAAGTTAATTAATCTTTTTAATTAACTAAAATTTCCTTGTTTAATCACTCAATTAACTATTTAATTAATCTCTTTAATTAATTAATGAATCACTTTTTTTTTAAAGTAAAATTATTCATTTTCTTAAATTCACCTTTTATCCAAATTAATTAATTAATCTTTTTAATTAATTAATCCATCCACTCTTTTCATCATATTAATTAGTTAATTAATCCTTTTAATTAATTAATTAATCCTCCAAAATCAATCATTTTCTTAATCCACCTTTCATCCAAATTAATTAATCTTTTTAATTAATTAATTAATTAATTCATCCTTTTCATCCTATTAATTAGTTAATTAATCATTTTAATTAATTAATTAATCTCCTAATCAATCCAATCATCTGATCCCAATAAAACGGAACTTCTGTCTGGTAAAACTCTTTGGCCACCAAAAGTCAAAGTATCAGCCTTTTTCTCTCACTCTCAAAACAACCAAACCAAAATCAATCTAATCAACTCCTAAACCCCTCTACTTAATCGTGGAATGAACTATGTGGGTTTTAATCCTCATTCAATGGGGTACGTAGGTACATTTGGAATCTAAATCCAAACCTCAAATCCAAATCTCTATCAATCTCTTTTTCCCTTTTTAATTTGTGGATATTTTATTTTAATTTTCTCCTTGCACTCATGTTATATTCATGCATTTTCTTTAATATCATCTTATAAATGTCATTCATTAAATCCAATTTTCAAGTCAAATTAAACTTAAGAGCCAAATTTTGATTATTTAAGATAAAAAAATCTAGTCCCCGAGCTTAACCTAGTTCAAAGCTAATGGTTTTGTCCATGGGCAAATTAAGTTAAAAATTAATGAATTGGAGTCAACTGGGTTTTTTCCTTAATTTTCCCATTTAAAAATAAATTAGGGTGGCAACTCCCAAAAATCATTTTCAAAATCAACCAAATCTAAACCCGAGGGTTCCATCGTGAGTCTAAACCCAAATGAGCATCCTGGTTCCCTCTAGCGGACTGGGCCAGTGCTCGATGAGGCCTCACAATAAGCAGATTGAGTTCACAATTGAGCTGTTACCTGGAACTCAGCCTATCAATATTGCATCATTGGATGGCACCTTCAGAGTTAAAAGAATTGAAAGTTCAATTACAGGACTTGCTTGGTAAAGGTTTTATTAGACCGAGTAGTTCCCCTTGGAGTGCTTCAGTTTTGTTTGTTAAAAAGAAAGATAGGTCCTTAAGGTTGTGTATTGATTATAAACAATTGAATAAGGTGACTATAAAGAATAAATATCCTCTACCAAGGATTAATGATTTATTCGATGAGTTACAAAGAGCTAGTTATTTCTCTAAGATAGACTTGCAATCGGGTTATCATCAATTCAAAATTCAATAAGAAGATATTTGTAAGACTGCTTTTAGAATGAGATATAGGCATTATGAACTCATGGTATTGCCATTTGGTTTAATGAATGCAGTAGCAGCTTTTATGCACTTAATGAATAGAGTGTTTAAGCCATTTCTAGACAAATTTCTAGACAAATTTGTGATTATATTTATTGATGATATTCTAGTCTATTTAAGGAGTAAGGAAGAACATGAGGAATGCTTGAGAATAGTTTTGCAAACTTTGAGGGAGCATAAGCTTTATACTAAATTGTCTAAATGTAATATATGGATGGAGCAAGTCTATTTCCTTAGCCATATAATGAGCAAAGAAGGGATTAAGGTAGATCCTAAGAAAGTAGAAATAGTAGCGAATTGGCCCCAACCTATAATTGTTACTAAAATGAGGAGTTTCTTAGGTATGGCAGGTTATTATCACTATTTTATAAAGTATTTTTCAAGAATTGCAGCTCTATTAATAAGGTTTATAAGAAAGTAAGCTAAGTTTAAGTGGGATGAGACCTATAAGGAGAGTTTCCAAAAACTTAAAGATTGCTTAATCATAGCTCCTATATTGGCATTACTTGATAGCAATGAAGGTTTCGCCATATACTATAATGCCTTTAGAATTGGTTTAAGGTATATGTTAATGCAGAATGGAAAAGTTATTATTTATGTATCCAGGCAACTAAAGTAATATAAAGTGAACTACCTCACTCATGATATAGAAAGGGTGGCAGTTATCTTTGCATTAAAGGTATGGAGACACTATTTGTATGGGGAGAAATGTGAGGTTTATACAAATCATAAAAGTCTTTAATATGTCTTAAAGTAAAAAGATTTATATTTAAGGTAAAGAAGATGAGTGGAATTGTTAAAATATTATGATTGCCAAATACTTTACCATCCTAATAAAGCCAACATTATAGTAGATCCATTGAGCAGGAAGTCAATGGGTAGTCTCTCGCATATCACTGTGCAAAAGAGGTCGATAGCAAAGGAGTTAAAGGAGATGTTTAATGAAGCTTTACGATTGGAAGTAGACAAATCACAAGCATTATTGGCTTACTTCCAAGTAAGGCCCAAACTCCTCGATGAGAAAAAGATGTCCCAAAATCAAGACCCTCAATTAATGAGAATCTTTGAGGACGTAAGAAATGGATAAGCTCCAGAGTTTCGAATAGGAGAAGGTGTTTTGAAATGTGGAGATTGATTATACATGCCTATTGTAAAGGAGTTAAGGAGAAGAATTTTTTAAGAAGCACATCAAACCTTGTATAGCATGCATCTAGGTGCTACCAAAATGTACCACTATATAAAGAGTACTTATCAGTGGATTGGAATGAAGAAAGATGTGGTGAACTTTATAGCTATGTGTCTCACTTGTCAGCAAGTGAAACTTGAACACCTAAGACCCTTCGAATTACTTTAGGAGATAAGATTACCAAAGTAGAAATGGGAACGGATCACTATAGATTTTGTGGTGGATCTACCCAAGACTGACTATAAAAGAGTATGACTCAAAATGGGTCATAATGGATTGACTGACAAAATTGACACACTTCATTAAGGAAAAGACTACTTATTTAGTAGCCCAATATGCCCAAATTTATGTCAATAAAATTGTAAGATTGCATGGGGTTCCATTTTCCATTATCTCAGATGGAGAGACTCAATTCACATTAAGGTTTTGGCAAAAATTGCATGAAGCATTGGGTATGCAACTTGACTTTAGCATAACCTTTCACCCATAAGCAGATGGACAATCTGAAAGAATAATACAAATGTTGGAGGATATACTCTGTATGTGCATTATGGATTTTAGAGGAAGTTGGGATAAACATCTCCCTCTTATTGAATTTGCATACAATAATAGTTACCATTCCTTTATATGAATGGCACTATACAAAGCACTATATGGCAAGAAATGTCGATCTCCGATTTATTAGACTAAAGTGGCTGAAAAGTACCTTAAATCTCTAGATATGATTAAAGAAGCAACTAAGAAGATTAGGATCATTCAAGAAAGATTGAAAACTACCTTTAACCACTAGAAGAGTTATACCTATCCAAAAAGGAAGGATGTCCAGTTTATGGTAGGTGATTATATCTTTTTGAAAGTCTCTCCCATGAAAGGAGTGATGAGATTTGGCAAAAAAGGGAAATTATCCCCTTGATTCATTGGACCTTTTGAGTTTCTTGATAAAGTTGGATAAATTTCATACCGATTAGCATTACCTCCAGTATTGGGACATGTACATCTAGTCTTTCATGTGTCAATGTTAAAGAAGTACATCCCTGATCCTTTACATGTACTCTAACCATAATTGATCGAAATCAATAAAGAACTTTCCTATTAAGAGATTCCAATGGCCATACTATACCAACAAGTGAAAAAGCTTAGAAACAAGCAAATGCCAATGGTCAAAGTTCAATGGTGTAACCACAATGTGGAACAATGCACATAGGAAAACAAAGATGACATGCCTTAGAAATATCCATAACTGTTTCATCATCAGCAGATAAGCTCTTTTAAAAATTCAAGGATGAATTTTTTTTAAGGGGGTAGACTGTAATACCCAAGGATTCCATAGCTCATTCTAGTTACTGATGATACTAAAGGATAGGATCATTGAATGTTAGCATAGTATAAAAATGAAAGGGAATAGGTTAGGAACCTTGTGACACCATTTGAAATATTTGTCTAATTTATGATCTTATCATAATTAATTGTGCTCTAATGAATTAAATAGAGTTTATATGATAACTAATGATATATATAAAAATGTTAAAGAACACAAATTTGAAAGTCAAAGTGAAAGAAAAGAAAGAAAGTTAAAAGGAAAATTTATAAGTATGTTAATGGGCTTATAGGCTTCTTAATGGGCCTTGGAACATCAAAGGCCCAAGCCTAATAACGGGTTGCCAGCTTATAGGCCTAAAAGTGAATAAAGATCATAACTTATAAGATAAGATAGTTGACCCAAGATAAATAGAAATTGATGTTGTAGAGATAGCTACAAAAATTGACCAAATTAGCCACAAAAATTGACCAAGTCAAAACTCTTAAACAAGTTGAATTCACATCCTCCCTACATATGAGTCTAGGTGCATTTTTAGCATTCCCATACCAACATGATGAACATCATAATTGTAAATGAAATCCTAGCCATCCAACTTGATTAAATTATAGCCATCCATTATGATTAAATCCTAACCATTGAATTTAACTTGATCAAATCTTCAGCATCCAACCTATCATATACATATATGCAAACTTATGTTATGAACATCTTTGCCTATTTCTACACCAAAATCTCACATTAACAAAAGAAAACTCTCTCTACACTAACATAAATGTGGAACCTTAACAAATCAAAGTTATCCAAGGTAAGAAATCATGTTCATCCTTTTCTTTCTATGTTCTAGGTATGATTTTAGTATTTTAGTTGCATAAATTCCTCAAACACCATATATATATTCCCATCAATCCTTTAATACTCAAGTCAAATTTCCATATTTCACCTAAGAACATCCAAACTACATCTCATATATGCATATCCCTACATGTCCATATATAAATAAATAAATAAATATATATATATATATATATATATATATATATATATATATATATATATATATATATATATATATATATATATATATATATATATATATATATATCATATATGCATATCCCTACATGTCCATATATAAATAAATAAATAAATATATATATATATATATATATATATATATATATATATATATATATATATATATATATATATATGGACATGTAGGGATATGCATATATGAGATGTAGTTTGGATGTTCTTAGGTGACATATGGAAATTTGACTTAAGTATTAAAGGATTGATGGGAAGATAGGTAAAGAAAGCATGAAAGTTACTTAAGTGTTACTAAGGGGAATTGGGCCAACATGAGAAATAGTAAAGGAAGTGTTCTAAATTCTAATTGAAAGCATCTAAGGTTGTTTTAGATGTAGAAAAATGATTTGAAAGCGTCAAAATGAGTTTTAAAAACTTGGTTTAAGACTTGAAAATCTTAGTGGTATAAACTTAGTTAAAAGGGGAACTTGGTATTCTAATGCTAGATTTTAATAATTGAATGATCATATAGGTTCTATATTATGTAAATTTTATTTTTCTATAACTAATTGGAAGATTTGATGAAGAATTATAGGTTTTCCCCAAATTTGCCTTAAGTGAGATAAGTTAGGGTTTTAAGAATCAAAGTGATTTAATTCCAAATAATTGTTGGGAATTGATTGTCTAGGTGTTAATTTGATGAATTTATGACCAATTAGAGGTTTAGAAGGGAAATTGAAAGTTTTCCCTAAATTTTTGGGTTTATGGATGAATTTGGAGATTATGAGATTTAAACTTGAATTCATGAAATTGAATAAGGAATGGAGCTTGGCAGTGATGGGGAATGAGAATAGGTATAAATATAGCATTATTAATATATCTCCATTGTGAGTTGAAATAATAATAATAAAACAAGTATAAGATAGATAAATTATGATTAGTAACATTATTAGTTACTAATTGATGTGTAATTAAAATAACATGGGTGTAAATCCTCAAGGCAAGGGCAAGGACATTGCTCAACATCGTGAAGGACACTCTTATAATTAAGAGTGAACAATAATAGAAGCTAAGGAATTCAAAGTAAGTACTTAATAATATGATATAATTGTGCCATATTGTTTGTAAACCATTGCTTGAGCTACCATCTTTTGACATGTACCTTGAAGTGACATTGAATGTCATATCTAAGGTTTCCCTAACCTATTAGACTTAGCAATGGTGACACCATAATATTCATCTACTGTACCACTTAAGGTCTTTCTAGCTTATTAAGAATCATAAGAATACCATAAGAAGAAATTTTAATAAATAATATGAAAATGAGCAAAGAATGCAATCCATTTCAATAAGCACTTTTATGATAAAATGAAAGTCAAACTAAGTTTGACTTAATGTAACTACATTAATAATTTATTTGAGATATAAATCAAAAGTGCTAGTAAATGAGTATTAACATCTCCTAAGTCATTAGGAGATAATAATAATGACATGAGAAGTTGATTTCAATCAAAGTTACAATGGTACAATAGAAGTCAAACTTAGTTTGACCTAGTGAGCTTACATGATGTATATACTTGAACAATGCTATTGAAGGGCTAGTAAATGTCACATCTTAACTTTAGAGATATGATGGTCCTAGAACATAGAGAGACATAAGGTCACCCACACCTGTAAAACCCATCTACACTTACACCATTCATGCCCTGGATCATACCGAACCTCATACAATAACTCATTTACAACATTTATGTGAAAACCTTTAGTTGCAGAAGATAATAATTGGATACTTCACGTATAATCCATAAGAAAATAGTACTTATAATCCAATTGAAATCTTAACAAAACATTTCAAATAAACATCAAAATAATTATTCCTGGAGTGTCTAATGATAACCCTTCATAACATAGTATTGTTAAAGACTTCGGACAAGGAATTCCGCAAGCAGAGTAGGATGCTTGAGTTATCACCTTGCCTCCTCATACTGCTCACCTATAATCATACAAGGAAAAAGGAAAAGGGGTGAGATAGATGATCTCAATGAGTAAACAATATAGCACATACATTAACACATAGTCCTTTGAAAAGGAAACTCATAATTTATACACATAGTTCATGATTTACAATTCATGAATCAAGTTAACATTTTAGCAAGGCTTTTAATTAAACAAGTTTGTAGAAATCACACTTATAACACATAGAGAGTGGAGGCTATTGCTCTACCACTTGAACATATAGAGGAAAGGTGGCCTTAAACCAAATTCCAACTCCTATCACATAAAAGGCATGAAGTTGATCAGGCCCCATGGCTAGAACTGCCTTTTTCTAGCTGAGGTGGATACACTATCCCTATCCATCGGGTTAAGACCATATGCACAAGTTATGATGATTACCCGCATCGGCGTGAGGACTTTTGCTTAAAGGGTTAGAAGTACCATAGCTAGAGCTAATAGTAATCACATATGACAATAACATTTAAAGCAACAAAACATATACCACAATAGTAATAGCAGTTTAACCTTTTTGAATAATAGATACAAGAATAGTATATTTCGAGAAAGAATATAAGTTAAGGCAATAATCACAAGGAATTATCATTGGATAAATAAAAATGGTTTTTGGACCAATTGTCCTTTGGCAACCCAAGCTTTATAAGGAAATCATTTCGTCATATTTTAGGATAGGAAGAACTTGGTTTTCAAGAATCTCAAAGGCTCACATAACATGATATCACATATTTGTAACATATTATAATGTTACTCACACTTATAGAATGAATACAATGTTTACTCACCTTATGGTTCCTTCGCTCCTATTTCACATAGCTCCCTTGAAACTCTAAAGCTCCTCAAACTCTATCATGATATTTAATTCAATACTTAGTATTTATTTAATCATGATGCTATCTTAAGCCATAACTACCCCATGCACATATAACATTCACATACGCTTAGAGTTGCATATATAAGTGCACCTCATCACTTGCATATAACATATTGACTTAAAAGTCTTGCACACTTAGTCTTAATAGGCCCATATGAAAACACATTATAACTAATGTCTATACCTTTCTAAGGTCAACACAATATCACTATCTTAATATCAATTCACTTTAATAATCATCTTATGACACTTCCATATATATCAACTTGTCAATAGCCTTTCAAGCATCATGCTTATATCTTATGACCAATTCCTTCAATCAATCTCTTCATCTAAGTCATCATAAAATCTATTTCCATATTTTTCAATCACATTCACATTCTAATCACAACATAAGGTTAAGATACCTTAAGTATACCCAAATGCCTTTAAGTTTGTGTAGGGTCATACCTTCAACTAACATGCAATTTTATCATTTATCATACATACACACATGTCTACAATCATCAAAATACATTACATAAAAATTATAGACATTGGGATAAAAAGCCCATGGTAGGCCAAATACATCATTAAGGGAAAAACCAATTTTTTCTTACTTTTCGCACTTTCCGTCTATTATAGTAATATGTAAAAATATGGTCTGAATCAAGATTTTTCATGTAAACACAATAAAAATTATTTTAGAATATTAATCTTCATGAATCGGCAGCAATAGGTGTGACATGTATATGAAAATTTCAATTTTAGATTTTAGGATGTAAAACCATGAGTTTTCTTATTTCTTGGTATTTTTTGGTCATTCCAGTAATATGTAAATAGGTGGTTTAAACTATTATTTTTTATTTAATCACAACAAATATCAATTTAGGGTGAAAATCATGAGTTTTCGTGCTTTCCGTACATTACAATAATATTTAAACACATGATTTAAATAATTATTTTTCATCCAAACAAAACAAATATCAGTTTAGAATCCATCCATGCACCAATCGATAGCCATATGTACAAGAAATCATAGAATTTTCCAACTTCTAAGTTCTAGTAACAAAACCTTGAATTCCTTTGTTTTCTAGAACTTTTCGGTCATTACAGTAATATGCAGAAATATAATTTTATCCAATATTTTCATCAAAATACATCAAAAATTAGTTTAGAAATTAATGATGTAGAAATTGCCTCCCCCCCCCCCTCCCCCCCCCTCCCTCTCCCCAGTGATGTTTATGCATATAAATTTCAATTTTAAGTTACAAGATTCACCTTTGGAGAAATCGCGCGAAAATATTTGTGTTTTCAGTAGAGAATTAAATTTCTCTCTCAAAAACTCACCCAAACAAAGTTAAATCTATAAAAATTAGTAAACAACCAGTTCAAAATAATTTTCTTATAATTTATTTCATAGAAATCAGATAGGAAATTGAAAGAGAAGAAAAATTTATGAATATGGGCGAGAAATCGCAAGATTGAAAGGTGTTTTCTTAATTTTAGTAGAGAGAAATATTTTGGGAGAATTTTTCTATCAAGATACAGAAAAATAGAGTGGTGGCTACTAGGAATAGACTGCTGGCCAAAATTTTAATATTTAAAGGTATGGTTTTGGGCAATTTCCACAAATACCCTTAATGAACTAGGTTATGAGAGTTTTTGAGTAGTGAGCTTTTAGGTATTTGGATTTTTTATTTAAATTAGGGGCTGATTATAGGTAATTAAAATAAAAATAATTTTCTTATTATTTTCTATAATATTTCCCCCAAAAATATTTATTTAAAAATTATTTTAAAATACTCATAAAATTATTTTATGCTTAAAAATTGCCTTTATGCATGAAAATTTATTTTATTTAAATAAATTATTTTATGCCAATGCGCTTCATGTAAATTATTTATTTCACAATAATAACTCATTTTATGCATATTAAAATTAATTTAACATGCCATATACTCATTGATCACATAGCACAAAAATTTTCATAAAGCACACACTTAACCTTAATTAGTTCTAAGTTAAGCAAATTGTCACAAAAATTTCTAGGATAGGTGTGGGTTGTTACAGTAAATGTATATAAGATTTATCTAACAATGTATAGAGTGTGTAGTGATGTTAGAATGTGGAAATATGTATACTAAAGCAAAAGAATTGAAATGAAAATTTTGCTATGTTACTAAGTTTGAAATGTACACATATGGATTTGTTAATGGGTTTTTAAGACTCTAAAGGCCCAAGTCTATTAAATGGTGGGCCCATAAGGCACATAAATAGATGAACACAAGCCTTAACTAGAGTTAAAAATAGCTAACCATGATTAAATGGGTGTAGGATGAGCTAGCCCCAAAATTTGACTAAGAAGCCACCAAAAATTAACTAAGTCAAATCCTTATGCAACTTGAATTCTCATCCTTCCTATATAAAAGTCTAGATACATTTTTACTCTTTCCACACCATATGATGAGCATCATCAATCTAGATAAGATCTTAGCCATTCACTTAATTAAATCATAGTCGTCCATTGTGATTAATTTATAGCCATTGGATTAGAGATGTTCAAATCCTCACCATTCAACCTATTATATATATATATATATATATATATATATATATATATATATATATATATATATATATATATATATATATATATATATATATATATATATATATATATATGTTGAGAATATCATTTTTGCTAATTTGTACATCAAAAACTCACCAACCATGAGAAAATTCTCTCCAAACCAACATCAACAAAGAATCTCAACAAATCAAAGTTACCCAAGGTAAGAAATTGTAATCATCTTCTTTATTCATTGTACTAAACATGATTTGAGTGCTATAGTTGTAAAAATCTTTCTTTTCTTTTACATATAGAATTCAGCCAACCTAAGAAAATGGTAAGGAAGTGTTCTAAATTTTATTTGAAGGTGTCTAAAGTCATTTCAAATGGTGAAAAATGATTTGAAAGTGTTAAAATGTATTTTGAAAGCTTGATTTAAGACTTGAAAGTCTTAGTAGCATGAATTTAGTTTAAAAGGGAACTTGGTGTTCTAATGCTAGATATTGATAACTAAATGATCACATAGGTTTTATGTTAATTTAAAGATTTGATGAGAAATTATAAGTTTTCCCCACATTTGATCTAAGAGGGACAAGTTAGGGTTCTTATAAATAAGAGTGAATCGATTCAAAATAATTAGTGGGAATTGTTTACCTAAGTGTTAATTTGATGAATCTATGATTAATTTGAGGATTGGATAAGGAATTAATGGTTTTTCCCAAATTCTAGGGTTTATGGAAAAATTAGGGATTTTTGAGTATTGAACTTCAATTCATGAAATTGAAGGGGGAACTAGGCTTAAGAATGGTGTAACATGATTTGCAATGTTAATTTTGAAATTCAATAGATAGAAATGATTTTGCCCAAATTTAATGAACTAGGTTCATTTATGGAATTACAAGGTGAAAGTGGAATTAGTTCCATTGAATATTGGAAATTGTTTAAATTGATTTTAATTGACTATTAAAAAGTTGAAATATGAAATTGGAAGGAAAGGAATTGTCTTTCCTTAAGTGAATACTTTTGGCTATTTGCAAAATAATTAAGGGAGAGTGTTAAAAATAGTAACAAGTATATATATAGGGTGTCTTAACCTTAAAAGTAACAAGTTAGTACAATAATGAACAAGATAAAAGTGTTAACAGGTTAAGCTAAATTAAACTAATGTCATAATAAAAAAGTGATTGATGTGTAATTGAAATACAAATGTGTAGAATCTAAAGACAATGATAAGGACATTGTCCAAGAGTGCGAGGAGCACCACTAGCATTAAGTTAAACATAAATAGGAGTAAAGAAGTCTAAGGTGAGTAGTTCATAATATAATATGTGATGTGCCATGTTCTATGAACCATTGTTGATGAAACCATTTTCATTGAAATATCCCAATTTCATATCGAGCATGAAATGCCTATTGAATATTGAGCTATTTGAAATGATACTTCTTTATGGCACTTGACCATTATGAACCCTTCATGTTGATTTTATAATATGATCATTGAATTCCTTATATGAACTTTTATGTTGATGCCTATTGATAAGCAGAAATACCTTTATGATGTGGGATAATACATCCGACCTTGTGTACTTGGTATTAGCCTACAAATAGGGTGAGAGTACCCAACCTCTATTAGAGGGAATGCTTAACCATAAAATCTGATCAGTCTTATGTAATGTGACGCATGTGAGTGAGCAAGGCTTAGGCTGCCACTCTTTGATTTATATGTATGGGAAGTATTCTGCTTCCAAGAAACTACTATTTTTGCTAAAGATATTATTCCTACCTTAAATGAGAAATTGATTCCTAAGGACAATTTTGATTGACATTGCTCTATTGCCATAATGAGCCCATCTTGATAATGATCCTTATACTCCCAATATATTGTATTATTATGTACTCACTGAGTTTTGTCTCATTCCCTAGTTGTTTAAATTTTTCAGGTAAGGTTGACAAGTAAGCAAGGTAAATTTTAAGCCCTATTCTTTTGCTTGGAAGTTGTTCTGCTAATTACAAGTGTTATGGTTATTAACTATGAAGACCATTGTTTTAGAGCTCCATAGTTACCGAAGGCTTAGTACTAATATGTTATTGGGTGTATATATCATGTGAATTGTATTGTAATAATGGTATTAAATAATGAACATTTGGATAATGACATGAAATACAAGTTTGGAAATTCTATAAGTTGTGTACATAAATGGTATAAGCAAGTAAGTATTTGGTAATATGTAAATTGATAAACTAGTAATGGGCAATAAGGGAAGGTAATCAAGTTCTGATCTTAGGATAAGGTTCAACATGGTAAATGGTAAAGAATTATAAGTTAGACGAGGTTTTACAAGTTTAGGTGACTTTATGTCTTCTTACGCCCTAGGACCATTACAGCTTAATAAGTGGGTTGTGACATTGAATATGATTTCCCATTGATTGCTGAGCCTTTAGAAATACAGATCCTTTTTATATGATATTTGACCATGATGAGCCTCATATATTGGTTCTATGTTGTGTCCAATGATGAGGATGATTGATATGCCAAACTATTTTCCAATGAATTTCTAATGTAGACCTTGTATGTGTTTTTTGTTGATGTTCATAATTAAGCAAAAATCCTCTATAGTGTGAGAAAATACATTAGATCTTGTGCACTTGGTATAAGCCTATAGGTAGGGTGAGAGTACCTAACCTCTACTAGGGGGAATGCCTAACTGCAAAGCCCGATCAGTCTTGCTTAGTGTGACGCATGTTAGTGAACGAAGCTTAGACTACCACTCTTTAATATTCATGTATGGGAAGCTTTAAGCTTCCAAAACATTATTATTTCTACTAAAATGTATCCTAAAATTTAAAATGTCCAATTTTGCTTAACATCACTCCATTGCCATTTTGAACTTATCCAAGTGATAGCATCTTATATTGCCTTCATATTACATTATATTATTATGTACTTACTGAGCTTGTCTTATTTTGTAGTTGTTTAAAATTTTTTTGGTCAGGCTGACTCATTAGTAAGGTAAATTCCAAGCTATGCTTCTCCACTTTGGAATTGCTTAGCTAAATTGCTATATTTTGAGTTTTGTATATATTACTCTGAGGATAATCGATCTAGAGTTCCATGGTATTTGAAGGTTTACTACTAAAATATAATGAGTTGAAAAGTATTGTAAATGAATAGTAATTGTAATACCCAAGGATTTCATAGTTCATTCTAGTTACTAATGATACTAAAAGATTATATTTTTGAATGTTAGTATAGTATAGAAATGATAAGGAATCAGGTAGGAACTTTATGACTTAATATGCAATGTTTGCCTAGTTTATGATTCTATTATGATTAATTATGTTCTAATAAATTAAGTAGAATTTATATGATAATTAATGATGTATATAAAGAAGTTAAAGAACACAAATTTGAAAGTTAAAATGAAAGGAAAGAAAGGAATTTAATAGGAAAATTTCTAAATATGTTAATAGGCTAATGGGCTTGATAATGGGCCTTGGAACATCAAAGGCCCAACCCTAATAGAGGGTGGCCGGCCTATGGGTTCAAAAGTGAGTGAACATAAAAAACTTATGAGCTAAAATAGTTAGCCCAAGACAAATAGAAATTGATGTTGTAAATATAGCCACAAAAATTGACCTAAGTCAAATCCTAAAGCAAATGGAATTCCTATCTTCCCTACATATAAGTTTAGCTTCATTTTTAGCATTCGAACACCATATGATGAACATCACAAATTTAGATGAAATCTTGGCCATCCAAATATAGTAGATCATAGCCATTCATTAAGATTAAATCTTAGCCATTGGATTAAGCTCAATTAAATCCTCACCATTCGACCTATCATATATATATTCATCTTACATGCACCATTTACAAATCTCTATAGCAAAACTTCATGTTAACAAAAAGGAAATTCTCTCTACATCAACCTCAATAAGAACTTTTAACAAATCAAAGTTAACTAAGGTGAGAAATCACGATCATCTTTTCTTTTCTCTGTTATAAGTTTGATTTCAGTATTTTAGTTGCATAAAAAATTTCTCCTACATGATATATATATTTTGGCCAATATGAGAAATAATCAAGGAAGTATTCTCAATTCTAATTAAAAGCATTTATAGTTATTTTAGATGAAGAAAAATGATGTGAAAGTGTCAAAGTGTATCTTGGAAACTTGGTTCAATATTTGAATTTCTTAGTGACATAAACTTAGTTAAAAAGGGAACTTAGTCTAATGGTTGATTTGGACGATTGAATGATTATATATGTTTTTTGTAATGTTAATTTCATAGTTCTATAACTAATTTGAAGATTTAATGAGGAACTATAGGTTTTTCCCAAATTTAACCTAAGTGGGACAAATTAGAGTTCTTATGAATATGAGTGAATTAATTCACAATAATTAGTGGGAATTGATTGCCTTGGTACTAATTTGATGAATCCATAGACAATTTGAGGTTTGAAAGGGAAATTGATAGTTTTTCCCAAATTCTAGTGTTCATGGATTGATTTAGGAATTTTGAGATTTAAACTTGAATTCATGAAATTGAATAAGGAATTTAGTTTAGAAATGACTAGAAATAAGAATAAGTATGAATACGATACTATCGATACAACTCTATTGTATATTGAAATAATAAAATAAGTATAAGATGGATAAGTTATAATTGGTAACATCATTAGTTACTAATTGATATATAATTAAAATTATATAGGTGTAGCACATCAAAGCAAGGGCAAGGAAATTGCTCAAGACCATGAAGGACACTAAATTAATGAAGAGTAAACATTAATAGGAGCAAAGGAGTTCAAGGTGAGTACTATATAATATGATGTAATTATGCCTTATTACTTGCAACCATTGCTTGAATTACCATCCTTTGACATGTACTTAAAGTGACATTGAGTATGTGGTTGCCCATTGATTGTTGAGTCCTTGGAAATCCATATCTTTTTTGTATGATATTTGACTATAATGAGTCTCTAATATTGGTTCTATGTAATGCTCAATGATGAGAATGATTGATATGCCAAACTATTTGATATGGAACCTCCATGAATAAGCTTGAGAACCCCTTTTGTATATGTGAACCCCTAACACATTAACATGAATACCCCAAGACAAATTTGGATTAACCCCTTAGGAAGGTTAGAAATTAGGTTACCTAGATAAATTGATCAAGAATTAGAATAAAGAAAGCTCAATTTCTAGATTACAATTTTGAAACACTCCACAAGCAGGTGATCAATCTACTTGATTGTTTCTTCAAGGATGTATTCTACATAGGAATAAAAAGATAAAAGCTAATAGCTTTTAGGTTTATCAATAACAAATCAAATATGTCTTTCCATTACAAAATCTGCCCATTTTAATCTTGGAACATCCCTTCAAGAATAGGAAAAACCAAAAGACAACAATTAAAGACCATCAATACCTAATAATTAAAGGTAATCAATATGTAACAATTAAAGGTAATCATTACCTTCAATGGTGTGTATTGAAGACAATTTAAACTTATCTTAACAACTAACCGTTGAGCTTAGGATAATCAACACCTAATAATTAAAGGTAATCATTACCTTTAATGGTGTGTATTAAAGATAATTTAAACTTAACTTAGCTAAAAACTTAACAAACTAAATTTTGGCTTAATAACTAACATAGACAGCCCAAATATATAATAAACTAAATAAAACTAATGGATTCTAAATGAAAGTTGGCCAACCCATTAACATTGTTAATTAAGCCTATTAGTAATATTAATTTGGCTTAAATTGTATTGGACTTGATTTGAACTTATTCCAAAACTTTGGTGGCCTTGTAAACCTTCATTAGCCAAATTCACCAAGCCTTGTAAATGATGGATTAAGGCTTGTTAAGCTTCTTTGACTGAGACCTTATTATAGGTCATTGAGGCATGCTATTTGGACTAGAAGCCTTTTTGCACTTGATCTTGTTCCTTGTCTTAAAGCCTAGCCTGAATGCCCGCTAGATACGCTCATTTTCATCATGTTGAACCCTTAAAACTTGATGTGTAGGATGCTCCATAACATTATTTTTCATTGAATTCCTACTATAGACCTTATATGTGTCTTTCATTGATACCCATGATTAAGCAAAAATCCTCTTTGGTATGAGAAAATACATCAAACCTTGTGCACTTAGTACAAGCCTATGGGTAGGGCAAGGGTACCTAACCTCTATTAGGGGGGAATGTCTAACCGTAAGGCCTGATCAGTCTTGTGTAGTGTAATGCATGTGAGTGAGCAAAGCTTATGCTGCCACTCTTTAATATTCATGTGTGGGAAGCTTTCCTAATGAGAATCAAGATTCCTTGGAAGATTTGTAAGTTAAAGATTTCAATAAGGTTCTTCAAGGGTGTTATTTCTATCAAGATAGCCTACAAAGACATTCAATCCAACCATTATGCATGATTAGTGAGTCATCTAAGAAGAAAAAAAGGCTGCATGAAGTTTCCTATAATCTAATCATAGATATTTGGACCATGAGCATTGCATATGGATCTAGTTGCATTCAAGGAAGCTTCAACATTGATGAATTACATAAAGGGGTTGGAAAAAGGAAAAATATGGAAGTTAAGTTGCATACAATGTAAAATGGGAGAGAAATCAAAATGGGGCAGAAGCCAACACACCCAGGTACATAGGCATGTCCTTAGGCATATAGCAATCTATTTGATTTATTTTATTTTCGAATTTTATTATTTTACTTTGGTTTTTGATGTTTTTGGGCCTATCAATATGATATAAGTCCATGTTAAATTAAATTAAGTTTGGATATGTAATTAGTAAGTTTTGGGCCTGTTTATATTAAGTTTAAGCCCAAAAATGGGATTAGCTTGTTTTCTTGTTTAGAAATCAGTTTTATTGTATAATTAGCTATTATTCTAATTAGAAATCTTCAAGCCTTATATAAGAAGATTTCATAGTCCTTAGCTAATTCTAATTTATGGTTTTGGTAACACTATAAATACTTTGCTATTCATTCAATAAAGATATAAGTTGATTTCCCCCAAGTTTAAGCTTTAAGCTTATGAGAGTTTTCTCAAATCTGGTTCTTGGATTAGAATCAAAAACCCAAAATTTCAAAGCTAATTATTTAACTTGTTCATAATATACCAAAGTTCCTTGACACAAGTTTGTCATTGAGTTGAGATTTTTCCTTGCAAACTTGATTTGGCTGTCCAAGGGAGTCGCTTTCAAGTGTAAAGGTATTAGGTCTCAAAGTTGGTTGTTTGGGGTTCGTATTAGTTTGGTATCAGAGCTTAGGCTCTAAATCAGGTTATATCTTTCTATTCATTTTTGTTTTTGTTAAAATTCCTTTATTTTCGTTTTTGTTAATTCTATTTCCTTGTGTCTCAGGTCTAAAATTTGAAAATAAAAAAAAATACAAAATTGTTTTACCCTTTTCTTTTGTTCGTGTCTTGTTTCAGTGTCTTTGATTTGTCTCTTTATTTTCTATCCTTTTCATATTTTTGTTCTTTGTGTTTAATTGAGAGGTCAAATTCATCTTGGAAACCAGTTCGAAATTCAAGTGGAGGATTCATCCATCACACGTTAAAGACTTCAATTTGGTTTGGCTTCTTGTATTTGATCTTCAAATTATTTGTTAATTTTCTTTCAAATTGTTACTGTAATTACACACACACATATATATATATACACAAGTTATATTCTGTTAGTGTTAAGAATCATAAGTTACTATACCAGTTGCAATTAGAAAAAGCAATATACATTATGATCTACTTAATACCAAAATTGTTATTTATTCTTGCAGGCTATTAACTATAAGTTTTAATATGTATTCCGTCATTTTTCAATCCAAATAATAAATATGTCTCTTAACTTTCAAAAATTCATAAAGTAAAATATATCTAAATAATCCAATATGCCGTTATATATGATCCATTTGGATACAAATAATTCCATTATTCAAAAGCGCTCAAATAATTATAACTCACTTGAATTTGATGACCTCTAGTGTAAATCCCACTCACATTTAGAATTACATAAAGTGTATTACTTTTAGTAAGGACTATAAATTCCATGTGCCATTAATACAAACCTTTAAATATATTTTACCTTTAAATATATTTTAAGTTATCCAACATCAAACTACAAAAATGTTAAATTCTAATTGTTATTATGAAATTTTTATATCTTAATTCACACACACACATATATATATAGACACACACACATTTGTGAACCCTTAGTTTTGCACTCTTATTATCTGGACACAATCTAACATTCGTTAAGTTTAGTGTGCTACACAAAACTAGTACGGTTGTTATGCTAGTCAGTTAGCGAGCGAAAGTTTAGGGGTAGCACTTCTGAAAGAAAATTTTAGCCTTCAAATAATTACTATCTGAACACTTCATTTTCTAACATGGACCAATATGAATCTCAAAAAAAAAAAAGAAAAGAAAAAAGGTGCCACGTGTCAACAGATCCATAAGTCACATGGGCGGATTGGCTAGGCAATTCGACAAAAATCCGCTGGGCAGTCTGACAAATCTTGCTGGTCCCCTCCTGTGAGCAAAAAATTTCAAAATTGCCATTTTTAGCCCAATTTTCACCCCTTTTCAGTACTCTTATTGTAATTTCCATTTTCCTTTTCCCATACTATCCCCACATCCTTTGCCTATAAATATCTCTCCACTTCTACCTTTTCACTCACCCCTCAATTTGGTATTGATAGCTATCTACCAAATTCCTCTCTTATTCTCTCTCCAATCACTTCTAAATTAATTAATTAATTGTCCCACCCTAACATAAGTTAATTAATCCTTTCAATTAATTGAATACTTTTTGAAAAAATTAATTAACTAATTAATTAATTAATCCTTTTAATTAATTAATTAATTAATCAATCACTTTTCAAATCAATCCATCCGATTAATCAATCATTTGAATCCACTCATTTTACTATTAATTAATTAATCCTTTTAATTAATTAATCCACTCATCACACTAATTATTTAACTAATTATTTTAATTAATTAATTAATCTATCAATCAATCCAATTATCTGGTATCGATAAAATAGAACTTCGGTCCAGTAAAATTCTTTGTCCAACTCAAGCAAAGGTACAGCCTTCTCCTCATCAATCCAACCCCAAACCAAAATTATTCTAATCAATTTCTAAACCCCTCTACTTAATCATGGAATAAACTATGTGAGTTTTGATCTCCATTCAGTGGAGTACATAGGCAAGTTTGGAATTTAAATCTAAATTGCAAATCCAAATCCCTATTACTCCCCTTCCCCTTTTATTTTCCAATATAATTATTTACATTTTTGCTATCTTTGTAAGGGAATGTGTGGTCTTCCTATAACCCATGAGGGCTAGAGAAGATATTCCATTCAATTTATGTAATAAATTTTTTAATTATATTTGGAATTAACAAATGATTATGTGGTTCCCCTAGAATTTGCAAGGACTAGAGAAAACACTCATCTTAATTTATGGATGATTTAATTAGTTTTTTTTTTAATTTGCCTTGCACCCATACTTATACCATGCATTCATATATCCATGCATTTTTATAATTGTTATTTAATACTTGTCATTATAAAATCAATTTTTTCTAAGTCAAATTAAAACTAAAAGCCAAATTGTGATTATTTACAAAACCAAAAACCTAGTCTGCGAGCTCATTCTAGTTTAAGACTAATGATTTTATCCTTGGATAAATTAATTTACTAAAGTAATGAATTAGAGTCACAAATAGGTTTTTCCTTAAATTTTCCATTTTAAAATAAATTAATGTGGCAATTCCTGAAATCACTTTTCAAAACCAAAAGTCAAATTTTCAAATGATAGCTATTCCAATCGTAAGTACTGAAACTCATTCTATAACCTCCTTAAAAATCACTGCCTTTCCTTAAGGCATTTCCTCGAGTGAGGGAGAGGCATTCGGATGAAGTCTTACAATACCAAATTGTATGAAGCTATAAGCCATCCACATTCATACAATAG
>CANTUT010000107.1:0-5000 GCA_947687605.1 Reutealis trisperma | reverse complement strand
AGTGCCCTTCTCAATGTTATGTCCTAAAAATCTAATCTTCGTTTGACATAACTTGATTTTCTTGGCTGACACAGCCAGACCTGCATTCTTTACTACTTTCATAAAAGTAGTGAGATGTTTAAAATGTTGATCCAAATTAGTGCTGAAAATAAGCACATCATCTATATAAACTATAGACCATGCTGTATAAGCATTGAAAATGTCATTCATAATCCTTTGGAATTCTATTGGCGCATTCTTTAATCTGAATGGCATGACATTCCATTCATAATGTCCAAAGGAAACTGTAAATGTCGTCTTATAACGGTCTTCCTCGGCAATTTGGATTTGCCAGTAGCCTGACTTCATGTCGAACTTGGAAAATATATAGGCATTGTAGAGTCTATTTAGTAGATCCTTTTTATTTGGAATTGGGTACCAGATCCACTTCAAAGCTTTGTTAAGAGGCTTGTAATTAATTATTAGCCTTGGGACTCCACGTTCTAATTCAGCAGTGTTTTCGACATAAAACGCTTGGCAGCTCCATGGGCTGAAACTTTTCCTTATAAGCCCTTTTGCCTCTAAGTCAGCAATTTCTTTCTTGCAAATCTCCAAATGTCTAGGCCCCATGGCTATAGGCCGGGCTTTAGTAGGGATTTGCTTGTCAGTAAAATCTACCTCATAAGGTAGATGAACCACATGTCTTTTACGAGCCCAAAAAGCATTGGGTATCTCTGCACATATTTCCTGGCCCATTGATTGTTGAATTTCTTCTATCCTTTTCTGAACAGATGGACTCATAATCTGTTCTTCGAGCTTCTTAAGTTGGACTTCCTAAGATAAGGAAGATAAAAACTTCTCTTTACTTTTAATGGATCCTTTAATAAGGTCTATTTCTTTAATTTTGGGTTGTTCAATGAACTTGAAGTGAATTTCCCTTCCTTCCTTTTCCGTAATGATGCCATGCTCATCAATGTGTTTTATAGGATAGAGCATGTTTATAAATGGAGTTCCCAAAATTACTGGGTGAGATAACCCTTTAACCATTATAAAAGGAATTTGAAAATAAATTCCTTTGTTGCATATTGCAGCGTCGAACAATTTATACTTAATCTTCATCCTTGATCCATTAGCTGTATTTAGCACTTCAGTAGTCTTACTAAAGTATCTGGATGGAACCAATCCCTCATTTATACAGTTGAGATCTGCGCCTGAGTCAATAAGGGCCATTGTCCAAAATGTGTATTCTTTATTAACGACAACTGTAACATAAGTATGCCATTTATGGGTGACCACTTGATCCATTAAGTTTATGTACTAGAGATTATTTATCTCATCTTCATTAAGTGGGTCACACTCCTCCCTTATAAGGGATGCTTCAGCTTCATCTTCGAATTGTCCTGTTTCTAGTCTATGAGCTAATTCTAGAAAATAAACTTTTTCCTTGAGCTCCTTAAGCTCCTTTTTTACTTCATTAATTTTTTCTCGTAACTCAGAGACAATTGGTTCTCTCTTTTTCTTATTCCTCTGATTTATCCTATTCATTACCTCTTTAATGTCATGAGGCTTTTCTTCTCTTTCAGAGACCTTCTTATCCAGAGGACTAATATGAGAGGTTGAAGCTTCTCCAGATTTATAAATCTGTAAATAAGTTTCTATTTGTTCTCATCGCTCATTATCGTCCAGAATCTTGTCAATTAAGTTTAAGATAAGACTTTCTTCTCTAGTGAGGACCAATAAACCATTCATCTGACATATAGACTTATAATAATCACAGTTTCCTTCACAATCTCCTTTAGGAGAGGAAGGTTCAGATGAACTTAAGGCAGAACTTGAGCTGGATACATAATCCATTGCATTTATTTCGTAATCCTCTTTTTCTGAATCTATTTCAGTAATAAATAGATTAATAAGGGTTTTCTTAAGTCCTTCGTCGATAGTGAGCACCTGTATCTGTTGTTTGACTTTGTATTTATTAGAGTAGTGGCCTGGTTTACCACACTTATAGCAGATAACTTGTACTTTATTTTTTGAAGACGAGGCTTTTCTCTTAGCCTTAGAATTAGGCCTTTTGGACTTCTTTCTTTTATCATCCTTTTGATAAGAAGACTTCTTTTATGGTCTTCTAGGATAATATTTGTCCTTCTTCGAGAACTTCTTTTTCTTATAAGAGTAAGGCATCGGTGGATAACCCATCTGTTTATAGAAATCACCAAGAATTCTTCTCTTGGTAGCCTTGTTTTCTTTTAGTTGGACTTGTAATTTCATTTCATTACAAATCGCCATTCCTTCAGCGGTGATGAATCCACATAATTCACCATACGTAAATATGCTGTAAGGAATACCACCTTCATAATGAGCTTTTATTCTATCCCGAACCCTTTTAGCAAATAAGGGCGGTAGACCTGATATGAACTTTTCTTCTCTTGGTAGCCTTGTTTTCTTTTAGTTGGACTTGTAATTTCATTTCATTACAAATCGCCATTCCTTCAGCGGTGATGAATCCACATAATTCACCATACGTAAATATGTTGTAAGGAATACCACCTTCATAATGAGCTTTTATTCTATCCCGAACCCTTTCAGCAAATAAGGGCGGTAGACCTGATATGAACTTTTCTTTCCAAATGTCACTACCATTGTCTTCTCTAGTATACAAGGTTGAAAGGAATACATCCTTGTACCATTTGAAATGAGATAAATCAGGGCAACGCAGGTTCATAAGTTGCTCATATGTTTTATCCAGATAAGTTGTGGTGTTGCCAATAAAATGAACCCCTATAGTATATAATAGGGTGTTGACCACATCAGATTGCTGTCTTTGCTCAACTTGCGGTTGATCTCCTGGGTTGACTGGAGGATGAGTGACTGTTTCATATTTAACCGCATTTAATAATTGATCTTTACTCTGCTGGGTTAAATAGAAATCCCACCAACCTTTAAGTTGGCCTGTGAGCCCTGAGATGATTGCTCTAGCAATTGAGACATCAGAATTATGTCTTACTCTGGATGCATTGGCGTACATCATCATATAATGAAGTACATTTTTAACTTGATATTCTGAGTATCCATCAATGTTCCATTCCACAATAGAAGTTCCATCATATTGTACATAGTTGAAACCGGGATCTTCATACTGAAGATCTACTAGAGAAGGCCTTGGGCAGTATGCCTTTATGGGAATGTTTGATGACTTCTTTGGATACTGGATTTTATTTATTTGACTTGGACCAGCTGAAGAATTAGCCGATTTGAACATAGCTTCTAGGTTATTAATGAACCCAGATTCATTTTCAGACTCTTCTCCTGAACTTGGATCAGAACTATCTGAAACTCCTTCCTCTTTAATAAGAGGATTTAGACTTTTATCAGTCGTACTGGATTCTAGCTTTGCTTCTTGCTTCTTTTAACGATAAGCTTTTAAGCCTACTGAGGATAGCCTTTTAACTAATTCATCTACCATTTCAGTAGATGTTTCCTTGTTAAGATTGAGATCTAACCTCTTAGAATCCATAGGTCTAAATAAGACCCTGTTCTCAACAGTTGATGGTTTTGCAAGCTTTGGCAGAATATATTCTCCTGGCTTGATCTCTGCTACTCTTGCTTCAATTCTGTTGAGTTGATTGCCCAATGAGTTTAGCGTATAATTGGTGAAATTATTTTGTTAGGCTATTTTTTCTAGTTTCCTTTCTCCCTCCCCCCCTTTAAAAGGAGTGCCAGTGAACTCTTTCTCTTTATCTCCTTTTATAGTTAAATCAACTAATGGAGGGTGAATACTCTTAATTACTTTTCCCTTGGATGTCCAGTAGAGCTTATAAGCTGTATCAATAATATTAAGAAATTTCTGGGACGTAAAATCTGGAAATCTTTTTCCCATTGTTCTAAATAAATGCTGGAGGAAAGCATCAAACTTCATATAAGAATTATTGGCTAAATAAGCCTTGTAAGTAGACTTATACTTCCTTTGTTCTGCTACAGAGAAATGAATCATAAACCATTTATCAAATGGTTCTTCTTCAGCAGTTATAACTGCTAGATGGAAGCCAACAATTGAATCTTTATCATAGCCCATAACCGAAGTAGTTGGACTATCAGGACAACTGGAAGGTTCTTCTTCTTTTTTGTAGACTGGAACTGCTACAACATCTTCCATTTCTATCCCCGTAAGAGGTAGAGAGTTTACAATTGGCTCTGAAGGGGCAGATGCTTATGGCGGTGCCACTAGTGGTGGTGAACACACAGGAGGCTCAGAATAAGAGCTTCGAGGAGGATTAAAGATCTTACTGATGTATTTTTATTTTTATTTGTATATATATATAAATTTAAATGTATTTGTATATATATATATATATATATATATATATATATATATATATATCTGTGTGTGTGTCTATATGTAGGTATCTATATGTATGTATCTATATATAGATACATATCTATACATACATATGGATACATACATATAGATACATATATATATATATGTTTATACGTACATATATATATATATATATATATATATATATATAAATATATATATATATATATATATATATATATATATATATATATATATATATATATATGTATCAATATGTATGTATCCATATGTATGTATAGATATGTATCTATATATAGATACATACATATAGATACCTACATATAGACACATATACATATATACAGATATATATATATATATATACATATATATATATATATATATATATATATATATATATATATATATATATATACACATAAATATATATATATATATGTACATACATACATATATATATATGTATATACATACATATATTATATATATATATATATGTATCTACATACATATATATATATATATGTATATACATACATATATATATATATATATATATATATAGATATATATATATATATATATATATATATATATATATATATATATATATATATATGTATGTATATACATATATATATATATATATATATATGTATGTATATACATAAATATATAT